>JAWRVF010000169.1:0-530339 GCA_036785485.1 Physcomitrellopsis africana | reverse complement strand
TTAAAATCCTTATTGGCTTTAAAACTACCAACTATCAATACTTTAATCTACTTAAATTTTAATAACTTTGAATCTAACCAATCAATTAAGCTCAAATTTGTATCATACACTTAGTACAAGCATGTATACAAAGTTATAAAATTTTACTTGTAGATTTATTACAAAATATACAAAATTGCTCAAAACGTAAATCCCACTTTATTTCTCAAAAACTAAGTCATCAAAACTAAACCTTGAATTTGCATAGCTCTTTTAAAGTCTATACAAACTAAATTTGTTCAAAACTAACATATATAAAACCACTTTAAAGTTTTTTCTTTGATACTACTTTTTGATCAACAAAAAAAATCCCACATTTGTTATAGGCACTTGTTTTTGTGCCTCATAGTTTAGTTTTAATCTTGATTTATAAATGGTCCACCTTAGATATCAACTTATTTTTCTTTGTTAATTTTTTTAGAAATTATCTTTATAATAGATTTATATAAAATCTATCTTATGTTTTCTTATTTATGGCCTTATAAAGTAAGTAGAAGTCTTTTTAATAAAATTAAAAATATAAATATAAAATTATTTACTTCCTCGTATTTTTTATCTATAAGTTTTAAAGAATTTTTTTATCAAATTTACAATTAGGTCCTTTTAAGATATAGATCTTTATTTACACTTCCATCCAAAAGCTATATTATAATATGATAATATTTAGACATGGTTTTATAATAGTTCATATATTCCTCAACAATAATTGCAAAGAACACTTCAATCACTTTCTTCCATAATTGTAACATTCTTATTAGATCTTTGCCAAAATAATTTAAGTAACATGTAAGAAGCATCTATAACTATTCAATTATATTTAGATTTAGTGATTAAGCTTTCTACTTAAAATTTTGAAAAGACTTCAACTTAAATCACTCTTGTATAAATTTGGTTGAATGACTTAAAGCATTGTCTTGCTAGAAAATCAAATTGTGAGGATCTAACTTGTACAAAATAATACAAATAATCTTTAAATATATGCTTTATATATGTTATTAGGTTGTGGTTTGATTACCATGTGAAAATATTGTATATATATATTTAATATATAATTTACTATGTAGCTAAGTGAGAGATGTATCAATAGATTTTTATTGGTTACAAAATGTGGTTAAATTATTGCTTTGGAAGGAGTTTGCTTAAAAGAACTATTATTAAGGTTTATAAATATATATATACATATATATTTTGATAATGACTTTTGAGGTTGATTTTGTATTAATAATAACTTTTATTTATTTTGAATCATCTTTGTTAGATATTGGTGACTTTTAAAATTTAATTTTACTTCTTTAATTTAATATTTATAACACATATTATATAAATCTTATTAAAAAAGGGACTTGCTTCTAGAATGGGGATTTTTTGTATGAAAAGGAGTAGTTAGGCCATCCATGTGGATGAATGAAAATGGATAATAGAAATTTGTATTCTTATTGGCCAAAGTCATATCCAATGGGCTTCAAGGAGGCTGCCCGAGGCCATATTAGGAATTAGAGTTTTTCTTTTAAAGGGATCTGAATATCAAAAGCCATGATCACCAAGTCTAGGTTTTTAACTATAGTTTTGGTATAAAATTTCAATGATTTGGAGTTTTTATGAAGAAGATATAAGCTCTCAAAGTTAAGGTGTCAAAATTGTACTTACTATCACTCTTTTGAATATAACTTATTGTCACGGACACAGAATACGAAGAGGAAATCTAAACAAGAATTTCAAAGAGAACTGGCAAGAACTAGATTGATCAAATGAATACAAGAGCAACACCAGAGAGGTGAGCTAGAGCTCCAAGAGATGTGTTGTTGAGACTGAAGAACTCTTCAACCTCGGCTCCTATATATACTTCTAAATAAGAAACTTCTTGAGCGACTTCTAACAACTTAGGAAGCTTCTCAAGCAGCTTCTATGAATTAGGAGGCTTCTCAAGCAACTTCTACTAGCTAGGAAGCTTCTCAAGCAACTTCCACTAACTAGGAAGCTTCTCAAGAAACTTCCACTAATTGCTAATGGAAACTTCTAGAAGGTTCCAGGGACTTGCTTCTAGAATGTTCTAATTTCTAGAAGGTTCTAAGACTATGTTTCTAACATTACTCCCTCCTTTAGCTTCGAGGTCTCCGAGAAGCAATGTTGTTGTCAGTCAATACCAATGTAAAAAAATAAAGATCTGTCGCATAACGTCTGCTATGAATTCCAATTGTCTTTCACGCGGCAAGTGGTTCATCAGTCCTTGAAGCCAACGGTAGTGGCCCACACCCTCAACTTCCGACCAAGCATGAACTTCCGTGTCCTCATTGTGAAACTGTCCTGCAAACACATCTTCTGGTTGACCATTGTAAGCAGGCTCGACTTCAAATACAATCACCAGCGATCGGTTACTTGGTATCCACCGTTGTCGTCGTGGTGCAGGTGGTTCTTCATCTCGAGGTCGCCTTCGTGAGCTAGTAGGTTGAGATGATATGATTGGCATGGTATCTATCTCTTGGCTATCCATGCCAAAAGACCAAACTATGGCTATCAGAAAAGATCTACTCTATCTTGGAAAAAATAATTACATCAACTATGAATTTTGGTAGTGTTCTCCCTTCTTTTTATGTTACTAGATGAGCAAGCTTGAGAAAGAAGTTATCTTCGAACCGGCTTAGGTTTTTGAGGATATTGTTGATGAAACTCTTGTACCTTTTGCGGCGCATTGGCGAGATTTTCGGCCAGCTCCCATGTTCGCTCATTGATATTGTAGCGTCTCCAATGTACAAAATATTCCAATTTTCCTCATTTATGCCGCGAATCTAGCACCTTTTCTATCTCGTATTCCTTGTGGTTCTCGATTTCGATACTAGGTGGCGAATTTTGCACTCTTCCAGGAAAAGACGATTCTCGATAAATCTCCAACAAAGAAACATGAAAGACTGGATGTACCTTCATAGCAGCTGGTAACTCCAGACAGTACGCCACTGGATTGATTTGCTTCAAGATGACAAATGGTCCCAACCTCCGGTAGTCCAACTTATCACACGGCCGCTTGGTCTTGATATTCTATCAAAGTAGCCATACCTTATCTCCAGTTTTGAAAATAAGTGCTTGATTTCGAAGTTTATCTGCGGATGTCTTATAAGACTCTTGAGCAGACTGCAATTGCACCTTTAACATAGTTTGAAGCTCTGATAGCTGCTTCACAAATCCTGCAGCTGGTGGGTTGTTATTCGTTGACAGACTTAACAAATCAAGCTTCGGATGGTATCCATAGTTAGAAAAGAATGGTGTTTGTTGAGTTGACGCGTGCAAGGTGTTGTTATATGCAAACTCGACTAACGATAGATATGCGGTCCAATCATCTTGCTGATAGTTGATGCTGCATCTTAAATACTGTTCCAAAACTTGATTCACCCGTTCCACTTGGCTGTCAGTTTGAGGATGGAAAGCTGAAGAAAGCTTGATATCCATCTTCAATATTTCAAAAAGAGATCTCCAAAACTTTGATACGAACTGAGTTCCTCGATGCGACATGATATCATCTAATAGGCCATGATATCGATACACATTGTCAAGAAAGAGCCTTGCTGTATCTTCACTTGACGATGTCTTCTTGCAAGGGACAAAGTGCGCCATCTTTGTAAGTCGATCTACCACAACAAAAATGTTGTTGAAATAATTCGATGGTGGCAGATCTGTAATAAAGTCCATAGAAACTGAAGACCATGATCGCCGTGGAATTGGCAATGGCTGTAAAAGTCCGTAAGGGCAATGCCGAGGATTTTTAGATCTTGAACAGATGTCGCAAGTGAGGACAAAATCTTTCACATCCTTCCACATTTGAGGCCACCAGAAATCTTGAGAAATAAGTTCCAAGGTCTTGTTGAATCCAAAATGTCCCGCAGCTGGAAAATCGTGACGAGATTGAAGAACTCGGAGCCGTACTGGTCCTTTCGGAATATACAACCGCTCCTCGAAGTATAAAAGATCTCCCTCCACTTTGAACTTGTCATTATTGGCATGTTGCTTGATATCAACTGCTATTGAATCTTCAATGGTCGCGGTACATACCTGATTGAGGAAGTCAGCATCAATTGGTACAATGGCAGCGTGAAGCCAAAATTGCTCTGGCTTCAATAGCGTCGTACACTGTTGGTCGAATGCTGCCTCTCCAGCCTTTGGTGCAAGATATGATCTCCTCAATAATGCGTCAGATAGTCCTTGTTGCTTTCCAGGTCAATAAGTGATAACAAAGTCGAATCTGAATAGCAATATATTCCACCGAGCTTGACGCCGATTCAAAATTCGAGCCAACATGAAATATTCCAAATTCTTGTGATCCGTGTATATGGTTACCGGATGTGCCACTCCTTCGAGAAAGTGACGCCACTCTTGGAAAGAATCCACTATAGCAAGAAGCTCCTTATTGTGGATCTCATAGTTGATCTCAACAGTAGAGAACTTCCGAGAATAGAATGCAACTGGATGGAGCTTTTCATCAGCACCCATCTGTGAAAGTACGACTCCCAAAGTAAAATCCGAAGCATTAGTTTCCAAATAAAAGGCCTTTGCAAAATCCGGGTGGACCAAGATCGGAGCCGTTGTAAACGCCATCTTAAGATCTTGAAATGCTTTCTCTACTAGGAGTCCTCATTCGAGCTTGTCCTTACACGTCAATCGAGTGAGTGGAGCAGCAACTTGGAAATAATTCTTAATAAAAATCTGATAGAAATTAGCAAAACCAAGAAAATATTGTACGTCTCTAACTGTCTTCGGAATCTCCCATGACACGATTGCTTCCACTTTCTTGGGATTCATTTTCAAGCCTTCTATAGTCGCGATGAATCCCAAAAATTCCATCTCAGTTTGGTGAAATAAGCACTTCTCCTACTTGGCATAGAGTCCTCGCTCACGTAATTTTTCAAGGACGAGACGAACATGCTTTTCATGCTCTTTTTTATTCTTAGAAAATATCAAAATATCATCCAAGTTCCTAAAAGATCACTGAAAACTGGTGCATGATGATGATATTCTGATTCATTCTTAATTCCGATTGTTAATGATTCTCATCCCATAATTTCACAGATTTAAGTTCCATCATAATTAAAAGTTCACATCCTCACAAAATTTTATTTAAATGCAGTCGGGTTCTTTAAGTCTATGTAGAAAGCCAAGGTCTATGTTCGGGGAAGTAGGGGATCGATTCTTCTTTTGAAACACATCTTGAAAATCTTTATATTGCTTCGGTATACTTGTTGTCAAAATCTTCTCTTCGCTGGTTGGAGTCTCATAAATGACAAACGGTGTACCTTCCTTGGACGATCTTACAAATGCTCTTGCTCCAATAAATAAAGGTTTATTGATTTAAGGTCTTCTAACTGGTTTACTTTCAGAACGTTCTATTGGAAATGTTATCTTTCGTAACCTCCAATCTATGGTTGGATTATACTTTTTCAACTTTTTAGACTTATAATGCTTAAAGATTAATGCATTAGTGGTCCCAAATGCATTTCTATAGGGTTTTGATTTAATAGTTGACATCATCAGAGCAAGAAAATTCATCTTTATCTATGACTTTTGTATAAACAGTTGAAGTTTCCACTAGAGGGATCTTAAGACGTTATTCTTCTTGGTCTAAGAACAAGCAGATGCTCCCTAGACCCACAATGCTATGCCTTAAGCTTCCTATTACAAAAGGGATTTAAAACAAAGGGTAGGTTAAAAGAGGAGGAACCGATTGTCATATGATTTTTGACCGCCCAAATTACATCTTGGCTTCGTTGGCTGGGGCATTTTCATTTTCCTGAAAAAATGTGCCTCTGGTCTTGACAATGCATCGATTCTGCTTCTTGGGGCAATTTCTAACCTTGTGGCCTTCTTCACCGCAATATAAGCATAGTCCTTCCTCCATGCGCCGCTTCTTCTCTTCTGGAGTGAGGGATTTGACACGTACCGCATCAATTTGCATGTCGTCTGTCTCAGAATGTAAATTCAAACTGCTTGCTGATATGGTTGAGGCGTGATGAGTCACATCTTGTCTTGAGCGTTGGTCTTGGCGATGCTGAAATAGGCGGTTGTCACACTTCACAGCTTGGCTAATGGCTTCGTTGAGCGTTCGTGGATCAGGAAGAGATAATAGCAAATCCTTCACATCATCCCTCAAACCCCAATAAAATTGACTCGTCAATGCTTTTTCATCCCAGTTGATGTCACATGCTAATTGTCTGAAGTCTGATGCATAAACTGATGTAGAGCGTGTCCCTTGTCGTAGTGATCGAATCTTTGTTGTAGTCCATCGAGCCTTCTCATGCTCGCCAAATGCTTTCGCAAATGCTTCCAAAAAAGTTTCGAAGTTGTTCAAAATTGATGATCCCTTCTCGAATAAAGGAGCAAACCATGATAGAGCTTGCCCCGTGAGTAGGGTTCCAACCAGTCCAACACGTGACTCCTCCGTTGGATAGCGTTCGGGCTGTAAAATTGTTATTAATCTGATTTGATTGACAAAACCTCGAAACTTGGAGCGTGTACCATCGAACTTATCTAGAAGGCTAACTCGAGGCTCCTTTTGTTGTAGAACTAGTGGTTCTTGTCGAATTACAGGCAAAGCTGTTTCTTCTAGTACAGAAACTTGAGGTTGATAAATTCTAGATTGTGTTACTCCAGGTGCTCCATCATTCTGAAGTCTTGCAAATGCTCCTTCAATCTCCACAGTTCTTTGCAATAACATAGCAAGGACATTCATAATGGCGTCCAACTTGGACTCCAAACTTTCAGTCATACTAATCTCTTGATCTCTAGCCATTCTAAAAGAGAGAAATAATTGATTCTACGAAGAAGAAAATATTGGTTTAGAGGAGGGTACTCCGCAACCTCTAAAACGTCTAAAATCCTTCAAGAAGAGAGGTAATCCACTCTCTCCAAGAAGAATAAGACTCCAATATTATAATGGGAGAGATATCAGTTTAGAGGAGGGTAATCCGCAACCTCTAAAACACTAGTATACCTTCAAGAAGAGGGGTAATCCACACTCTAACAAGAAGGACTAGCTCTAATATCTGAGATGAGAGCAGTCTCGACAAACTGTCACGGACACAGAATACGAAGAGGAAATCTAAACAAGAATTTCAAAGAGAACTAGCAAGAACTAGATTGATGAGATGAGTACAAGAGCAACACCAGAGAGGTGAGCTAGAGCTCCAAGAGATGTGTTGTCGAGACTGAAGAACTCTTCAGCCTCGACTCCTATATATACTTCTAAATAAGAAACTTCTTGAGCAACTTCTAACAACTTAGAAAGCTTCTCAAGCAGCTTCTATAAATTAGGAGGCTTCTCAAGCAACTTCTACTAGCTAGGAAGCTTCTCAAGTAACTTCCACTAACTAGGAAGCTTCTCAAGTAACTTCCACTAACTGTTAATGGAAACTTCTAGAAGATTCCAGGGACTTGCTTTTAGAATGTTCTAATTTTTAGAAGGTTCTAAGAGTATGTCCCTAACACTTGTACATATAGAAAGTAATAAAGGATCAGTAATTGGAGTTAGAGAGAACACTTTTTTTGCTACACTTTACATATATAGCTTGATGAATTCCAAGCTAAGATGAAAGAGATATTAGGAATTGAAATTAGTGCTTCTAATATCTCTTAATAAGGGCAATAAGTGACTTGTTTAATTAGTGGTTGTGTTTTGAGCTATATCTTAAGTAATTTGACAAGTTTTTGGCTCAAAATTTTTAAAAGTGTGTATTTTCATGTTACAAAACTATACACAGAAGTTTTGTGGTATTAAAATTTTGGATTTTTGAGCTATAAAGAATATAGTACTTAGGTGTCGATAAGCTAAAGTTTTAAGCACCTATTAGGATTTTTGAGATAACAAATGATTGAAAGCAAATCTATAATTGAATTTTTTTTATAGTGAAGCTTAAGAATATAATCTATACTTTAGATAAATTTGATAAAAACTAAATAGTTGCATTAAAAGTTATTAGATTCTAAAATTTGAGAAGAAATCAATCTTTTGCAAGTGAATGAAGTATTGAAGGATTTTGTTATAATTTGAGCATTTTGTGAAAACTAAAGGGATTTTTTAGGAGCCAAGACTTTATGAAGGTGAAAAAATAGATATATAGAGCTATAATAGAATTTTGATATTAAGATGAGATTTTAAAAGGAGATTATAGATTTTTTTAAAAGTTAATAAGAATCTAACTTATCAACAATTGGTTAGTTGTGATTTTATTTTAAAAAAGGGTGTTAAAGATTTTTTATTTGCCATAGAAAAACTTTATGTACAAACCTACTTAAAAATAAGTGGTTTTTGCTAATATAATATTCTTTTAATAATATTGTCATATTATTTGCATCTCTTATTAAGAACAAATCACTTATTGGAGTCTTGCCAATAAGTTATAAGTAAATTTTTTACAGCCATGTACCTAATATATTTCTAGATTGAAAATCATGCCATGCAACAACGTCCATGCTTCTTTCTATTTAATTGATGAAATTAAATCCAAAAGAAATTTATGCAACTCCCACATCATAATTAAACCACCACCATGTTTTACCATTTAATAAACATGGTGTAGTGATATATTAACTTGCCTATTAATAATCCAACACAAAGATCTTCCATCAAAGCAAAATCTAGTAATCTTTGTTGCCTCATTAAATTTACAACATTGCTTCTCTCCCTACTTATCTTCTGATTTTTGTTACAAATTTTTCATCGTTGACAAATGCTATAGTTATTATTATTTTTTATATTTTAAATTAGAGCTTTTGAACTTTGCATTTGCTAACATTGTCTACTAAAGTTCACAAACCACAATTAATACTTAATTTTGAGAGTCAGAATGTGGTCTTCATCTCTTTACATGCAAAATGTGTAATCATTCATCTTCAATAAATCAAGTTAAAAATTCAATTATGAAAAAATAATCTATTTTAAATAATCGATTTTTTTCCCACAGTGACATCATCATACCCAAAATCTAAAATGAAACGGGTATGGCTCCATAATCACGAACTCAACCAAGAGGAGCAGAAAAGAAATAGAATGCAAGATAAAAGAAACGCAACGGTCCGCAGAAGAAAAGCCCGAAATAACGTAAAAGGAAAAGGATAAAGTAGAAAGTAGCGAGGAGGGTCTAAGCCTTTCCGCCGCTTGCTGGTGGGTTTCGGCGCTTGGGCGAGAAGAGGAGCAGCGGAGTGAGGGGCTCTTCTCAACCCATTAGTCCGCTTCATTGGTCGCATTTCTGTGCTTCTCTCTGTTTCTACAGCATGTAGAATTCACCGTTTCCTTGTATTATTACAATCCTCTGCCGGAGAGGCCTGTTTCTTTTCTCTGTGCACTATTTCGTCTAGTTCGGGCGCTGTTTTCTTCGCTTTCTTCAGCAATGGTATGACTGTTTTTCCTTCCTCTACCTGCCTCTACCTTCCGCTTCTCGTTTTTAGGGTTTTTGGGGTTATTGGTTGTTTAGAGGGGACTAGACTACTTTTAGTGTTAGTTTTTTTTGTGAGGAGGGATGAGGAGAGAGGGGAGAGGGAGAGAGCAGTGAGGGTTTTTTGATTTTTGTAGTTGTATATTTTGGTTTAAAAGTTGGTCCTATGGTTTAGGGTTTAGGGTTTAAGGCTCCTCGTTAGTAGGCGGGTCTTGTTTGCATGGAGAGGGGTTGTATTTTGTTATTTGCGTGAAGTAATTTAGATGTCAGTGGTAGGGTTTAGGGTTTATGAATAGGAGCTGTTTGGTTGGTTGATATGGTGGTTCGTGATTGGGCTTTTGTTTTTCTTTTTTTCTTTTTGCTGGGGTTTTGAAATGCTTGAGCGGAATAGGAGTGATTGAAATGTCTCCATTGCAGGAGTTTTCAATGAAATCCAGCGGAGAAAAAAAGAAGAAATCGAGAAAGCGGCCGAAGGATGTAGAAGACATCGACAATGGGGTGATTAATGGAGTTGGGGTTACAAACGGAAACGATTCCGGGAATGGAGAAGTTGAAGCCGAGAAAAAGAAGAAAAAGAAGAAGTTGAGCGATCCGAAGGTTGTGGAATTGGAGGCCGGGACAGAGGAGCAGCAGGAGGAGGTGGACGGAGTAAGTGAGGGTGCAGAGCAAGTAGATAAAGCAGAGTCTGACAGAGTGGATCTCAAGGATGGGATCAAAGGGAAGAAGTCAAAAAAGACGAGTTTTACTATCGAGAATTTAGGTGGAACTGAACAGGTTGAAGGCATTATGAGTACCACCTCATTTGAGTCATTGCCAGTTTCGGAGCCCACTAAGAATGCTCTCAAAGACACCGGGTTTTCTCATATGACTGAGGTATGCTTATCACGGAGTGTTCACAATGACTTTTGGGGAATTGAGCAGCAGAATTCTCGTATTAGTAGTCCGTAACCTTAGATGTGCTGGTATGATTCAACAATTGTGGCTCTTCGCCAAGGGTACTGACCCTTTTATCTTCGGTAGTACATACTCAATCTAACTTTGAATTTCTTATGCAGATTCAAGCTAGGTCAATCCCTCAGCTTCTGACTGGTCGTGATGTTCTGGGAGCTGCAAGGACCGGTTCTGGAAAAACCTTGTCATTTGTAGTTCCCGCTGTGGAGTTGCTATTCCATGCCCACTTTATGCCTCGGAATGGGACCGGTGTGATCATCATTTCTCCCACTAGAGAGCTTGCAATGCAGGTGAGATATCTCGTCATTGGTCCCGATAATGCCATGGATTCTCGATTGTTGATTGTTGTAGGTGTTCCATCTTACAGCCACCTCTGCATTTCTGAGCTTTTCGAAGAGCTTATAGTTGGAGAGATTCCTCAACTTCCCCTGCAAACTAAAATTTTGGCTCCATCACTTCGGTGCCGTACGGTATTTCATGTCGCTTCACTCTGCCTGACGCTGAGACTCAAATATTTCTGTAGATTTATGGAGTCGCTCGAGATATCCTAAAATACCACAAGCAAACACATGGCATCGTTATGGGGGGAGCTAACCGAAGAACGGAGGCTGAAAAGTTGGCGAAAGGGGTGAATTTCTTGGTTGCCACTCCAGGTCGACTTTTGGATCACCTTCAGAACACCAAAGGTTTTATATTCAAGAACCTGAAGGTCAGTCTCTATTATTTGCAAAGGAGTTTTCACATGTATTTTGTGCCGTTTAATTCAGAGGTTGAGTCATTTGTCCTGACGTGTGTGAGTGTAGTCGACGGGTATATGAAATGAATTGATTTGAGTTCAAGTCTGATGGAAGGGAGTACAATACGTCACTTGCACCTAACAGTATAAAAAGAGGAACTCACATATGCATCTGTTCGTGGCCTACGCAGTGCCTGGTGATCGATGAAGCTGATCGAATTCTAGAAATAGGGTTCGAGGAGGAGATGAAGCAAATCATCAAGTTGTTGCCAAAAGAGAGGCAAACAGTGCTATTCTCTGCTACTCAAACCACCAAGGTTTGATAATGATTCTGCGAATTGCTCCTCAAAAATGTTTATCATTGCTAACGGTTTTCTGTTCGGAACTTTTGACTTTTGGCTTCTACTGATGGATGAGCTTCAAGCTGTAGCATGTCCTCGGTCTAGGCTATGGAGGAGATCACTTTTATAATCATGCATAATGATTCGTTATTTTGAACAAGTGCAGGTGGAGGATCTAGCGAGGGTGTCATTCAAGAAGGCTCCACTGTATATTGGTGTAGATGATGGTCGGTCCAAAGCTACAGTTGAAGGATTAGAGCAAGGATATTGTGTGGTGTCAAGTGCAGAACGATTCTTGCTACTTTTCACCTTTTTGAAGAAGAATTTAAAAAAGAAGGTAAGAGACTGTTTTCAACCTGTCCAAATGCGAGTTTTGCGGGGTTTACTGGCGTTTTCTCACTTTTCTGAACTGGATGTCACTTCTTACGTAGTGCACTATTCTTGGCAAGAGCTGTGAGGCAGCAGTGACGTTGTTCTTTCACGGAAGACGCACTTCCTGTAGGAGAATGTTGTCGCAACTAGACGTTAGTATTTGAATAGGACAGGCGCAATATGTGATACACTTATGTGTTCCGTGAACGCAGATTATGGTTTTCTTTTCGTCGTGCAACTCTGTGAAGTTCCACAGTGAGCTTTTAAACTACATCGACATTCCGTGCCTAGACATTCATGGCAAACAGAAACAGCAGAAGAGAACGTCAACTTACTTCGAGTTCTGTAATGCGGAGAAGGGCATCTTACTTTGCACGGATGTTGCTGCTCGTGGGCTGGACATCCCAGCAGTGGTAACTGTCGAATCTAGCTCTTCGATGTGTAGATTGTTTTCAGTGGTGGCGGTTGTTGTAATGCGTCTACATATGCGCGTCTTTACTGACATTACTAAGTTCTGATTTGTGGGTGTTGGTATGTTGGCTGTAGGACTGGATTATTCAGTACGATCCTCCAGATGACCCAAGGGTGAGATGCTCTACAATCTTGAGACCCTGATGAATGCGGTTTCCTTCATTTTTTTTTGTTGATTGTGACGTTGATTGATGTTCTAGTGCTTAAACTGGATGTTTGGTTTTACAGGAATACATTCATCGAGTGGGTCGAACTGCTAGAGGAGAAGGATCTCAGGGGCGAGCGTTGTTATTTTTGATTCCGGAAGAGCTGGGCTTCCTCAAGTATCTGAAGGTTGTGACGGTTTCTTTATTCTATTTAGTTAGAGTTGTTTAGAATGGAACACAGTGTTGACTGGGTTTTATGTGCATTCATTTTAGTTGTTATTTGTAACAGTTCACAGATGTTTTCCTGAGTGAATTCCAGCCATTCGATTTTGGAGTTGTCATCGACTGTCATTTTGTTGAGTAATAGCATTCAAAAGCTGAGAAACTGAACGTGGATGGGCTGTTTTTTTCGCAGGGTGCGAAAGTTCCTCTTAACGAATACGAGTTTCCTTCAAATAAGATCGCAAATGTGCAATCACAGCTGGTGCGAATCTTGCATTTTTTGATCCGCAGTGGCTTTTAAGGAGAGTTCATCTGTAATAGGTTAATGAATGTTGTTGATTGGTGAAGGAGAATGAATCAAATATGAAGACGTGAAATGTTTTTAGTCGTTGTTCAGGGTAGTGATGCACATACTACTCTAGCGTACAGGAATAATATTTCATTTCGAGAGGTTGGTGGATACACGCGAGAATTTTGTTTCGACATCCGAATCGTTGCATGTTGGTGATTGTAGGAAAAGCTTGTTGAGAAGAACTACTATCTGCATCAGTCGGCTCGTGACGCATACCGGTCTTATTTATTGGCTTACAACTCTCATGCTATGAAGGACATCTTCAATGTGCATCGGTTGGATCTACAGGTGAGATTATTAGAGATGCGGATTATTCTTAAATTCCGAGTTACAAGTGTTTGTGTGCAGAAAGTTTTGGATTGGAATGCGAGCTCTATCGTAGTACTTGCAAGATCAGAATTTCCAGTATGATAAGTTTGAACTGTTGTATATAGAAGAAGGGCAGAATGCTAACATGGCTTGTTCATTCCGTGCAGTAGAATTTAAACCTCATGAGAAGTTACGCGTGGATGTGTTTTGTAGGCTGTCGCATCATCATTCGGATTTAGCTGTCCTCCGAAAGTGAACCTCAATTTAGATAGCAGTGCTGCGAAATTCAGGAAAAAGGGCTCAAAAGTGGAGGGTCGGAGTAGTGGCAAGCACGGGTTTAATGCAAGTAATCCTTATGGCAAGAAAGCAGGTGGAGATGAGACGAAGTTCACCCGGCACTAGATGTGTTGCGCAGATTGGATGAATCAGCCACCTCAGTTTTGAAATTGGATTTTCGTAAAAAAAATGTTTGACAATTAATTAGGCGTGAAACTTATCTATGCAGTTGGTTTAAGTTTCATACATAGAGTTAGTCGTAGCAGCGCAAGCTTTCAGGCATTTGTTAATGGGCTGTATATATAATGAGTAACATTTAGGGTGAAGATATTGGATCTTCGATATCGTTCGCCGCGACATGCTTTAATATTATTTTGCTGTTAGCGTTTTAGTTATGGACGTTCCAATTTTTCGCGGAAGAGTTTCAACAGAAAAAGCAGAAACGAATGGCTTCCTGTGATGAAAGGATGCCTACATGTTTCATAATCTTTGGCAGTTTCACTACGGACAAGCGGGATTTCAGCTTGATCCAACCGATATCCAATCACATCGAGATTGAATTCTTAAAAATTGCTGAGTGTTTTCTCCGTATTTACTAGATTATCGAAGATCGTCGTATTAATCAGTAGGCACTGTGCTGGCCACGATGATATGAAATTAGTGTATTCAACGATTGATCTCAGTGTAACTGCACTTCTTGTTGAATTTCAAATTCTTCTGTATCTTACGACGAACACAATTTGAACTGGCCGATACATTTCACTATGTATATCTGGGGCGGCAAAACTTCCATCTCCGTTAACTTTTTATCATCCGTTGTTCCGTTAGCTTTTTCACACGACTGTACAAAGACTCCGTCGACTCCATAAATCTAGATGGATACTTCAAAATTTAGACATGAAATTAACATCTAAACACGAAATACCATACTCCAGAAAACTAACGCAACTTCGAAATGGGATTTGGAAGATTACTGAAGCTTTGATTCGAAGGAAAGAATACAACATGGGTGAAGAGCTGATTGAACGTAGCAAAGGGAGGCGTATCAAACAACTTCAGCAGTAATTTTTTGCAAGAGCCAGCAACCCGAAACTGATCTGCGACTGGAAATCTTTCCTACACACCCAAATAGTCTGGGGAACAACTACACCAGTCTTATTTTGCAGCAGAGAGTGGTGTTGGATAACTGACACCACGAATGCAAGCACCACGAATGCAAGAATTGTTCCAGAACCAGTTCTTGCAGCTCTCCAAATACCAAGACCATTCAGAAGCTGAGGCTCCGACATTGAAATGACTCGATTGATGTGGTACTCATAACCCCTTCAACACGTGTAGTTCCACATGAATTCTTAACATTAAAACTGGTCTTGTGGTTTTTCTTTTCGCTCGTTCTATCCTGCTCATCAGCCCCGCTCTTCGAATCCATTTAGTCTGCCCCCATTTCCTTCGCCTGCTCAACGCCCCCGCCTATACAATCTTCGCTCTCTTTACCTTCTCTGCCATTGCTCTTGTCGGAGCCATGGCTTCAGTTGAAAGAAACTAGACAGAAGTACAATACCACTACGCATGACGATTTCTGGGGGTACTCAACGAACAACGTACACGCAGATCCCTTGCAACTGGACAGGGTACTTCTTATAAACCCTGAACCCTAATCCTCTGGACCTTAAATGCTAGATTCTTTCCAAGTGTCATTAGTAGCAGGAGAACAATATTATGGGAGCTGTGGATACATCGTGTTTCGGAGCTAGATTTGCCTAGCGGGGCTTGTCGAGAGCAGTTTAGCGATGGTTGGCGCCTTATTCTGGCCTGCCAGCAGGCTAGCTCCTGGGAGCTTGACGAAGGGGATGTTCCTGGACGAGGTGTCTCGCTGCATTCACAGGTCGCAGCGGAGGCTTTTCGCTGCGAAAGCGGGTACAGTGACAGTTGTGGCAGGGCCAAAGAAGAAAGTCGCGAAGGTACGGAAACCGGTGGAAGAGATTGCTGTGAAAGAAAGCGAGATATGGACGTCTCGTGCGGGATGGGCTTGTGTGAAGAATTGTGGAGCTTGCTGCGTGTTGGATAAGGGACCAGATTATCCACCCATTGAAGAGGTTCTCAGTGACCCTGCAGAAGCTGCCTTATACCGTAGTATGGTCGGTCCCGATGGGTGGTGCATAAATTATGATAAGCTCTCTCGGGCCTGCAAAATTCATGCAGATCGACCTCGATTCTGTCGTGTTCAGCCTGAAACCTTCAAGGCCTTGTATGGTATTGAGGAAGAGGATATGGATAAAGAGGCCTGTGGGTTTTGCAAGGACCAGATAAGGAGTGTCTATGGTGGCCGGTCGAAGGAGCTCAAGACATTCCAGCGAGTCGTAAGGAATTTGAACAAAAGGACGTGAGAGTTGGTCATTGTTACAGAATTGAAGTAAGTTTGCTAGCCACGGGTCTTGTTGCTGCTGCGTATAGGTCAGAATAATTTTTAGTGTGAGTAAAGAGACAAGGCGATACGTCTTTCGCTCTAGCCCTAGATGGTATTTGGGTGATTTTTATCTCTGAAATTCACCAAGGACTGCAATTCAGCGTGTACCATATTATCATTGGAGCTCAATTGAAACTGAACATGGAATCCTCCACCTTTACATGCCCACTCGTGCCTGCATTGCGTAGCAGGTTCAGTTCTTCTGGATTACTTGGTGCGTGTTAGGGTTGTGCGCTTCTGAAGCGCTATTCTCACGCATCGCCACTTATTTCAAGTGGTTTCAGAACACATACAGCTTCTGTGATATGATGCAATGGCTGGCGGCAGTGAATATTGGGATGTTTGTGGTCACTCCAATTTGCGATCAAACTGCTCCAGATGCTAACATTTCTCACAAACTCGTTGTAATGCGTGAGCACTCGGCGCTCGCATTCACGCGACCCTCCCTTACTCAAAACCCTAAATCTAAAACTAATGAGTTCAACCCTCAAAGCGCTGAATGTTTCATGCCTCTCCCAGTGTCTTCCCCACAGCCCCAGTTAAATTGCAGTGAACCTTCTTATACATCAATTGTTCTGTTATTGTGGGGACGACCTGGGCAATGAAAACCCACTTAGGAAGACATGAAACCTTAACTGCTGAATCCAAATTCAATACTCTAATGTTGCTTGGAGTTTAGGATGTGTTGTGATCAAAATAACTCAGGATGAATATTACATGTTGAATTACATCGTTTGATTGAAAAAACATATAAATAAAATAAATAAACTAGTTTAGAGAACCCTTAATCTGCTTTGGAAGTAGCATATTACAACAAGTCAATGAGGTGTAGCTTTAACAATCTCAGAGTTGTATAAATTCACAATTTTGTTTTGAATGTATTGTTGTTGTTGTTGTTGTTGTTGTTGCAACAGAGCATGTTAGTTGCAAAAAATTTGAGCTCAAGTTATCCCAAAGACAAAGTTTGAAAATTTTGCAATTCTTACAATAATTTTGTAATTGTTTGATTGTCAACATTCATTTCTTCTCAAAGACATTTCAGACTTTAGGTGGCATTTTAGCATACCATGCTATTCCTACAACATTAGTAAGAACATGAATTTAGTATAATATTGCTGCAAGTGCTAAGTACAGCCAAGCCTCAATGAGACAAGTGCAAGGACTAAACAAAGGTCACCATTGTTCCATTAGAGTGTGCAAGAGTTGCTCTAGCTTTACAAAATGCATGTGAGAAGGAGTGTGGATGGATGCTTGACAAGTTCAAATTCTTCTATGTTTGGGATTCACAAGGGTTTAAGATCCCTGTTATAGAATGAGCTTGTAATTCCAATGGGGACTTGTAACAATTATTGAATCATTATTGAATTGTTACTAAAAAGATTAGCCTCTCTTTTATATATATTTATATTAAAAAGATTGTCATCATGTTTTTGAAGTGATGTTTGTCATTCATCGTGTTTTTATCTTCATGAATAATTATTTTCCGTTCGTTTATAGACAAGGTGGACAGTCGTTCGCATAGATGGATGCCGTCATCCACAGATGGATGAATGTCGTATTCGGGTGACGCCTGCAGAGAATTGATAAGGAAGCCCCGAAGCATGGAAATGTTGCTGTTACGACCATTGCGTCTTCCTCGGTCACGGAACGTGGTGATGCCGTAGCTTGCCTCGTCTTACACTCCACCATCCGAGGATATCTCTGGCATCTTTTCAAGAACGCTGCTGACGCGCTGCTTCAGTTTCAGGAAGAATCGTGGGCATATATGTGAGCAACCTGGCGTGTCACGGCAGGTTTAGATTTGTCAGAATTGCGTTGGAGATGGGTGAAGTCTGCATGTATCTTCCCTGTAGAGACCATTTCTCGATGGGCATGCGGGTGTTGTTTTTTTTTTTAGGTTTGCGGAATTGGGCGGGTGAGGAGAAGCCGCCGCTGCCTTGTATTGATGAGCTGGTCCTGAAGGGTGTGAGTATGTTGTTCAGGATCTGAGGAGGTGGATTTGGTTGAATTTCTTTTGGGTTGTGAATTAGAAAGGTATGGTTGTCTTTTTGCGACTGTGTCAATGGGCGCTATGCACTGGGTTCTCTGTGCTTGAGTGAAGGGAGGTGGTCAGGTTTTGTTGGACTTGGACAGAGAACAAAATGTTTGGCAGTGGGCAGCAGTCTTCGTTTTTTCAGAGTCAGAATCGTTGTGGTTGCGGGGTCTTAAGTAGTTCAATGCTGAGAGAATTGACGGTGCTGGGAAAGAGTTGCCGCGACTTGCATTACGTCTTTTGCATTTGGAAGGGGAATTTGTGTTTTTTGTGATGTATTCATAATTTTTGCCCGTGGATATCTTTTCTGTTTTGCATGGCTTGGATACGCGCAGCTTCTTTAGATGTTCTGATGAGCTGATCGTGTGTCTGATGGTATGCAGGGTATGAGGGCACTATGGGAGGGACAGCAGCGATGTCATCCATAATCCTGGTTGCTTTGGTTGCTTGGAGCATGATTTGCGGTTTAGTCGTGCAGGCCCAAGACGACTTTGATTTCTTCTACTTCGTGCAACAGGTGGGTTCGTCTTATCTTTCTTTGTTACGCTCTCTTCGTATTCATGCGTGAACTGCGCAGATCCTTTGACCTGGAGAAGTCACAATTTTTTGTAGCCAGAGGCTGATAAAAGAACAGAGCGATGCTATTGGCATTAGCAGTTTTGTCCTTAGCAGGGTGTGCTCTTACCGTGAAGCTGACAAAGTGATTGGTCGATGAGAGCAGTGGCCAGGTTCATATTGTGATACAAGGAGGGGTTGCTGCCTTCCTATCAGTAGTAGCCCTAAGGCGGTGTTCGGAATCCATGGTCTCTGGCCCAACTACGATGACGGATCGTGGCCTGATTTCTGCACCAAGGAGCCATTTAACCCGAAGGAGGTATGTCTTCGCTCTTCAGCTCTTCCAGTTAATGTTACTTGATAAACTTTCTTGAAATACATTCTAAGCATACTGATACTTCTCCTTCTCAGCATCCGCCATTTTATCATCATTTTCTCGCCTACAACTTTGTTTTCTTTATGGAAGATTTGAATGAGAATTTTCGTGATTTTCTCTACTCTAACCGCTCAAGAAATCTTCCTTTGTAGATCTGGTGAAGTCATAAAACTGTAGAGTGCTGTTTTGTAATCTTAGCAGAATGCTTATAGGACTAAGATCTCATCTTTGGATTCAGTGGTGGCTCAAAACTGTGTTTTTAAATCACTGGGGGGACAAAGCCTGGTACAGTTTTAGAGGGTCTACAACTGATTTCTTTTATGCAACTGCAGCTGGCGGACGTGGTAGACCAGATGGACGACAACTGGGGTTCACTGGCCTGCCCCGCCAGTGACAGCCATAGCTTCTGGACTCATGAGTGGACTAAGCATGGCACTTGTTCTGGATTTAGTCTACACGAATATTTTCAGTCTGCCATCGATTTGTACGGGAAATATGATATCACAGGCGCCCTTGCAGAAGCAGGTAATTTTTCCTCGCTTCTCTCGCATAAAGATTTTCTCAACGACTATGTTTACGTGATCAATACCTGTGACTACCACACGAGCGGAGCATTAATTTCCGTTTCAAACTCATTAGGATCTCCTAACTCAAACTCCATTTGTTTACAGGAATAGTGCCAGACGGTAAACACTATAAAATTACTGCGATTCGCCACGCAATCAGCGCTGTGCTTGATGGCCATCTTCCAGGAATTGACTGCAACAAGGACGGTCATGGGAACAGACAGCTGTACCAAGTTTACATCTGTGTTGGCAAGGATGGAAAGACTTTGATTGAATGCCCCATCTTTCCTCGCAATGAATGCAAGGGCTCTGTGGAGTTTCCAACCTTTGATCCCCACCATCACCGACTTAACTTAGGCGGTGCGAACGCCACTGGAATGAGGAGTGATCTCTGAACTTTTGTATGCAGCCATGCGCTTGTGAAGGTCATGCAAAGGTGCTCAAAAGCCCTTTGGGTATTGTAACCCTGAATATTGGTTGTACTTGAGCTTGAGCAGAATATTTATGTAGACTCGATTAAGTGTTACAGATATCAACGTTTTGTGTGTCTGACCTGACCTGAAGCAAAAGTTCTGACTAGGTCATTAGACTTGAAAAGTAGGTCAATTGTAATAGAATCACTGAATGTTGTGACCCGTCATTTCTTCTAGTGATCTTAGGCAGATAACTGTACGTTTTCGCTTTTAGTAGCGGTCATTTGGTTCTGAGCTTCATAGCATTGATCAGTATTAGAGAGATCAGTATGGAGATGCACACTCAGTCTAGGATAAAGTTTGATCCCACATAGGTAAAGAAGTTCGAACTGATTCCAAGACTTTCTTAGTAAGAGTTGAGATCAAATTTGCAAATTGTAAGAAAGCAAACCCATTGACTTTTAAGCCCAAATTTCAATGTATAAGTATGTCAAAATCAGCTCTATTATGTATGAGACATGGAATTTGCTAATATTAGAATGTGTCTTGGAGGAGATGAACTAGATAAATTGCAACTCTTGGTGCAATCCAACAAAAATTTGTTCCCTGCCTTGCCGCCTAATATCAAATGAAGGACAAGAATTGTTAGATATTGCCTAATATACTGCCTAAGCTGGTTAAATTTTCCCAATGACAACATGGTCTAATATTTTATGGTGTATATCATCTAATAGTTATGTTGATTTTTGACCAATTGGTGTAAACAAGGGGCTTTGTCTTTAATAAGAATGTGGACAATGATTTTGCTAAAATATATTTTAAAAACAATCATATCAAATTGGAATATAAACATTTTATTTTGCAATCTAATAAGAGCCTTAGAAACTTAGTCTTTGTTTTATCTTTAAATCTATAGAAAAGTGTTGTGCATGAATCATGATATTTAGCAATCTTTGATATTTCAAAAACCACAAATTTTAATGTTTTTTTTAAAAAACTCTTTATACATACAATAAAACATAATTTGGAATTATAAAATATAAATTTAATGTAATGTGCAACCAATACATTAATTACATCTCAAACAAATATATAAAAATATATGACAATAATTTAAACAAATCCAATTTTTCTATAATTAAATCAAAACATAGAGAATATTAATATCTATAAGGAATTGTTAGATGATGGAACATTTTGAGATTTAATCCCATTAATATTTATGTATTTTGTAACAAATGTTGGTTTAAGTTTCTAATTTATTTTTTAAAAATTACTTCTAATAATGTTAATAATACACTATTAATTGTCAAGAATATGAATTTGGATAAACTTGTTAAAAGATAAAAAACTCAAATATAATTTAAAATGAAGAAAGAATTCAAAAAAGTAGTACAATGTTCTCTCCAATAATTAATCAGAATTTTAAGAACCAACTTCATTCTATGGTGCATAATTAATAATCTCTAAATTTTAATAATTAATTAATTTTTATTGGATTTTATTAATTAACAAAGGTAAATAACATAGGCCATGTGGCTATATGTGATTAGATGAGACAAGGGTATGTGGTTGGTAGTGCCACATGGTTGCTATGGTAGAAGGAATTAGCCTAGATTGTAGGACCTTGGCAAGGATGATTTTCATCTTGTCTTTAACATACCACCTCTAAAGATTAATAATCTTTAATAATTAATACTTTTTTTTTTGTAATAGATGATATCAATTTACAAGAGAAATACTATATATTAATAAGATATGAAGGTTTTAAAATGGTTGTTGCTAGGTACAAAAAAACCAAAAAAAATTTGAACCAAGATTAAATAAAAATATATGTCTTGGACTATATATATATATATATATATATATATATACAGGATATTGCTAATACCACCACAATTTTAGTTATTACTATTACAACTTATTATCCATTCAATATATTTCTTTAATTTGTTTTTTATAATTTTATAATTATTTGTTATATATATATATATATATATATATATATATATGTGTGTATATATATATTAGAAATATTAACAAAAAATATGTTTAAAAAAAAACTAAAAAAAAACTAAAAAAAAAATGCCAAGTTGGTGGCGGATTGTGGAGGTAGCAAAAACTATGATGGCATTAGCAACACCCTATATATATAGGATGTTGCTATTGCCACCCCAATTTTTTCTATTGCAATCACAACCTCCCATCTTCCACATACCACCATAGTTTTTGCTAATTCTACTACAAGCTGCCATAAACTTCTTCTTTGGTACCATGTAGTCAATGTTGTTAATGTAGTCAATCAATCAAATTAATAGATGAGATTCCACAAAACACATCATGCTTTATAATACATTAAATCAATTGGCTACCACGATTATGCATTTGGAATCTTGTAACAACATCCTCTATCACAAATCTATAAATCTATCCTACATGCCCTTTCCACTTGATCTTATCATCAAAGAAGTAGGAGATTAGATTGATGGATTTTGTGATTGTAGATGCATCCGTGGTCTCTCAAGCAATAGACAAATTATGAGAGACCATGCATTAATCACATGGTGTCATACACATGAGCCATTGAAGGGAAGCTTAGAGTCCAAAGAGAATATTATTAACACCTTGGACATTGATATATGACTTTCTATATTGGTGTACGTCTCTTAAGAAAATGCTCTAAATACAACCACAATAAGAAAGCCGGTGCTATGAATGCGCTTGTGTGTTTTAAAGCCATCATGTCTAACGGATTATTTATTTTGAATTTGGACTACAACTACTACATTTACAACTTCTTAGTACTATATGAGACAATGTGCTTTTTCATAGATGATAATAATGACAACTTATGTTGCATCTTATTTTTCCAAAAGTTTGAAGGCATAGATCCTAACAATCGGTATATAAATCACAATATTATCTTCTTTGACATTAATATGATACTATTAGATGGATTTCAAGGACCTATATATATATAGACACAAGGTGCATCTTTTGGAGGATTGCATTCTATGGATTTGATCCTCCTTTTTACAAAGAACATTCAAGTCTATGGAAGACCATTTGTTGTGGTAGAAAGAAAAACAAAAAAACAAAAAATAAAAAATAGAGTTGCATCCAAGTGGAAAATAGAGGTTGACAACCGATTACATGGTGCAATTACAATGGCTAAGGAAGAAGAAGAATTTGAGGCTATGATATTACCAAAACAATCTCGGGATTCTACATTATTTATTGTATCAATTCTAATTGTTAAGTTCTAGAGGCACCTCCTTGTATATTCCAATGTACAAAATGTTTGTTCATTGGGTGCTTTGATTGTTGCTTGAGAGTTCCTAGATGCATCTACAATTGTAGAAGCCATCAATATAATCTCTTGATTCTTTAAGGACAAGATTGAGTGGGAAGAGCATGTACGGTGGATTTATGAGTTTGTGATTGAGGATATTATTACAGGGTTCCTAATACATAATTGTGGTTGGCAATCAATTTATTATTTTATAAAGCGTGATATATTTTGTGGAACTGTGTCCATTAATGTCACTACTTGGCTATACAAGCTACGTCGACCATGTTGTCGTACTGAAATTGCTTACAGTATGTAAAATCCATTCAAAAATCATAATATGTTTATAAATTTAGATATGTGTTAGAATGGTTAGTAAAATAAATTAAAGGGATTGATAGAAGCAATTTTATTTTATTTTACTTGTTTTGATATGGTATTTAAAAATTATAAGATCTAAATGATTAGTATGAAGCCTTGAGAGAAGATGGGAGCCTAAGGATGAAAATATAAGCTAGTAGGAGGCAAATTGGGAGGGATGAAATGAAGGCATGGTTGGATGAAGGCAAGGAATGGAAAACTTCATCCCTATTGGTCGAATACCATGCCCAATGGGCTTTGAGGAGGCTGCCCGCAACCTTAAGAAGGGTTTCGGCGACTTCAAGGAGGCCATTAGGAAATCAGAAGCTAGGATTGTAAAGTTTAGGATTTTGGGTACAATTTGTGTACAAAAATTAGAGGATTTGGAGTTAGGGTAAAGAAGTTATAGCCATTTGAAGATAAGGTGTCAATATGAGACATACTATCACTCTTTTGAGGATTGGAGGAGTTGTATGAAAGCTTTTGGAGATCGGGAGGTGCGGCTAGACAGGAGATTTCAAGCTCTACACCTGGTGTAGAAGAATTTTTACAATAAGAGTTCTATAGAAGGACATATTGGGAGTTAAAGACAACAAATCAAATTCCAAGGCAGTAAGTAGGCTGTTTTATTGATAGCGATAGGATTTGCCATATCTTAAGTTTTTGGACGAATTTTTGTCTAAAAATTTTCAAGAAGGTGTATTATTATACTAAGAAGCTACACATAAAAGTTTCATAGCATTTGGACTTTTAGATTGTGAGATATGAAGAATTTAGTACACGGATGTTTGTAAACAAGGGTTTAAAGCTACTGCTAGGGTTTTGGCGATATCTAAAGATTGATAATGAATCGACGGTTGAAATTTGTGGTGGTAGTTGTGAAGAATACATCAGTACTTCATGTAAATTTGGAGTAGATTTGGACGGTTGGATTAAAAGTTATAGGTTATTGAAGTTTGGGAAAAATTCCCTTTCTACGGGGGAATGAGGGTTTAGAGTATTTTGTTATGTTTTGAGTGGTTTGAGGAAATTAGGCTTGTGTATTGGGTGTAATAGCCCTATGAAGATCTCTTTTATATAAACTTGGGGGTTTTTATTATACTTGAATCTTGCTTGAGTAATTAATGGCAGCCAGAAGCCCAACGCTTTCTTGAGGCAGATTCTCTCTACCCCGACAACATGCACTGAAGAAGAAGTTTAGGATAGCTTGTAGTGGCATTAGCAAAAACTATGGTGGTATGTGGTGGATGGCAAATTTTGGTAGCAATAGTAACACCTTATATATATATATATATATATATATATACATATAGTGACAAGATTGAAGATAGCAATATTTTTATCTCCATAAATATTTTCTAACAAAAAAGCCACATGGAAGCCTAGTACAAATAACAAGGCTTCTGAATCAAGTGGATCTAGTGTCCAATTTGTAAAATATCTCTATAGTAACCTCTTAGATTTATAAAATTTATACGAGAGGTTTTTATAGCCACATGGCACACCAAACAATACATATAACCTACTTTTTTTTAGAAAAATTTTAAAATATTTTTTTAGAAAAAATTTATATATGTAATTTTTTTCTACCTATTTCTATTTACTTCTATTTACTTCTATTTATTAAAATAACATTTGTATTTGTATTAATATGACTATTAATTGATTAATTTTTATATATTTCTATTAATATTAATTATAAACTTATCTACTTTTTGAAATAATATTAAATATAAAGGTATAGAACTATTAATTTTGAATTTTAAAATTTTACTTTGTTTGTATAAATCTAGTTATAAAAAATTATATATTTTTTTAAACTTGAATTTTATAATTATCATCAGAAGATGTAAGAAAAATTCTTAAACTTCAAGCAATAACTTTTTATTTTGAAGAAAAAACAATCATTAAATTAAAAAATAATAAAAAGACTTCAAAACAACATATTTGAATTGGAATTCGATTAAACAATTGCAAATAGTTGTGTGATGGTTTGAACCTACAAGACTGCTATGACATCACACAAATTTTTATTCAAGTATTTTGGGTTTTTATTTGAAATATAATTTTAGGTCTTCTAAGAAAAGTTTTTTTTTTGTATGTAACAATAATGCTCACATTTAAATTTAAATTTTTAATGTGATTTAATCTCAATTTTTTTTTTTATCAATAACTTAAAATTTTTCAATTTTTTAATATTAGCATCTATTACATCAAACTTAGCCAAGTTGAATCATCAACCCAATACAGACATGAAGAAAATATAATCAATTTAATCATGTGAACTTAGAAGTGTCCATGTTTAAAGCACTTAAAGCAATGCAATAAAAAATTTGAGAAGGATAAGAAGTTGCAAGTGGAAAAGTTACCTCAAAGAGAACTTCACAATGGCACATTTTTTCCAGTGTAAAATGTAGTGTCTTACATTACGTCGTTCACAACACCTCACTCAACTGCAAGATTGAGGTTGAAAGACAGGTGGCAGGAGTTTGGAATGTGGGAGCATGGAAACAAAGGTCCCAAATTGTGTACGACAACGTTTAGGCACCAAGTGGCAGTTGGGGTGCTTTTTATAGTCCCTCTTTCAGTTCGGCAAATGGGATTGAATGCATTGCCATCTCCAGGGTTGGGAAATCTAGCTTTGACCCAAGCCCTAGGGACCACCCATGATACACTTGCTTGGAGATGCCCTTAGCTTCAAGTTTTCTCATTCCCTAAAAAACACTCCTTTGATGACTAGTTCACGAAGTGCCTTGTTGTGTTTCCTAGTCACGTTGGAAGCAAGTCATATATTCAATCTCGGAAATTAGAGCCAGGACTTGGAGGTCTTTCAGGTTGAAAAAAATAACCTCACAAGTGACCAATATTTATAATGTTCGAACATAAATTGGTTTTGGTGGTCATAAGTTATACTGCTGCAAAAGGTGGAGCTACGCGGTAATTACAGTGATCAATTACAGTCAGCAAAGACGCATCATCAGCTACACTGACGCCTCTCAGTACTTATGCATGAACACAAAAATTAAATAGAAATGCAGAACCATGTGAATTGATACCACTCGCATATTACCAAGGATACAGTGATAACCGATTCTTCACAACTTTGAAGGTCTTATTACATGCTAGAAGTAACAGACCAACTTCCTACCCATTCAAATTTAAGGACTGTACTCAAATGCAGAGACAAATTTACAAATGTATGGTCCTCTGCTATGTACCCAACACTCCAGTGATTCAAACATGTCTCCTTAAACCCTTCTCTGCGTCGGAAAAAAAAAGGTGAAACTCTATTCTTTGTCATCCTTCTCCTTCGTGGAAGAAGATCCGCCAGTTATGTACCAGTATCCAATGGCAACCGCTCCAACGATCCCACCAATGACAGCATAGTTTGTGGTTTTATCAGTTGAGGTGGTCGATGATGATGTCTCGTTAGCTATTTTCACAGCCTCGGGATGAGCATCAGGGTGACCACTAACGGCCTTCTGGGCTTCCTCCTTGGAAAATCCCTGCAGAAACGTATCAAAAAACAAGCACATAGGACGAGATTCAGACTCGAGAGGCATTCATGCAGAAAAAAGCAGAAAGAATCGAGAAAGTACCCTTCCAGCATAACTCAAAAAATCGACCAGCAATTAAAGACAAAGAACAGTACCTTTCGGGCAAGCTTCTCCAGCTTCTCTTGTTCCATTTTCTGCCAACAAGAAACCGAAACAATTAATACTGACGTTACACGAAACATCGATTGGTTCATTCAAACTAGGTCAAAATATTGGCTGGATCTCAAAAACTTCACAGACGTGTAACGCACACAATATCATCGACGCACGCGCCTTCCTAGATCATTCTGCCACAGCAGGCTTCAACCTGGCGCGCACTTCACACTGCATTACATAAATTCTAAATACCAGTTGTGAAGCTAGACGTTATCACTCCTGCAGGGACGATCAGCGTTCTCACCCTGCAACGTACTCACATCAAACACAACTCAACCGACGAAAAAGACGCAACACCACACTTCAACTCAGACCCCGGAACCAGCATGCAAGGGCTAAATCCAACTAGACAAGGATCGAAAGAAATGCAAGTATATCATCAAAACCAAAACAGAAAACCTCGATCAACCTTGATATAGATAGCTTCAGCAGCTCTCTCCTCCTCCTGAAACATCTTTCCGCCACTGCTCATCTCCCGCCGCGCCATAGATCGTACAAACAGAGACTCCCCGTTAGGGTTTAGCAGTCTGCGAGCCACCATCCTCATCGCCATTTTGTCTGACCAAAATCCCCTGCTCTGAACGCTGAGAACTAGTGAGGAACACCGAAACGCAAACACGAAGATCAATCGACAGTCTAGCAAATCAATGCAGGGAAACTAATGACGAGAACTGATCACCGCAGGGTAATCAAGCCTCGGAACTCGAAGCTCGAAGCTCTAGAATGCGAATGGATACGCTGACTGTGCTCCAGAGAGGCGTTCGCTGCAACAGGCCACGTGCTGCTACCGGCTGGATGGGTGATTGATCCCGCCTTAGCCGGTAACCTGATCAAGCTTTGGGATTTATCCCCTTAGACGTCTCAGGTGCTCTGTCATGAACTTTGGCTTGTTCACCCAACTCCATGGCCTTTCGTACATGTAGTTTTTTTATTGCAATTTTAAAACACCATTTAAATTTGAAACCATAAATACTTTTTCGACTATTTCAGCGATTCATATTCTGATCACTGGTCCTTGCTTTGAGTTCCTTGTATCAAAAATCCAATTTGTTCAAGATATTCTGCTGGATATTTTAGGCAAGTTGGGTTGCCACTTGTCTGTGACCCTAATAATAGGTTGTTACGAGTGGCTGGAAGCTTCTATGTGCTTGGGTTGCCCCACTTTAAATGTAACCCCTAGGAAATTAGAAAATAATAAAATAATCAAAAAATAAATTTATTCAACCTACCTTTAAAAATAAACAAATTAAGAAAGAATGTTGTGATCATAACGTTAATCCAAAAAATCTAAAGGAAAAGGGGAAAAAAAAAACACACATACGCACACACACACACACACAAATCAAGTTCTATTATGTGGGACATGTGTGGGGTGGTTACAATATCATTTACAAAAGCCACTCCAATCTCGCTATTGAATAGTCTTCAACTTCCAAGCACTGGCACAACCAATTAAAATAAAGTAAGCAATTCCAATGCAATGGGGTTAACGAAGAATCATCCCCAAAGCAACGACTCATTCATCCACATCAACGTTCATCCAAACATGGATGAGACGATCGTATGAATGCCAACGTGAACGTCGATTCTGTACGCTCGCTCCGTTGTGAAGTCTCCCGACAGCGTCGTGACCTTCGGCGACACGGCGATGGTGGTGGCGTCTTCGTCGTTTGAGTCTATGGAGCAGAAATTTTGTGTGTGGAGGAGCAGTTAACAGTTGCTCTGCGACACCAATCGTGATTTTCCAAAGGATTTGAACAAGACGCATGAATTTTTGGGAGGGGGTTTCAGCTTGCGTCTGAGGTGGATTGCTTCTAGGGTTTGGAAGTCGTAGCAGGGACGATGTATCATCCTTCACGAGGCGGTGTTCGTGGTGGGAGAGACCGTGAGTGTGCTTTCTTCCTATTTTTCTTTTTCCTTGAGAGCGGGTTTATGATGCAGTTTCTTCTCAAATTGTTTTAGCACATGTGATGGTGAACGATGTTGAAGTCGAACAATTGTGTGAGGTGAATACATCGGTAGAATTGGAACTGTTGAGATCCCAGATGTTTTTGGACACGGCTGTCAAGGACACTTTTATTGACCGTAATCCAGTTCTGCATTTTGTGCAATTTGTTCGTCTCTATCCTCCTTTTTAATTTTTGTTTTATTTTTTATTATTAATAAATTTTCAATGGGATGCAATTAGGAGACGTCCAAGGTCCTCTGGTCGTAAATGATATGAGGCGACAGTGTTGACCTTTTTTAAACTGGGATTGGCTGCAGAGTTTAATTGGGATGATGTCAAAGCAGACAAGCACCGCGAGAATTACCTTGGTCACAGCCTCAAGGCTCCCGTTGGGCGATGGCAGAAGGGTAAGAACTCGAATAAGCTCAGCGAGATATTGCTTTTTGATCGGCTGAAAGTGAACGTTGTTATTACTCGCAGTCTCACTCTTCTTTTGTCACACGAGAACAGGTAAAGATCTTATGTGGTATGCGCGGGACGGAAAGCAAACTGCTGATGAGGCAGCTGCATCAGCGCGAGAGGAAATTGAACGAATCAAGCAAGAAGAAGAAGAAGCGATGCGGGTAATGTATTAAAAAACACCCATTTCTTACAATCATTCTGATTGTGATACATTGGTCTTTTCTAGTGTGATAGCCCGTAGATAGCAGGCACTAACAAGGTTCTACATATCTTTTAGACCACACTGCAACCTCAAAAATTGAGCGATTCGTTGTTGTTCAAGATTACATCGAATTTCTTGGCATCTTCGACCATTGTCTCACATACTGTAATATTCTCTTCTCCAGGTAGCGTTAGGTTTGGCCCCTAGACGGGATATTAAGCCTAGAGGAAATAGACTCGATAAGCGGGAACAAGAGGAGCTGTTAAAAAGGAGTAAAGCCGGTGAAGAGGTTGAAAAGCCTTACGCTCAAGGCGAAAGAGTACAAGGCCTTGGATTTGCACCGTATGTATATTAATTGAACCTCAGTTTCTCAATATTATCTATTGCTGTTGTTGTTCCTTTCAACGTCTGTTAATAGTGATTCTAGTTACAACAAGCACTGCGTATAGAATATTTTTCTCGCTGTTGGTTTTTGTTGGAGTACTTGTATTTTTTAACCGATTACGTTTTATACATGAACTTATGAATAATTAACTTTCTCAGAGTTACTAAGGCGGAAGCGCCTGATCCGAAGCTTCTTCTTCAACGGCAGATAGCCCCAGAAGAAGAGGGTCCTTCGGCTCCGATAGTTTCTTATCCTCACAGGCAAGAGGGAGATAAAGTGGAACAGGAGCCTCTAACTAATGCTGTGAAGGAAGATTCGCCACAAGTGTCAGATGAAATTGAAAAGAAACGAAGGAGGAAGGAAGAAAAGAGAGCTGCCAAGGAGCAGCGACGAGAAGAGAAAAGAGCTGCGAAGAAGGTAAAGAGTTCCTCAGAATGCCCTTGTCTGGTTTCACGCTAACCTAAATGCACTTTTGGTGTCTTACTTTGGATTCGGAGGCCACTTATGTTTTCTCGACCATGTCACTAGTGGATAGAATGTCTACGAATATAAGAACTGTGGAAAATCCTAATTGTGATCTAACAGTGGATCCTAGGATAGCAGCATATAAACACATGACTCTAGAGTTGGTGACTTGTAGTCCGAATTGCTGATGCAATGTGTTACTCCTAAAAGGTTTCTGCTATTGAAATTTTCGGTAACGACTTATTTTTTGCTCCTGCAGATGCGACGTGAGAAAAGGAGACGACATGCTTCAACCAGCAGCGACGAAAAGGTGATAGATGTAGAGGGTTCACGAGCCAAGTCCAAACGTCATGTGAGTGATAGCAGTGATGAAGAGCACACTTTAAGCAGGAAAGACGTAAGAGTGGAAGGTCGAGAAAACCAAAGAAATAGGAGAGGGCATACGAGAGCCTGCGGTGATGATGCAAGTCCACGTGGCAGTAAAAGGACCCGTGACGGTCTAAGAAGTGACGAGAGTGATGAAGATGTACAAGAGATGCCCTCAGGAACTAAGGACATACCTGGACGGAAAGGTGAAAATAGCAGGGTAAGTTTAGGTAGGGATACTAGGGATGTCTACGATGATTACAAGTCCGAGAAAGGACGAAGACCTTCGGTAGCAATCGACCGTGGTGTGGAAGAGAATATTAGGAGTAAAAGAGAGAATGGAGGCACTAGGGATGGTGAGTACGTTAAGGGTAGGATGTCCACCTCTTATCATTCTGAGCGAGAACGTAAATATGGTAGAGGTTATAATAGTAGCCCAAGACAACGTTACAATTATGATGACAGGGAGGAAAGGGGAGAAAGTCAAAGAGTTGATAAGTATAGTGAGGCTCACAGCAGAGCGCCTGGCAGCCCAAGACTGGGACGTAATCCACATAGTGATGATGACACTAAGAGGAGGCAGACAGGAGGTAATGAAACCAGGAGACATGAGGCACGGGATGAGACGAGTAGAAGAGGAGATGGGCACTACAGTAGGGGCAATGGGAGGTACCGCAGGCGATCTCCATCTTAAGTTTGTAGAGAATCATGATACGACTCCGATTTATAAAGACCGAATACCAGAGAATGTTGTATTTGAAAACTAATTCATCTCGCTAGTCATGGTTGTTCGGGAAATCTGGCCTTGCGATGAGATAACATATGAAAGGTACACTCAATGTCACATCTATGAATGGTTTAGTGGGTAACCTGGAGTTGGATGTTTCTTACGCTGCTAAAAGCATCTTGATCTGTACGTTAACTCTGTTCAATCGCATGTACTTCAGAATTTTTTAAATGTAATATTGCTAATTGGGAGGAAGAAATCCTACGAAGTTATATGCCTCTAATTTTTTGAAAACTGCGTGTAAGCATAAGTGTGGCAAGATTGCTTATTCATCTGAAGTTCATGATCCCTCATCTGTATGCTTTCAGAGTGGTTAGTCGGTTATCCTATGAATAAAAAATGGTTATGATTCTTCTTGATGCCAATAGCTAATTATCAAATTCAAAATGCTTACTTTTTAAAAAAAATTGTCATGTCACAATGCGTAACTCTTTTTCTTCTGGACATGAACTATATTGTATTCTCCATACAATCGATTTCACAGTTCATCACCTGCTAGATTTACTGACGTAGCACAGATGTTTTTTGCTCGGATTTCAGTTCTATTTTTGTCATTGGCTGTCCGCACTGGTGCGAAGGCACTGGTGTAAATGTCGCGCTCCCCTGAAATCTACAAGTGTGCAAGTAGCCTCGATAAGGCTACTAATATGACTCGGCAGAGGAATTTGAACTTGATAGGTTTGCGTGTGTGGATTTTGGTTTGTTCAGCTGACTATGATAATAACTACAGGAATCGAGGACACAAGCGACGGAATGACAGGTGTGACCCCAGAGAAAAGATTGAGGGTTAGTGCACTCCAGGCAGACGCTGCAGGGGCTGGTCCGAAGGGAAGTGTTTTCTCTGATGTCAGAACAGGGCCCTTGCCAACGCAGGTTGTGATCTGGCATATTTCACAGCATCCTAATCACCCAAAGCACACGTCTTATGCATGGGCTCGGCAACAGTGCTGCGTTTCCCCCATTGGGCACGCAATTGGCGCCTGAAGAAAAGGCCTTATATGGCATCCTTCACGATCCAAAATCTCTTTATCCACGTAAACCGTGATGTCGAAGGCATGACGTCACAGATATGGGAATACCCAGAGAACTATTCCATAATCGTGCAACACCGACACCCGATTATATGTATCATCATGGTGCAACAAATATATACTGTTGCCCTGTACCGACTTCGTGCATTGAGAACTGCATCAGTTTGGAGGATGCTCCACAACAGCCGCCGGGAGTGCTTGATCTCGGCACGTTGGATGCTTGCCAGTAATGTTCGTGCACAAATACAACAGTAACTGACCAGGATCTCCTGTTTTCGCAGGACAGTGGTGATTTACTATTCAGATTTGTTCATCAATTGTTGGTTTTACAATATATATGAAAGTTTAAAAATCTGACTTCGATTAAAACTATAAAATTTAGAATCTCAGGATTTCAAATTGCAACATGTCATTCGGGCCTCTCGAATAATGTGTCGTAGAACAAGGGTTCTTCCTATACATTGCTGAGCAGCTCCTAAATCTTTTAGCTCGCAACTGAAGCTTTGGATCTAAATGTAACAGTTCTAGAGCTCTGGTAGGTGTGCCTAGAGCTGCATCTTCGAGTTTCAATAGCAGATATCATGACACTATCTTCGTATTGACACTCAAAGCAACGAGAGAGGTGACGCAGATGCAAGGGATATAGAATTAAAGAGATGAATCCAAATGATTAGTTTGAACACCTAATCTAGAACTGAGAATTTGTATCAAAGTTCAGTACTCTGCCACAGTAATGGCAAGGCATAAATTACAGAGTGATAAGCGATGGTCGGCATGTAACGCACTAACAATTACCACACAGCTCACAGTGGAGTGGTTTCATTCTAGAGCGGGTAATGAAACTAATACTTCGGCAAGGAAGGTCTGGCACAAGGAAACGAAAAGTCTCTAGGCTCTGCTAAGCTACGCCAGGAAAGCGATTGATCGAAGTAGCCGATGTTAAGTGGAGGTATGCTAGTGCTCTCGATCAACGTTGGTCTCCCAGATAAAAACCACCCTAGGATCATGCATGCCGCTCAAAATGGGGAAGAACCGACAGAGGAATGGAGCGATGCACTGGCACAAGGAGGGAGGGTTGGACAAGCCCAACAAGACTCCTTATACTGCTCTCTTTATCTACACGACAGAACCATGGCTTTTGCTAAGCAGATTACTGGCGCCGATTGCAACAGCTCTCAAAGGAGAAGTACCACAAGCATCCACTAGGACATCATGTCACCCACTAGGACATCATGTCACCCACATTCCCAGGGTTGAAGGCTATCGCTTCCATCATGATAAGCTCCTTGATGTGCTCCTCTGTGAAGGATGGCTGCTCAAAATCGAACTCGAAAGGGCTATGGCAGATCGGTTCATCGTTTATATCGTGCAGCGTCGCGAGGTATGGGTGCGCCAAAGCCTCTTCCACTATGGAGGTATCAACAAGAGCAGAAGTGGCGACATTAGCGGCATGGCTGAGGTTGATCGGAGACAAAGAGGTAAGGAATGGGCAACAAAGTAGATGGAACAGGACGAATGAGCGAGGGTAGAATATGATAACCAACCTGTGATACGACGAGCAGGGTCGAACTGCAGCATGTGCTCCACTAGGTCAATCGCAGCAGGTCCCATATTGGGAAACTTCCTATCTAAGGGCTGTCTAGCGAATCGAGGCAACTGTCTTATGTAACGTCTTGCGTTGTCGCTCCTCAAGAACCCCAGGTCGTGGTCCTCAGGGGACCCAATTAGCTGCAGTCAAAGAAAACGAGGTTCAGAAACATAATCTCGAAGACCATGTTTAATTCTTCAGAGCGTCGAACAAAATTACGACGGGACCAAGATAATGGACTAATTGATCAATCAGAAGAATTGTTATTACCTCTGTGATGAGGCGCAGCTGTTGGACGTAATCCCTCCCCGGGAACAAGGGCTCTCTGTTCAAAAGCTCCATGAATATGCAGCCTACTGACCACACGTCGATGGCTGCGGTGTACTCGGAACAGTTTAGTAAAAGCTCTGGGGCCCTGTACCAGCGAGTCACAACGTACTCCGTCATGAAATCAGTCTCTGAGGTTGTTCGAGCTAGACCGAAGTCACAAATTTTTAGGTCACAATTTGCATTCAGAAGCAAATTGCTCGGCTTTAGATCACGATGAAGAACGCTCGCCGAGTGAATGTACTTGAGCCCACGAAGTAGCTGGTACAAAAAGTACTGCACAAAGAAACACAGTATCTCAAACTCTACTGCCACACATCAACAAGAAAAACAACAGTGGGGAAGAAAATCGACGTAGAAACGGTAGCAAGAAAAAAAGTAAAAAAAATCAATCAGTCACACCTGGCAGTGGTCCTCTGTCAGCGGCTGATTGCTACGAATGATCTGATGGAGGTCTGTGTCCATCAGCTCATACACAATGTACACGTCGTTGAAGTTTTCCCGGGTGGGAGGTCTAATGATGTCGCGAATCGCCACAATGTTTTCGTGATCCATGTGCCGCAGTAGCTTGATTTCTCGCAGAGTGCGCTTAGCATCGATCCTGTTGTCGAACGCGTTACCGATCTTCTTAATAGCCACCTCTTCTCCCGTTTCAGAATTCACAGCGGAACTGACCAAGCACCATCAGAAAATTAGAAACCAGCAATTGTAACTATTCATTACCTTGCAAAAGCTTTCAGGAGTTCCAGCCTCACGACTGACAAAGATGAGAAGAGGGGTAGAGGGGCAACTTTGGTCCCTACGGTTCCCAGTGGAAATGTGCCCAACAGAACCTCGAGCTAGATCAGGAAGAAGCAGTTGCATACAATTTTACCTGTTTTGCAAAGGCTTTTCTAAACTGAATATGCTGGCAGAAATTATAAACTGCTTCCGAACCACTCAAAACAGCACGAGTGAGTAATCCCCACACCCCCAGTCCAGGACAATGAGCCCAAACTATTCCTTAGGTTAAAAGTACGTCTGAAGACTTGTGTCCAAATTCAATCGAAGCTCACATCAGACACGATTGACTAAGCCAAAACCTCACTTGGTGCCGACAGGACCAACCGGAAACAAAATGATCCAAATCTATCAGATCAAGTGGGGAAAAAAACCTGTGAGATAGACACAGACTACAGCGTACAACCCCAAATGTCATAATTCATAACTTCAGACAAATAATCGCCTCTGTAAACTTGCTGTTCGAGGATTCCACCAGCTTCTCCCTACACGCATACCTATGAAATAATCCTCTTTCTACACGTTTGTAGTTTCTGCTGGAAGCCTCGGCGAATAGTCAAACTCGTGAAATCTCACCACCTCACGCTAATCCCACATGCTTTTAGGTTTCGGTCCGGATCACGCCACTCAGATAATCTCGGGATTGGCTTCACTAGCGACGGTGCCGGCACAGCTAACTACTATTACACACACATAAACCCCTCTCCGCGAGACGAGATAGAGACGGCTACACCCTCTGTTAGAATGGCGAGGAATCACATCCACTAACACACCGAGGAAAAACGCGCTTCGCAACAGTTTCTGAGCCCAGAAACAAGCTCCGGCAGCGACGCACCGATGAACGATCCTACCCGGCTTTCACCACCACCCCTGATCCGCAGCGATTGACAAGTGCTCCCAACAGCGAAGAGCGCTACACCCGCAAGCCCATGGACCCAAGGTTAGACACTCACCACACAATGCCGTAGGCGCCCCGGCCGATGGGGCGAATGGGCGGAATATACTTCCTAGACACCTCAAACAAGTTGCCGAAGATGTTGTACTGCGTGTACTCGCCATTGTGCGTGGGCACCCCTTGTATGTTCCCGTCCGCGGACCCTCCCCCACCTGCGCCTGCAACGTCCATCACTCCGGCGCCGCGCGCTCTCTCTGCCTCGCCGGCTCACAAGCCCTTTTTCCCCTTCCACCCGGTCGCTGCAATCTCCGTCACCAAGCTCCGTCGCGACACGACAAACACCCTCACTTCGCTCTACATGACACGAGAATCCCTGTCCAGCCTCCGACTCTCAACACCCCCAACCAGGTTCCCGAGCGTCAGATGAATCCAGATATGTTCACCACCACGCTGCCTTGAACGCGCCCACGGCTCCTCGACCCGCCTGACCCAGAAAGGACGCAAAACGCCTGTATCAAGCAAGCAACGCGGGACGGTGGGATCCTGAAACGCAGGCCCAGCAATCGAGACGCTAGTTTTAACACAGCGAGGAGGAGGAGGAGGAGAGAGCGAGAGCGTGGTGGTGGTGGTATAGCAAGAGGAGGGGCGATCCATCCCGACGGGCCGTCGACCACGACGACGTCGAAGGGAACGACGAAGACGACGAAGGGCTACTGGGCTGACCCTTGTTGCCATCCTCGGCCGGGTGGGGCCGGGCCGGGCCGGGCTTGTGTCAGACGCGACGGAGATAGGTTCCGTCGCCGTCGTTCCGTCGGTCGTTCGTTCATCGTCGCCCTCCGTCGGATACCTCGCCGGGAATTCACGGATCCGTCCAAATGTCAATGCGTGCTTGAGGGTGAGCATGTGTTGCCTCTATAACTTTCGTGTTCAGTTCCATTTTTATATTTGTTTGCATGATTACTTTTTTTTGGTTGTTAATGTTTTCTTTTTATACTGATAATAATAGAATTTAAAATTGCATCATTTCCATGATAAGCAATTATATCATATCATTGAAAATTGAAAAACCAAAAATTATTTTCAATTCTTTTAGCAGCCAAGAGTGGAAATCCACAACAAGAGTGCATTTCTCTTTGATAATTCCTATGTGGAATATACACTAGAGACAAACCAATATTGGATAGCATTTTTCCTGTAGTATTGGCTTTTTGAAATTGTACTTGAGAATGGGTCTTACCTTTACTGAATAAATGAATGAATGAACACAATTTAAAATGAGAAAATTGTATTTTGAAACTGCAAAGTCAAGAGGGATTTGCTTGGAAGCTGGTTCTCAGAATGAAGAGGAAAAATCTGATACACTCTTCAACTACAATCAATCCTTGATGCCAAAAGAAATCATGTCATTGCCAACTTATTTTCTGTATAATTAAACTAAATTAAAATAAAATAATAGGGTTGATGATGTCATTGTGACACATTTAGTACAATGTTCTCTTACTTGTGGCATGGTGAATGAGGTTGTACTCAACACACATGGTGTAAAGTTTTTTGGCTTTTGAGAGCTTTGATGGCAATCAATAAAGGAGTTTTCTGAAGAACACTTGACGTCATTCCTATCCTCAGCATGACATTGGAAGGGTTCACAATGTAGAATTTTAAAAAGTAAGAGCTTGACCTAATATACTACACGCATATCATATTTTTTTTAAGTTTTGATGTTCCAACATTTCACATGATGAGAATATGTTCTTTTTTGGAATTTGGGTGGGCATAAAATGAAATTTGTCAGAAAAATCAATATGAATTCTATATGTTCAATAGTGTAGGTTTGTGTATACAAATATGTTATTATAAAAGTAAAAGCTGATTACATTGTTTTGGTCTACGTAGACAAGAATTTAACTTTATTTATTTTATTTATTTATATATTGGAAGCTATTCTTGTTAGCTATTCTGTTGTTGTTGCTTGGAACTTGCATAATAAATATAAATATATGTTACATATGCAAATGAATTAAAAATGATATCAAGATGCAATATCAGACACAGACATATTCCAAAGTGTATTAGTTTCGTCATACAGTTTATTGGTTTCAAATAAACTAAGCATATGATTGATGTTTGACATCCTCATACCAATGTTCAAAACTAAGTTTTTTCTATTGGGTTTTTTTGTGTAAAGGTTTTCTAATGCATATCAAGACTTAGTAAGTAGATCATGACTGGGAGAATCCTATTAGAATATTCAACCAGCATCAGACTCCATCAACAAATCTTGTACCCAAGATCACAAGATGACTTGACTTCAATCACTATTAACTAAAAATAGTACATATCTTTCAACTTTTGACTTATTGTCAAAGTATGGTTGCCTGCAGAAGAAAAGGAAAGAAAGAAAAGTAAAGAGAAGATAATGCAGTGATGGTTCCTTTTTTAAGGAAAATTGCTAAATCAAACTCTTAATATGTGTTGATTTTTATGAGGTATTAAATGACCTCCAATTGTATATATACTAATTTTGGATTTAAAGTTTTTCTATTGACGACATAAAAAGTGAATTTCGATTTAAAAAACATGAAGTTGACCAGAGATTTGGTAGTGATAACGCCTGAGTAGATAGAACAATACTTTACCTGTATTTATTTTGATCTGTTTTGAATTTATTTTAATACATCTTATGTAAAATGGAAGCATAACCACCTCACAGTTCTTTGTAAATGTATCCTTAATAATCACACTTTTTTGTAAAATTTTTAATATTGTCGAGATAATATTTTAATTTAAAGAAAATTTGACATTTCGTTCAATTTTCTTTATTCTATATAACATGATTTTATAAATTCCACAGAAAAACTTGTATTGATTTGTACAGTATATTAATACAAGGTTTCATCGTTACTTTTTTTGTCCAAGCAAATCTATGGCTGATAATTTTTTTGGTAAAATTTATACTCTTTATAATCCATGTATTCTTCTTTTGTACCTGAATGAAGTTTGTTACACATACATGCATAATTTATCTACATAATAAATAAAAAAACAAAAAAAAATCTATTCTTGCATTTTTTTGGATGCACAATAACGGAAAAAATATTTACAATATACATTTATAAATATTCATTACAGTACACAAGTGGAGTTCTTTTTTCCAAACTATGTGCACTAAAGATTTCAATTAAATGATAAAATTATAACATGAAGTATATACATGTACACTTAAACATATAATTATACATATATAATTTGTTTTGTAAATTATGTTATAATACACACAAATAGTTAATGTCTGTAAATGTTTGTTGATTGTTTTTAGTTCATCAATAATTTTCACAATTAAATCAAACATCAAATGGATTTCTTAACATAAATGCTTATGTACTTATTGCACTTAAGTTGATAAAATAAAACATACACCCTTATTTTGGTTTTAATAGAACAAAATTTTGATGTATATTTTGATATATGTTTTATTTTATCAAAAAAAATTTCTATAAAAATCATAATTTAAAGTCATCAAAATCTTGTTCTATAAAAATCCGAATTTAAAGTTTAAGGTCAAGTTGGTTACTTATTGAAAAAAATCGATGGTAAGAAAATGATTTCCCATGTATTTTGCATCACCAGAGTAATTTGCATCATTAGAATTATATTCTACATAATTTTTTCAGAAGATTTAATGCCATTGGCACATATGTTTCCATTTTTTTTAATTTTTTTGCTGTGATATTTTAAAATTTGTGTCATCATTTGATATCTAAACCACCTTTTTAACTATTTAAAGATTCCACTTCACGAGCGGTGTTTCGATCCTGGGACCTGTGAGTTTAGGGCCCACCACGCTTCCGCTGCGCCACTCTGAAGTGTTCATCCATATAAAATAATTTTTTATATTTATTCAATAAATGTAATCAACTTTAAGAATTAGTAGTTAGGTAAAATATAGTGCTCATCATTGACGCCTTTAATTTGTTTTCTTTTCATTTAACTTTTCATACCTTTTCGTAAGGAGATTGAAGATTTAATGTGTTTTTTAAAGTCATTTGTCAAACTTTCGTTGATGTAACTTAGGTATAGATATATCTCCCATAATCATTTTCTTATAATTATATTAGAGAAAGTTGCTGACATTATTTTTGTTATTTTCTTAATGTTTTTACAAAAAAAGCCTGTTGAAAATATCAATGGTAATATATAAATAAAATTATGTATAACCATGATCAAATGTATTCTGTATAACCATGATCAAATGTATTCTGTATAACCATGATCAAATGTATAAATCATAATATTTCATGGTTATACATAATATCGAGACAAAATATCTTACCAAAATCACATAAAATAATGATAATAATAATAAAACAACTTCAATGATTTGATTGAAGTAAACATTTTTAAATATTTTATCTCGATTAAATTTCAAACCAAAACATTCAAAACCTTAACATTCAGTATGTGGTATCTCTCACAAACTCACAAAAACTTTACCTGTAGGGGCTTATACACTTGTACAAAAGCTTGTAATTAGTAGAACAAAATTGGTAAAGAGTTCACAATTCTCATAAAACTAATTACACATGTTTGTAATTTATGGTAATCATATTTGCAATAACATAACATTTCTTGATTATTTAAAAGTTATCTTACAAAAATGATAAAATGAGCTTCCAAAACAATACCAAATGTCATCCAATTCTTAATGTTTCATTCTCCATCACATGTTTCTTAATTTCTCCCTTTATGTTTTTTGTTGTACATCTAAGCTCTCTTGTACAAGAGAAGGTGAAACTAGAAGAAATTTAATATATACACACAAGTACACGCACAGTATAAGCAAACACAGGCCCATATCCGCCATCTCTTTAAGTAATGAAAGCCTTGCTTCTGACGAACCACATTGGGTTGAAAAGCAGGAGTTGTATTGCCCATGTTGACAGGGAAAGTGGCATCAAAATATGGAGACAAGCCGATGTTGAAAAAGACAACTGTGAAAAAAGAAAAGGGTGAATGGAAAGCTGCAGATCAACGAAACCATGGTTCTCTTCAAAGTGGTACCCAAAAATGAAATCTGACGAAAGTTACTTGCTAAGTGTAAGAATTCAACCCACATCTCATATTCTAGTTTATTTGCTTGGAAGACATTGCGTGTGCTGCGGAACAAAACGCCCCAACTCAAAACACATCATCTACCATGCAAACAACGCTGAAATATCATGTTTGTTAGCAGTTTTTATGAAAGCCCCAGAGTGGAGTTATCATCTTGGCGGTGTTCCACAACGCCGGAGAATAACACAATGCGCATCTGAGTTACTGTGATAAAAGGTGACCATCCACACTCACCGGATCTTTGCACACGTTTCTACAGAGGTATCTAGAAAAACATAGCAAAACAAAACATACCATTGCCACTCTTATAACAGTCTCTGTTTGTCACTGCTGTAAATATACTCGGAACGTGGTAGCAACGGTGGTCCAGAGATGAAAGTTTATTTCTCTACTGTGGCGACTTGTGGACACAGACTTGTAGCTCTGCTCTGCTGCAGTCTTAGCTTGGAGTTGTGTATGCTCTCTAGGAGCCCAAAAGATCCACCATGTGATATGTTTCTTTACAAAACTGTTGGTTAGAGACGATGCTAATTACTCTACTGAGGATTAGGAGGCCGGCTGTTCGCAGCGGCCACGCGAGAACCCCACTCTAGAAGCTCTTTGCTGGTGTCATCCCTGTGCACTATGACCTCGATGAAACACAGGTGGTCTTTCTTCTCTCCTTGTGCGGTAGCAATAGCATCTATGAGATCCTCCTCAGTTCGTACCTGCATTGCAGTTCACGGCTCAGAACCATTTTAGAGGGACGTTCCGTGTTGAACAGATGCTAGCAGAAGCTAATGAAGCCACTTAACTAGGTTTCGTGGGACAAGAGCTCTTGAATTCAGACGAAATTGTACCTTGCAGGACCACAGTTTTCCTTCGCCGTTGTGAAACGCTTCCACTACTCCAGTGTAGTTCCAGTTCTTGATGATATTGTATGGTCCATCATGGATCTCAACCTCAATGGTGTAACCACCATTATTGATCAGGAAGATGATGCTTCTCTGCCCACAGCGTATCATCGTGGACACATCTTGCGCCGTTACTTGAAAGCTTCCGTCACCAATACATGCGATCGCTCGCTTATTCGGCGCACCTTGTGCGTAACCCAAAGTGGCGCCCACAGACCACCCAATGGACCCGTATTGCATCTGAAACTCGTAGCCGCAGCCATCGGGTAGCTTCAGTTTCTGGCAGTTGAACCACGAGTCGCCTGTTTCGGCTATGAGTGCAGTGTCACGTGATAGCATCCCCTGCCGACAACAAGCTTATTTGAGTTGTCACTGGGAAAGTTCAGAAGACATAAAATGTGTGTAAACTAATAGTAGGTAAAGTGATTCTGCTACTGTAAGCTTGAAAAGTTGAGAAGTGAAATATACCTGAATGTGCTTGAAAAGGTTGACAGTCTTGAGAGGCTCATCAGGCTTCTGCTTCACTGGCACGCCAGGAGGGACATACATGCGTATGTAGTTGTCGAATGAAGTCGTGTTTCGCTTCACTCTCTTTGCTAGAGCCACTAGGAAGTCCTTCATCAGCACAAACCCGAATGACGACCCGTTTCCAATCGTGACTGTCTCGGGTTGCACAATGATCATCTTCTCCTTTTTACACAAAAGCGAGTATCCTACCGAACTGCATGATTCAACCAACACTTGATTCAATTCCCCGACTAGGTCAAAGCAGAATTTCGGGCAAAATAAGACATATCACGCAGGAAATTGTTGCGCAGCCCCATAGTTGAGCCAAAGGATGGATAGGCGAGACAAACCAACCTGTAATCGTTGAAAATTGGCCCAACAAAGACGTAGATGTCGGCAGATTCCACAATCTCCGACACATATGAAGTGCTGACGGCACCCCAGTAGGTGCCTATGAAATGCGGATGTGTCTCTCGGAAGTGGCCCTTTCCTGAGGGCATGACGGCCACAGCATATCCACTTGCAGTGGCCAATGCTTCAAAAGCGTCCTTGGCTTTTGCAATTCGAAGGTTTGGGCCGGCAACGAGGACAGGCTTGACGGCTGCACTTAAGATCTTAGTGACCGTTTCCAAAGCTCTTTCGAGGCTCAGTGAGTTGGTCTTCAGCATTCCGATTCCGTATAGGCTAAAGAGACATCGACAACAATTAACCAGCTTAATATCAGGCATGTCCACTTAGAATCAGCATGACGATGACGAAGCTACGCAACTGTTGCAACGGCTAAGAGACAGCACAATGCACCACCTAATGCTAAAATCATGAGCGAGGATCCTGACGGTATTGGACAAGAAATTCATAGGAATAAAATACAGCACGCACCGGCTTGTGACTTCAGTACCCTGAGTGATAGAGTACGGGATGGGCGAAATCTTAAAAGACGGGTGTGGAAGCGAGGGCAGATTGCAGCTGACACTCACGTAGACGGGCTTGCTCTTATTTAAGGCTGTGGATATGGCTCTGTCCAGAAGCTCGTGTGCATCGTCCAAATTCTGTATTACAATCTGCACATAGATTGTGCATTCGTTAGACGGAACTAGCCTCCGCAATCCACCAAGCCTGCGACTTTTGTTCGTGAACAAGCAAGCTTAACCTATCAACAAAGCATGATGGGAAGTGTCTTAATCTCAAACCTGTGCGCATGTGATTTGCTGAAAGCATCGATGCTCTTGACCAAAGTCCGGCTCTCCGATCGTGTGGTGGAGTATTCGGTTCGTCCCGAAGTCATTTGAGTTTGGCCCACCAACAATGCAGATGATGGGTAAATTCTCGCTGTAAGCACCGGCTATGGCGTTGATGACGCTCAATCCTCCCACAGTAAATGTGACCGCGCATGCGCCAACGCCATGAGCTCGTGCGTACCCATCAGCAGAGTATCCCGCGTTTAATTCATTGCAACATCCCACGAGCCTCAGTTCGGGGTCAGCGATTAAGTGGTCCAATAGAACCAAGTTGAAGTCGCCGGGCACGGTGAACACGTCACGGACGCCGATCTCAACGAGTCGGCGAGCGATGTAGCGCCCTAATGTCCCTTCCGTCTCCGAATCAACGTTTCCAATTACTTTCACTTCCCCTTTCTTCCCATCCATTTCGACTCGGCGGAAAACTCACACCTCACAAGCCTTACTGATAGAGGAGAATTTAGATCCCTCGCTTCGATCTGATCGAACAGTCAAGGCATTAAGCTTCATCAGGTACAGAAAACTTGGCCGGAATTAACGATCCCTTCAGTGAAGCATTGCAATACCAGTACTTTACCCACAACTTTGCATTGATCAAGAGGATCGGAATCGACTAGAGCTTAATTGGAAAGTCCATGGAGTGCCCATGGAGCTGACAGAGGACACCAGCATGCTGCCAACTGGCGAGCCACGAAGCAGCCCTTTTAACAAGCGAATTTCGGCGTCCCCCTTTGCGAAGTCATCGAAGGTAGGACCATCCCATGCACAACTCTGGTGCCAGAAAGCTCCAGATCTCGCTTGTTGGAAACAGCGATGGCGAGTGGTTCTGCGTCCCCTCACCGTCTCCATCCCTGACCATGCTCCTTGGTGGCAATAGCAAAAACTGTGGTGGCATTAGCAATACCCAATAAATAATGTAGTGACAAAGGTAATTGTGCTGGAGAATGTCATATGGAAAAGTCTAGATGCAAGGTGAATGAGTGTCAAGCGAAAAGTTGATGTTTAAGTTGTATTTGTGTGTGTTTCTCGCAAAGTGAAAAGAATTGGGGGATTTAGCTTTTTGGTTTCATTTCACTTCTGGTTTGGGTTTTTAGTTTTGCTGAGCCTCAAACTTGTCTTTTATATTAATTTTTTGCTTTTAGATTAATTTGATTGACTTGTTTAAATTCAATCAAATTTAACTTTTCTTAACTTAATATACCTTAATTAGTTTTATTTAAGAAGACTGTAGAAGTTAATGTTTATAAAAATGTTTCCTCTTTCAATACCAAATTCTGCAAATGTGTTGTGGAACTTGTATTATGTACTCTATGTTTTTGGACAATTCTAAGAGTACATTAGTCTTTATTGCCAATAATAGTATACAACATGGAAATTTGACAACCACCTGTAGATATGGTCTATGTTGGAGTATACATAAGTACATCCAAACATGACCTGAGTGTTGCTTATGAATAAGCATATTTTCTTAATTTTCAAATCATAATCATCCAAAAATAAAATAAAATAAAATAGTAGGAGGTAATTTTGTTGTATTATCATTTGATCATTACTAATTAATAATTACTTCAAAGTTTATTACATTTTGTTTCAACTCATAAGCTTAGGCAATTAAAGTGATTTATGTCAAAATTAGAAAAGTAAAAGTAAAAGTAAAAACTTATAAAAAAAATTGGCTTTTGATTTTATAGTGTACATGCTTATAATTTTAAAATTCTCAAACAAATAATATCATAGAAATTATTTTTAATTTCATAAAGGCTTCATTTTCATCTAATGCCTAACCAAGTTTATTTTGAAATATTAGCTATGTAAAGATAAAAATTAATAATGAGAATGTTTTTATGAATATTATATAAATATTCTCAAATCCAAAAAAGTTTTGAATATCACATAAAGTTTTTAAAGTTGACCATTCAATATATATATATATATATATATAAATTTAGATCCCACAAAGATTAGCTTGATAAATATCTTTGTCCTATTAAAGTAGTCGAGAACTATAAATATCATGATAATCAGTACCAGTTCTGAATTTTTATTTCTTAATAAGAACATGAGTTTCTTAATTTCAATTAACCTATGTTTTGATAGTTTTCAATCTGTTTAGCCAAATTATTAGAGATGCAATTTGATGAATTAATAAGTATAAATAATTTTGTACAAGAAAATCAATAAGGGGCAACAATACTATATATATAGAGAGAGAGAAAAAAAGAAAGAAAGAAATTAAATCATAACAAAATAGCCAGATGTATTTTTAATTACAAAAAGGCAAGTAAACCACAGAATAAAATAGACTTAAGAAAATTAAATAACAATGATAATAATATATTTATTGATTTCTACATAATTTAACAAAACATGTGATGAAGGCCATGTAAATCAAATGTTTTCTTTTTCTTTTTCTTTTTCTTTTTTTTACAAAATTGACAAGGTTTTTAAAAGTTTAATCTGGTTTTGGTAGGAAATTATATTTAGCTGGTACTTTACACAACTCTCCACAAATTAGAATACTTCTTTAGTGATATACATATAGCCAATAACATCTTGAAAAAAACAGCCATTGTAACTTTTATAAAAAGCCATTATTTTGTGCTCCTTCAAATTACTTTTCCTAATATTAAAAAAAGCGTAATGTTTTTAAGGATGGATTGTTGGTATAAATCTAACATGTGCAAATGCCTAAGTAATATTTTAATTTTTTTTTAAAACAACGTAGCATTGTAAATAATTTCACATTGTTTAAAAAAAAAATTACATAGATTTTATTTAATAGATACATAAATCATTTCACATTACAAGTTGTTACTAATTGATTAATTAATGATTATGTATTATTCATGTGTTACATAAAAATAATTTATTTTCATGAATGTTTAATTTTGAGTTAAAAACATGCCAACTTAGTAGTTATAAGGTGTAATTCACAAATTTTTTTTTTTAATATTAAATTTACTAGCATAGTTGACCATTAAAATAAAATGCAATGAAAACTGCTTCATTTTAATCCTCAAGTGATACATACTTGCTCACATGTCAACACTTTTGTTAACAAGAACTCACAAATTGGTCCAAATAACGAATCTTCTTCTTGTGAAGTTCACTTCATGTCTTAAGATCTTTAAGTTATTAAAAAATCCTGCAATGTTATAAAATTAAACACTATCAATCAGCAGAATATAGGACCTTCCACACAAGGAAAATTGCCCAAAGCAGCCACAATATCCTCTAACATTTTAAATCAATAAGAGCTATGTTTTGTACGTCTTCACCCTCATCAAGGATGGAATGAAAATGCAACCATGGACATGCTACATTTCATCAAATATACATTCAGCATAGTAAACTATGTCACAGTTTTTGAGGTTTACGTTGTATCAGAAAATCATGCTTGTACTGCTTTGGGATTGGTGACAGTCAGCATTCAACAAATGGATAAGAGTAACTGTGTAGAGTATTGCAAAGATGAGGACCAAAATTCAGTTGGACGACAACATTGCAACTCCAAAAAGCCCAAATTTCACCTAATTACAAGTGTTGTATAAGTCACAACATCATGATATATTTGTAGAAATTTGCAAGTACTTGTAGTATGATGAGAAATGACGGAAGATACATCACTAGCTTCTTATCTGAAGATTGCCTGTAGAAAGTTCTCCTGTTGACTCAACATGAAAGTCTCCAACACCTTCTCTGTAAATTAAGTTAACTCTGCAATCTGGGTGGCTTGGATTGTGAAGAACGGCAAATGGGTCCACAGAAATACTCATTTCGGGGTCATGCAGGTGCAAAGTTTGAAGGCAAAAAAGACATGGTCCTTGGAACAGGAGCCCTTATGCCCTCGAACCATCACCATTAAGATATATAGAATAGATAGACAACCTCAATTCAATTTACATAATACAATACACGCTACAGCTCTCTCTTACTGCTGGCAAGATCTAAACACCGCATCGAAAAAGACTACTCTAGCAATCCGTGTAGAGAACCATTGACCCGAGGACCTTCTCTACAGGGAGGAGCATGAGCTACAACTACTGCAAGAAATACCCAGAGAGGAAGAGGGCAAAGAACAGCAAGAGGGAACCGTAGATCAAGAGACTCTTCTGTCCCGAAGTCAAAGTGTTTCCACCGAGACCGAATTGTTGGTTCTGGGCAAAACCGGCCACCTCTACACTCTTCGCTTGGTAGTATGACTTGGCAGCACCGCATGTGGGGCACACCCAATCCTCCGGAAGATCACGGAAATATGTGCCTGCTGCCACGGGGTACGATGCGTCTCCCTTTGCTTCCTCGTAGACATGCCCACACGACCGGCACTCGTATGCACCGGTGTTGAGCACGGCGAATTTCTCCTCCAAACCTGTCAAACCCACCGGTCTTCACTAAGATTGCAACAATTACACATCTATACAGGTCTACGAGGAATCCGCTATCACATTTTCAAAGAATATTAGATAATCATTCAAACCTGAAGTAAATAGTAGACATGATACTAATTTGACATATTACATGCAGGATTTTGAGTGTGACCATTTTATGAAGGAAATTAGGTCAAACAATTGCGACTCATTTCATGTGACATAGCCCCAATTTCAGGCTAGACATCCACACCACCCACCTTCACGAGAGCTCAGAACACTTTTAGATTCAGCCTCCTTCAAGGTTTCAAGATTCGACATGGTTTCCTGCAGGGCTTCCTGCATTGCTCCCTGCTCTTTCTGCTCGGTCTGCTGCTGCTCAACATTGTCCTGCTCGCTGTCAAACACAAACTCAGCTCAAATTACTGTAAACATAATCACTACACTACTAAGACATAAAAAGTTCGCGACAACAAAAAGCATTAAGCTAACAGGTTCACAGAAAACGAAGTCAAGCAATGCCAGAATTACACAGCTACTGAGTACGCTCTCGAAAGGATTGATCTACACAATAGACAAAATCAGCTCTCATGTCCTCCAGAGAACTCCACAACACGATACCAGCCAGGAGGTTCCAAATCCTCACACAAAACAACCAAAAACTTGTCCAGACTGACCAGGATCGTTGAAATTCGAATACAACACCAGCACATTCCCATACCCAACATCAAATTCAACCCCTAACACCCCCCAAAACGTGCAGGAAAGACCAACATTCATCGCATCCAATCCCAACTCAGGTCAAACGAAGCTAAAGTCAACTCACCGCAGCAACAATAACACGTCTCCGTTGAGGCGAGACAATCGTCACGGGGCCCAATCCAGGCAGCGAGACGCCCCCTCGGCCAGGTCCGACGCGCCCATGGTTGGCACGAACGCTGGCCCTGGCGCTCCGGTTCTGGAGCAGCAGAGCGGAAGGCGATGCAGCAAGGGCAGCAGCAGCGGCAGCAGAAGCAGCGGACGCCATTGAGGGAGCAGAGATTGAACCAGAACAGGACCCAGGAGTCGATCGATCGATTGGGGGGTGGTGCGGCGTTGTGCTTGTGGCGATGGCGACGGCACTTACACGACGCCGGCTCTGGTGCTCGCAAGCGCCACGCTCCCCCTCTTTACCGGATAGAATAGCGAGTCGCGCGCGGCGATAGGCCCCGCCGCGCTTTCTACCGTCTATATATTATCCACACGGCTGGCTGCAGGGACGCCATGCCCCCACCCCCACTCCGCACCTCCCTTTGTGAATATGCCCCCCTTTCCCTTTCGTGTCTTTGCTTTCTCCTTTAAAGTTATTCTTTTACATGGACTTTTCTTCTGTATAAACAAATCATATTGAAATGAAAATTCATGGAAGAATAATTATTGTGAACGATATCTTTTTTCAGTTAAATGAATTTCCAGCTGTCATGCCAAAAACAATCACATTCATGTTTAACACCCTCTCCAGTTTGTGCCTTTGCTTTCTGCTTTAAAGTTACTGAAGATTAAATTTTGTGGATTTTGAAAATATTGGTGTTTGTGGTGAGTGATGGTCTTGGTAATGAATACATAAATAAGCTATCAGTCAAGGATACTCAAAGAAATAAAATATTCTTAAATTACTTAAATGTAAAAAAAACATCACATTGTCTTATTATTCAAAAAAGCTTACATTTTGCACCACAATGCTTGAAAATAACCTTTCATCTGTGAAAAACATACAAATCAACAAAAGAAAAATTGTTGTGACACCTAAGAATGACATCCATACATACATAATTACACATATGTGTATTCTCCCAAATGGTCATTGAAGAGATGCCAAGAATTTTATTGTTTGACATTCGTATTACTCAATATGACACATTGTTGATAAAATTTCAACTTTTAAACAACAAAAAAAATCTTTTAAAACTAGAATCAATATATTATTATTTAATATGTTTACATTTTTTAAAATATAGATGTGTATATATTGGTTTTCAAAAATAATATCAACATTTTCAAAGTAGAAAATGAGTAATTACAATGAGTAATTATAATGAGTAATTATAATCTACTTAACTTAAAATTTAACTTGATCACAATCAGATATAAAATCATTAAAAATTTAAAAATTATGAAATTTTTTGAAGGACTCAGAAATAATATTACCTTATAAATAATCAAATACAAAAATTAGCTTGCAACTTAAAAATTAATATGCATCAAACTGTACGATCTTTTAAGACCAATTTTAATACAAGACTTGACTTTCCCAAGCACCGAGTAATTCTAGGATCAGCAATAATTACTTGTAAATTCTTATGAATGTTATCTTGAAACAACAACAACAAACTCACATTTTAAAAAGATCTAATTGTTTTTGTTTTAGTGAAATTGAAAACTCTTATAAATTATTTTTTGGATAAAATCAAACTATTGTGTAGTTTTAATTAGTACCAAAATTCAATTAGCAATTGATTGTGCGTACATCCAAGCAATTAATGTGTATAAGTTAGTCGATTGATTTTTCAGTTCAGAAACACAATATAAGCAAGAAGCATAATATTTACTTTTCAAATGCAATATAAAGATTCTAATTAAGCTCCTAAGATTTTTTGGAGCAGACAAATATCTTGATGCACTACAATAAATACAAGTATATGTGTATGAAACATGAATACATATGTGTATGTGCAAATTATATTTTTAAATAAAAAAAAAATTATAAATAGTGGACTACATCAGTTTGTAATAATGCAATTGATTATTGAAGAATTTTTAATACTAATTACAAAATACAATACATCTGAAAAATATCTATTTGTAATGCTTACTTATATAGAAATACACAATAAATTTACAAATATAATATAATGCTCATATATATTTTGATCTAATGTGTGAGTTTCTATTTGGTGATTAACAAATAATAATAATAATAATGTAAATTTGTTTGTTAATACCCACAATTAATTCTTTGATGGTTACTTTGATTGAATATTATCTATTTTGAATTATTTATTTATTTATTTCAATTATATCTTATAAATTTCCTCTATTACCATCACAATTATAAATACTAATAACTATGAAATTATAATAACTATAAAATAACTATAAAATAACTATAAAATCATTCAAAAAAATATTTACATATCAAATTTGTATATTTTTAAAAAATATTATTAATTTAAAATTAAATTTTTGATTATATTTTATTCTTAAAAACTAATTATTTTTATAATACTAATACAATGTGTCTTTGTATTTATAATACAAATAATTTTTTACTAAAATATAAAATAATAGCATTATCTTTTAGATGTATCCCATTTAATTTATAACCAAGAATAACAATATGATATTATTGAAAAGCTGCTCTTGCATGATTAGTTGTACATTACGAAGATTAGTATTAAATGCTTTAGATTTCAAATGCTTTGTAGTATTTTATAAAGTATGATTCTTAAAGAACCTTCAAATTTCTATACTATTGGCTATGATGATCTTATATATACAATATGTTATAGATACACTACTCAAATAGAATAAGACTCCAAAAGTTCAAAGAATTGAAATAGAAGAGGTTCATTTTATATCACAAATAAGGAGCTATAATAAGGCACAAAAACAAGACTATAAGGCGTAAGTTGAGCTAGAAGAATTCCACTGTCAAGACTGAGGATCCCCTTAGTCTTGACTCCTATATATATTAGAAGCTCCTTGAAGAATTTCCTTCATGCTTGGAAGTGAGGCAAGTCTAAGATCCTTCTATGATCATCTAAGATCTTCTAGAATCTTATAGGACCCTTCAAAACCTTTTTGGAACCTACTAGGACCTATTAGGACCTTCATGAAATCATTAAGAACCTTCTAGAACCTTTTAGGAGCAAGTAGAATCTTCTAAAATCTTTTAGAACCTTCTAGGATCAAGTAGAATCTTCTAAAATCTTCTAGAACCTTCTTTTATTATATATTTGTGAAATCATCTCCTCCTTTAGCTTTGAATTCCACAAGAAGGGATAGAGTCGAAGATGATCAAATGCAAAAGAAGTCAAAGATGTAATGCATAGAATTTGTCACATACTCAAGTTAACTTTTATAAGTCAGAAGATTCATTGGTCTTTGCAATCAATAATAATAACCAACACCTTCTATCATAGACAAGCTTAAGCTTCAATGTCTTTGTTGCAAAAACCTCCTTCAAAAATTACTTCAAGGCATCCTTCATAGACTAGTTCTACTTTGGTGATGATTGCCATAGAGTGGCTATTGAATATTCTACAACATCTTTTTGATTTAAGGAATTCCTCATCTTGAGGTCAATGACTTGAAATGCTTTGTTGAGATAGCTTAATTGACATGGTAATGTCTTCTTCACTATCCATATTTTATTATATGAATTAAATTAAAGACCTGTCGTAATCTTAAGATGGAATGGAATTACTTCTAAATTTGTTAGTTTATATGTATATAAAGGTTGAACTTTAAAACTTTTGGGACTTCTTTTATCTTAAAAAAATTATAAAGTCTAAAATGCACCATATTTGAATATGCCACATTAGATCTAGAAGGATGTCATTAATGAAATTCTTGTATCTTTTACAATATATTGATTAAGTTCAAAAATGGCTTCCATATGCACTTACTAATATCATAACCATACCAATATACAAAGTATTCTAGTTGTCCTTGCATTAGCTTTAAATCAAGTATTTCTTCCACCTCCAATTCTTCATAGCTATCCACTTCAACACAAAGCAATGGAGATTGTATTTATTCTAATATATTTGATTCTTTATAATATTTTAAAAGGAATATGTAAAAAATATGATGTACCTTCATTATATGTAAAAAATATGATGTATCTTCATTATGTATGAAAAACATTATATACCTTCATTAATAGTTTTAATTGATAAGTAATAGAGTTAAATTGTTGTTGAATAAAAAAAGATCTTAACCTTCAATAGTCCAACTTATTAAATAATCTAGTAGTCTTTATATTATGTTGAAGCAATCATATTTTATTTCCAACTTGAAATGAAGGTTGTTCCTTCTTCTATATAATAGTTGCCTCTTTAGAGCATATTTGAGCTTCTTCTAATTGAAGTTTTAAGGTAGCTTGGATATCAATAATTTGATTTACAAAATCATTTGTTGCTTAATTTTTGGATCCACCAATAAATAATATGTCTAATTTTGGATGGCGGCCATGATTGAAATAAAATAGAGCTTATTGAATAGATACATGAATTGTATTGTTATAGGCAAACTTGGCTAGAAACAAATAAGATGTCTAATTGTCTTATTGGTAATTGATGATATATCTTAAGTATTGCTCTAAGATTTGGTTGAATTGCTCCATTTGGCCATCAATTTGTAGATAAATTACTAAAGAAAGCTTGATGTCTATTTGAAGAATTTTAAAATTTGACTTCCAAAATTTAGACTTAAACTGTGGTCCTCAATTTGATATAGTATCATCTGACAATCCATGATATCAATAGACATTATTAATAAAGAATTTGGTCATTTCTTCACCAATAATGGTCTTTTTATAAGAAATAAAATATTCCATTTTGATAAATCAACTGACAATTATATATATAGTATTAAAAAAATTTGATGGTAGAAGATTTGTGATGAAATCCATAGCGATAAAAGACCATAGTTATTTTAGAATTGGTAGTATTTGAAGAAGTTTATATAGGTAATATCAAAGATTCTTTGATCTAAAATATATATTACATAAGAGGAATTTTTTTTTAAAAGCTTTCTACATTTGAAGCCACTAAATTGTTTTAGAAATAAGTTCTAATGTCTTGTTGAATCCAAAATGTCTTGTAGTTGGAAAGCCATGACACGTTTAAAGAACATAAAGGTACAATGGCCCTTTTGGAATATACAAATGTTCTTAAAAGTAAAAGAGACCATTTTTAAACTTAAATTTATTCAGATAGATTATTAATAGGCTTGTTCTATGATAAGTTATAAATTGGATCAAAAGGTGGTTGTGTGCTATCTTGAAGATCAATAATATAATTATATAAATAATGTTTTAACAAGGTATCCATGTTTTTCTTTTCAAATACATCTTTAAAATCTTTACATTCTTTTGAAAGGATTGTTGGAATATTCACCACTTCATATATTGAAGTAGCATAAACAGCAAAAGGAATATTTTTCTTGATTGCTCTTATAAAAGTTCTAGCTCTAATAAATAAAGACTTTATAGTTTTAGATCTATAAGGTATATGGTATTTTTTAATCAAATTTAATAATAACAAGTTGTGGTATTTTAAGAAATTTTATTTTATAAGATATCTAATGTATATGGAGATTATATCTTTGAAACTAAGAAAGTCCTAAAATGGTAGGATTAGATAGAGATTTAATGATTTTAAATATGACGTGACAATTATGATTCTTTGATGTTATTTTTAATGGACCAATTTCATAAGTAACATCTCTAAAGGATAAAGGTTGACTATCAATAATCTCTATATGAATAACCTTGGATTTCTTGACTATAAAAACTTTATGGAATTTAAAAAATTTTAAATTAATAAAGCAAATAAAGGCTTTTGAATCTACTAAAGAAAAGATTTTAAATTTTTAAACACCCAAAATTTTTTGATATGATAAAGCAATAAGAAGGATTAGATGATAATATAAAATCTTTCTTGATTTGTAGAATATAAGAATTTAATTGCACTGTCTCTATTGTAGTTGGATGCCTTTATTTTCCTACAAAGCATTTGGTGATGTAGTTGCATTCTTTATTTGATATATTTGTTGATGCTTTTTGTAGCAATTATTAGCTTTGTAGCTAGATTCTCTACAATACAAATATAAGATGTGTTCTTTTTTATGCTTTTTTTTTACTCAGAAAGAGATTTGAAGCAAAACACATCAATCTGTATAACTTTTACTTCTAAATATTTGCTATGATTTGGAAATATAGAAGATGCCAAATAATTGGTGAAAAATCATGGTGCAGGTAATAGATTTTTTTCTTATTAATATTGAAATAGCCGATTATTGTATTTTATCACTTAACTAATGGCTTCATTAAAAATTTGAGGATCAAATATAAGCAATAATAAATCTTTTCCATCATCTTGTAATTTATAATAAAATTGACTTATCAATGTATCTTTATTCCAATTAATATTACATATTAATTGTCAAAATTTCAAAGCATAAATAAATGTAGAACAGATTTTTTATTGAAGGACTTGGATTTTAATTGTAGTAGAATAAATCTTATCATGTTCTCCAAAAGCTTCTACAAATGTTATAAAAAATATTTCAAAGTTATGCAATATAGAACAATTTTTTTTCTAACAATGAAACAAATTAAGACAAAGCTTGACTTGAGAACAAGATTCCAATCAAACCAACACAAGATGCTTTTGTGGAATACCGCTAAGATTGGAATAAAGTAATAAGCTGGACTTGGTTTACAAAGCCACAAAACTTTGAATAAGTTCCATCAAATTTTTCTAAAAGGCTAATTCTTGGTTCTTTTCCTATTGACATTGAATTGCCATCTTAAATACATACATCTTCAAATGAAATAGATCTTGGTGATGGAATTCTTAGGATGACTTGTAATAGTAACTAAGGTGGTTCTATTATTTAACCATTATATAAGGTCATATAAAGTTCTTTATTTTGTTTAGATAAGGTCTTTGTCTTGATTCTCAATACTTTAAGAGTATTTATAATTAAATTTAGTTTGGCTTTTCTGGAATCCACCATATTGAATCCTTCTCTTTTTACCATAGAAATAAAACAAGAAGAAATAAATATAAAAAATTAAAAAAAATACTGGTCTAGAAGAGGATAATTTATAACATCTAAAGCGTTACAATACTTCCAAAAAGAGAGGTAATTTGCGCTTTATCTAGAAAGACCAAGCTCCAATATTGTGCTATGTTAGTCTCAACAAACTATTACAAATACACCATTCAAATAAAAGAAGACTCTAAAAGTTTAAAGAACTAAAATAAAAAAAAAATTCACTATATATTACAAGCAAAGAGCTATAATAAGGCACAAGAATAAGACTAGAAGGTCCAAACTAAGCCACAAGGGTTGCATTGTTGAGATTGAAGATCCCCTCAATCTTGACTCCTATACATATTAGATGTATGAAAGCTTCTTGAAGAGTTTTCTTGATACTTGGAGGTGAAGTAAGACAAAGATCCTTCTATGACCATCTAAGATTTCCTAGAACCTTCTAGGACCTTTGAGAACCTTCTTGGAACCTATTAAGACCTATTAAGGCCTCCACATAATCATCATAAATCTTTTAGAACTTCCTAAAATCTTCTAGAATCAAGTAGAATCTTCTAAAATCTTCTAAGATTAAGTAAAATCTTCAAAATCTTCTATAACCTTCTTCTATTGTATGTCTGTGGCATAATGAGCTTTGGACTTTTCATCCAAAGAAGTTCAGTGTTTGGGATTTGAAATTGTGTTAGAATAGATCTTAAAAGAGTAAGATCTTATCTATGAGATGTATCAATTTTTATTGTGTTTATTGCTAACAAAAAGTTAACCTTGACATTGTTTATGGATCTTACTTCAATTGAATTTTTTATATTTGATTTGACTTTTACGATAAAAAGATTAAATATTTTTTTACTTAAATTATAAAATTTCATATTTTTTTTTATAAATTATGCAAAAAAAAAAGATTATAAGTTTATGACCTAAGAACAACCTCTATTCCAACAAATATTATCAAGTAAATAAGGAATATTTATTAAAGAATATCAAATGACCAAGGTATATTTATATATTATAAAAATAATAATAATAATAATTATAAATGATAAATATTTATAATAATTCTTTCAAATAATAAAAGACATGTGGAAGACAACATAAATGAGATTAATATTTGATATGCAATTTTCTTAACAATATGTAGAATTTTAGTATTTTTTTAAAATTCATAAGATGATTTTAAACTTTGAACCTATATTTACAAGGCTATATTTTTTAATTAAACTTCATTATAAGGATATTCTCTAAGTTTTTTTTAAACATGTATTTATTTGTAAATTAAATTTTTTATCTTAAGATATAGAAATGTTTTAAATAAAATCAAAATCATTTTAATTTTATAAAATTAATAAAAGATATATAAAATATTATGAAAGATGTTATATTATTGAAAATAATTAAAACAAATCTTATCCTATAATTTATATTTTAATATAAAGTAATTATTTTATATATATGTATATATATATGTATATATATATATATATATATATATCAACTTATATTGATAAAGTTGTTGTATTTTTTGTAATGGATTTTAATCATATTATAAATTAATCAAATAAAATTTTCAAAAAATATATGTATAATAAAGATAAATTTAATAAAAATTTTATATCATTCTTATTTTTTTATAAAATATTATTTTTATATATAAATTAAATAAATGGATATAATAATAAAATTTTGCATAAAAAATAATATTTAATAAATTTAAATTTAAATTAACTTTTATACAATTAATTAAAAAATATTTAAAATTATAAGCATGTGAATTTTATGAATTTTATATTGAATTTTTTTTTTTAATTTAAAATTTTAAAAACCAAGTCAAGCCAAGAAGTCCTGTGTATGATATAAAGTAACTTATGACCAATCTACTTTTATCTTGCCAAGTGGATGTATAATAAGGCCACTATGGGAAATTTTGCATTTCTAGTCGATTGTCATCCCAATTCTAGTGCTTAATATACCTTTAATCATATATGTCCTAGCTCATAATTAAGTTTGTTTAGTCATTTTTTTTTTGTACTTAATTACATATATTTTCTAATATCATGCATTCATAATCAATGATGTTAGACCATGTATTGTATCTTATTTCAGAATCATTTCAAAGCTTGTATTGTAAGACTTACGTGTTTTTTTTTTTTTTTTTTTTGTTTAGATTATTCAAATGCATATCTCTTATAAAAAGGTCTATATCATTCAAAACCTTTTGAATTTGGGAGGGATTTAGAAGCAAAAATTGCTTACTTTTATAAGAAGGCCTTCTATGGCTCCCATCAACATAAATAGAAAGCCAATTTATAAATGAAAGAAGTAGTCCAATTACATACTTTGCATACTTATGTACATTTCAAAAATCTATGTGTAACCATTTTTGTTTGTGTTGGAGGTGCAATGAACAAGAAGATTTTGCTTGCAACTTTGAGCCTTGTAAAAAAATATTAATTAAGTTTCTTTTATAGTATATTTGTAAGAAATTGGTCTATATTTCTTGTTTGTAAGAATAAACCAAAATTTGCATCTAAGAATTATTAACTTCTTTCTTATTTGTCCATGCCTAACTAAAATGATTTGTCTAATAGAATATATGTTCTTTTTTATGTTGTCAATAAGTTGTTGACTTAGCCCAATTAATTTTTGAGCCAAAAGTGTTGTAATATTTCAACTACATTAGTTACTAATTCCTAATTATTGTCCATTGTAAGTATACACTTATTTGCATATTAACTCAAGGTTAATCTCTACTATTTCAAAATAAGGTTTTTTTTTTAAATTCTTTTGACTTAAACATACATTTATGTTTAAAAACTAAATCTCTTAAAACAAAACATGAATTTTAATAATGGATTGCTTGTTATCCACCACTGACAAGCAATTTGTAAAATGAATAAACAAAATTTTAAAAAATCATTTTATAGTAATTGCAATACTAAAGAACAATTATATCAAAGTCAAAATTTTACAAGCAATCCAATTTACTTTTATTAATATATATATATATATATATATATCCATATATACATTTGAATTTGCATACAAAAGTATTTGCGTACATTTGAATTTGCATACTTCCATTGCAAAAAACCGATGAGTTTTGGCCATTCATGAATTCACCATTCTACTACCAAATACCTCCTGAAGCACTGCCATTCAAAACCAAAAGTGATCAAACACGTGATAGCTATCCCACATACAAAATTACACATTCAAAATGTAGCCATAGCATGTTCAAAGAACGACCAAAGACAAGAGCAGCTTCTTCATAACTGGGTACAACCCCAAATCAGAGAACTTTACTCCAAAACACTTCCTCAGCCTTGCTTGCACAAAGAAGTGCATTATGCATGAAGCACGACAGGTAACAAGTCTCCACAGAGTTTTGCATAAAACTGAATGGAATGGAAGCTCCAGAACAAGAGCCAGGTTGCATTCGTCTAACTGTTTCTATGTTTCCTAGTTTTTCTAGACCTAGACTTCACCGGCTGGAGCACAGCACCCAGTTGCTGAGCACTAACAGGAAGAAGAACCCAACAGATTTGTAAAACCAAAACTTAAGTAAAGAGTACCCAAGTGGCGCTGTACAAAAAAATATCTTGCGAGGATTATAGACAATGCTGAATCATGTGACCTATCCGTATCGAGGAAGCGATGGAAAACCCTCTTGCACCAGTGTGATGCAAATTGTTCCATAGCCCACCTCTGCTCCGAAGGATGACTACCTTCGCTACCTGAAGGTGCTGCATCTTATGTCTCTATTAAGATTCTAAAACCCAGTGGATCTGCTTCGAAGAGACTACTAAAGAGTGTGTGGGTTTGTGTTCTACTGATGTCCTGAATGACCGACGCCGTTAAGCTTTGCAGTAAGGATTTGTCACCTACAAGGGGAAACGAGAAGAAGCAGTTGCTGATTTACACTCCCGAATGCCGACGAGGTCTTGATGGTCTTGATCCAGAATCGCTGCTGTAGCTGGATGCGGAGTCGTAATCTCTCCGGTGGTGATGCTTGCGGTGGCTTTTGTGGTGCGGCTTGAGGTAGCTGTGGTGGCTAGGGTGATGATCCGAGCCGGTTTTGTGGTTGCTGACATTGCTCGCTCGAGGGGGATCCTTGCTGTGATGGTGGTGGTCTTTCCGGAGGTGATGGTCGGGGCTGTGGTGGGTTCGGCGATGGCGGTCGTCTGGGCTGCGTTCTCGGTGGTGACTGCTCGTGTGACGCTCCGTGGATCCGTCCCTGTACCGGTGGTGAGACTTTTGGCGCCCGCGACCGTGAGGACTGCCTCGATAGTTGCGGTCTTCGGAATGACGATGGCCCGAGCTTGTGTCTCTGTGTCGATGGCGTGGACTGCTCTGAAAGCTGGAATAACTGGTGTCAGTAGAAACGGAGAGAGTGTCGGAATCTTTGCGGTGGAGGCGCCCATGATAATCGTCGGGAGGTGGGGATGAAGCGCGGTGTTGGCTATGAGAGTGGCGTCCTGGTGCCTTCGGGTTCTTGTGAGGATGCGAGGTGATATCTCTCGAAGCCTCTGCTGTTTCTTTCACTGAGCTTGCCTCTGTTTTAGATGAAGACACACTCTGCTTCGGTGGCTGCACTTCTTTCGCAGCCTGATCCACGGTTCCATTAGCCTTGGAAGACGGCGCCTCAGTGGTGGTGGTGGTAGTAGCAGTAGTAGTACTTTGAGACTGGGCCGGAACAGTCTCCTCCTTAAGAGCTTCGACCTTGGGCATGACAATAACCTTGACCGGCGTCTCCAACTTGGCCTCTGGAATCTTGGAAGCCGAGGTCATTGATTTCGCCCTCGGAGCTTCAATTGGAGCCATGGGTCCGGCCGTTTGCACTAGAGCCTTGGGTGCGGCTGCTTGCACTGGCGTCTTGGGGGTTTGAATAGATTGAATAGGTTGAATAGGTTGAGGACGCTGGACATCTGTAGGATGCAGGGTATTCATTTGCTGATATAAGGGAATAGTGTCTGCTGCGGCCTTCAAGTGCTTCTCTGAGGATAAGCTGTGGTGGAAGTTCTTCAGCGGATCAGACTGATCCTTCCCCTGGAACGGCTTCGCCATTTTCTTCCATCCGGAGGTCCAGCCACCTTTGTGCTTGGTAGCTTTCATTAACTCCTCCACCTGCGCATACAATCGTATGATTTTCAATCAGATTGCGAAAATTCCAATCTCATTCATCCAAAACAGGAGAGAGTTGAAATCCGAAAACAAAGTACAGAGCAGAGGAGTGTGTGTTACCTGATGCGTCATCCCTGAGTAATCGTGAGCAAAATCCATGAACTTCCTGTTGATACTTTCTATGTCCTGCTGGAGGACGTTCATGTAGCTGAGATGAGCCTTCACCATTTCAATTTCTTGCACCGCCGCCCGCAGCATCTCAATCTCAGAGAGTGCACCCCGGATCGTGTCTTTAACAGTCAAACCACCCGGCAGGACAGAGCTCACAGCACTCGGCGCAGCACTTGGAGCGGCGCTAGGGGCCGCGCTGAGAGGCTCGCTGCGAATGGAAAGACCGTATGCGCTGCTACTTGAGCCACCTGCAGTTGAAAGACTCGTGGTGGATGTGTCCGTGGACGTGTTTGTGGAAGCACTGGAGCTCGAGAGGGGGTCTGAGCTGGATCCAGAGTAAGAAGTGGAAGAGGAGAGGATAGCAGGAATGCTGTCCACGCCCTTGTCGTTAACTACAGCCGTGCCTGTAATGGCATTTCGCAGCTTGACTTGCTCCGCGAAGAGTACCGCAACGACCACTCGCACAGGAAGACGATCATTTGAAGCGGCGTGCATGCACGCGTTCAGGGACATGGCTTGAATGTCCATCACTTTGCACAGGTCACGGCGCTCAAGGTCATTCAAGCTTGGGTGAGACTGCACACACCATCACGAACATGTCAGACCGAAATTTCATCAAACTCAATACTGTAGCTTGTGGACACAAAATCTATTGTCAATGCCAGGTGTTCAACTATAAGGAAAGTAGCGTGAAAAGAAGTAAGTACCCGCAGGAAGGTGTCGATTGCTCTGTATACACAATCATCTGACTCTCGAGGAAACTCGATAAATAGGTCAGCCAGCGCCACGAACTTTCCGAGTGGAATGCTCGAGTCCTTAGCAACCTCTTCCAAGTAAGTCTCCAAGATCTGTGCAACTCTAAGATTTGACGAAGTGGGAGGAAGCTGTGGTCTCCTCGTTGGACCCTCCGTCGCAAAGAACTTAGACTTCTCAAACTTGTTATTAATCTTCATCCTCGACTCCTCGCTGCTGCTAGTTGTCCCGGTGGTGGTGCTTGTGTCGCTTCCAGACGAATCACTCATGCTTGATGTGGTACGGGAAATCGAAGTGCCGCTCCCTGAGACACTCGTCCCTGACATGCTCGTCCCCGTGACACTTGACCCCGATATGCTCGAAACGCTTGTGCGTGAGTTGCTTGAGCCAGAAATGCTCGAAATGCTTGTACGCGTCGAGCTTGTTCCTGAAATGCTTGTACCTGAGACGCTGCTTCGCCCGGTAACGCTGCTGGTGTCCGTGTCACTGGAAGATGTGGTTATGCTAGAAATGCCCGTGCTGCTTGCACTTGTGACACTCGTCTTGTTGGCGCTGCTCGTGGGGCTCGCTGGGAGACTCCTGGAACTTTGCTCCTCAAGGTAAGACTCTACGATTTGGTGAACCACGTCAATATCATACATGGAATCATTGGTGGCGCTGTACGCAGGTATGAGAAGCTCATCAACGGAGACCTTGTCCAGGTGAGTGCCAATTCTTCTCGCCAAATCCGTCTTGCACATGGAGCCAGCGTTTGCTGCGCAAGCAGCTCGCAGGACCTTGAGAAGAAATTTGCAGGAGATGGAATTTGATTGCGAAGGAAGCAAGCTTACAATGCCTTGGACAATGGCGCGATTCTTGATCTGTGCTTTGCTCGAAAAGTCTTGACTAAACCCCTTAAATACAACAACGTCGCCGTTAGATTTGGGAGAATCGCCTTGAGCTGGCTTTGTGGTGGGCGACTGCGTCAGCCCCAACCATTTCTCAGCATACTGCACCACCACTGCGGCCACCATCGTGTAGTCCATGCCCTTGGAAACGACGGCATTGATAACTTTGCTAAACGTGTCAATGTAAAGGCTGCAAACATCGTCGAACCACCATCCGCGAGGGACATCCCTGCAACCCGTGCCTTTAGAATAAGACCAGCGGAGGCCGTGAGGATCAGTGCTCGCCTTCCACGCAACGGACTCACTGCACCTGCGTACGATTTCGAGATCCTCCGCCCAGGGTTTAAGATCCGAGCACGCACGCAGCACGGTAATTGAGTCTTTCCATGACCCCACCACCACAAGGTTCAAGTAGTGCTCAGTTTTCGCAACCAAGCTTCCCTCCCCTAAGCTTTCGTTCATCTCCAAAAACTCAGCAGCGCAACGAAGCGCACCCACATTAGCAGCGGTGATCGGGACGCTCTTTCCATACAGGAATCGCACGGCGTCTTCAAATGCGCTCGCCCCCCCTGGTATATCATGGAGCGATATGCGGTCCTTGTTGGGGTCGCGCAGCTCGAACACCAGGTGGTTGAGTTTGCCGCTCTTCGAAATGAGGGGAAACTTGTGTAATTGAAAGCTCCGATCGCCAACTTCAACATGCAGATTACTCTGCAACTCGTTGGCTTCAGCCCTACACAGCAAGAAACAAGAAAGTCCTTCAGATGGTGTAGAATACTCTTCTGTCACACATTTCCGCAGTCCGTTCCCTAACACAATCCAAGATCCTCACTAAACAACTTTGACAACACGCAATCTAAACCTGCCGCTGAGTCAAAGCCCAATTCAAAGTTGCCTTTTGGGCAACGTCACACCAACAACAGACTGATAGCTTAGTAAAGAACGCTGCATTTGCTACTACAACGAACTTCTGTCATCCCACTGCAACATCGCTGTACCTGTTAGACAAAAGGGCTTTGAGATTTTCTATGAACTTGAGCTATGTATTCCAAATTTCACACGCCCGAGAAGGCATTTAAGTGCATACCAAGCATTTCCCTTTCCTGATTCCTTCACTTTTGGTCGATGAGACGACAAAGATCGTCTGGTGTCACGCCTAGTGTCGAACTTGCTGGGCACTACATCTAGACTAATATCCAAGTCGATGAAACTACCCATAGAAGCATTGCGTTGATCCGGCCAGCTTCGCTCGGGCTCCTCCATGGCGTTCTTTGCATTCGACGGCATTGTGCTCATAAGTCTCAACCTCAGTCAAGCTCTGCCAGCATTCTTTTGCCGACGACTCCCACTCCGCTCACCTAAACCGTCACACTCATTCCCACAACTGATCACCCAAAAACCGTGAAAAAACCCAAAACCTCTACTCGACCAGCCCCCGAGAACAACCCAGACACAAATTCTCCCGATTTTCAAAAGATATCTAACACAAGCGAGCTGATACTATTTTCTTCCACCACCAGAGTGAGCTGTGCGTGGGGGAATAAATTTATATGGCTGTTGTTTTGCTTTCCAAGCCGCGGTCTCGACGACCAAAAAGCAAACACAAGTAGAAAAAATAAAATAAAAACCACCTATGCGCCCCCAGAGCCCTTTTTCTTCAGCACCGCCTATGCAACTAGAATGTGCAAGTGGCGATGGGTCGTCAGCTGCATGACATAGGTATATCTGCAAGCCAGGCACAGACACAACGTATGCCTCCCCTGCACACATCACTCACGTTCTCCCGGCTAACCGGTCGCCGGCATTAACCCCAGCCGGAGAGGTTGTTGCTGCCGCTCTTCTCGGCCGAGGAGCCATTTACGCATCCCTCTAAAAATACTTCCACTCTCTTCACCGTCACAGGGCACAAATAGCATCTGCGCTCTTATGGTTCCACGGCCTTGTGAGTAGCCGCAGCGGCCTAAAAATATCATGACGTAAGCTCTCGCTGGTGGCTACGGACTGGTCCCTCTCTCTGTGCACGCACCCAATTTTCATCTCCTGAGGCAAAAAACAAACAACCCACCTCCTTTCCCCACTCCAGTTTTTTCTTCCCCCGTCGCAGCCGCCGCGAGCATCTCGCTCTGCTTCGATCTCAGTCGCAAACCTGCAATCCGTGCATACTTTGTTTATCAGTTTTATAATCCTGGGGAAGAATTCCTCGCCATCTAATCTCGGCGTGGGCAGGAGCAGCGGTTGCCGGAGAATGTTGACCTGGGAATCGATCCTAGCTCCAGATTCATTCCAAAATTCACACCGCGGTGCCGATTTCACGCACCCTGAACCAAAAAAAATTCACGCACTCGGCGACACTGCATGCTCTGATGTCTGTGTATGTAGACAATTAGCATTCAACGTCGTGATGGAATAATATACCGATCGGCGATTGTGCGGTGGATCGAAAATCTTTAGTTTTCTGAAGGATGCTGTTGGGAAATGTGTTTTAGGTTTTAAATGGAAGTCTAGTATTAAGACATCTCCCATCATATTTTGGATGATTGACGATTTGTTGTGGTTACTTGTGGTTGAATATGTCAATAACTTTGAATTGTTTATATTGTATGTCCATAGCCCGTGTTGTATCCTGCTTTGCTAATATAATTATATATTTTGTTTTTAGAGTTTAGTTGTGTATTTGTAAGGGTGTGTTTGCATTTTACAAGTGTGTGTATGCATGTGTGTGTATTTTTTTAAATATGTTTGTGTAACTCCACTCGTGTATGTTATGACATACACATATGAAATGCAGATAGGTTTTTGAGAGTTTTTAATTATTTACAAAAATGTTTCAAAATTTAAATGCATGGTCTTCACAAAGTTATAATTTGGGAAATAAATAATAATAATAATAATAATAATAACTGCATGAGATACTGTTAGTTTTTAATTGAATTTTGATTACAGAAATTGTTGTACTCTAACATCATACTTTTTTCTTTTTCTTTTTTCTTTTTGAATTCTCATGTTTTACTAACTTATAGTAAATTTAAATCACTGGATAAAATTCATATGGTCTCATTACTTAGTTATAGATGACACATTGGTAAAAGGAATGACACAATGTTATGTTTGTGTAATATAAATTATAGATTTAAATTAATGATAAAAACTTGAAAAATCAACTTTGAATTAGGTATTTAATATCTTAAGTTAAAATTATTGTAAATCCCCACAAAAAGCTGCATACTGTGGCCTTATCAAGCTAAACAATGGAATGCTAAAAAAAGATGTACGGTGTTGTATATTGTATTATTATAATGTATTAAATGTTTTATAAATACAACCAATATATAATCAATACAAATGTTTGTGATTCTAAATATGAAGTGAGCTTGATTTGGTGAGAAATGGGCATTGTTATGGACATTCAGCAAATGGCCAAGTTTATTACACAATTAAATTGCTATGATCTGAATGTGCTCTTAACACCAAAGGATCAAAGAAGTAAAAGCCCAACATTAACATGAAGTACAGAATCTTTTACTATTGCAACCATTAGTGAATACCCTCTTTTACATTTTGTTTGAAAAAAATTCATCAAACATATCAATCCTCATCACTTTAACAATAAAAAAATATTAATAAAATAACAGTCACAAAGCTCACTTCACTTTTAATCTTATTTACAGAATGGTTTGAGATAACTGAGAATACAATGTGACCTGAAATATTCTTAAATGCATGAGTAACTATAGATAGCAGCATTTGTTTCTCTTTCTTTTGATTCCTACCAATTAACTAGTCTCAGAAATTTTCATAATCAAATAGTTGTTATACATCAATTTGAGTTGGAATATGTGACCAATCCAAAATTCAATAAGAAGCATATCACTCCCTATCTTCTTTCCTTCCATTATCATTCATCCAACCATCCATTCATCCACTCCACACACAGAGATGTATGAATGCCATGATGCAGGGCATCCAAAACAAATAGACCCCTATCCATCCCCCAATCCCCCAGGAGGATACAATACAATAATATCAATGATAAATCAATACATGAAATTGCCTGGAACATCAAAATGTGAAGAAAGTAAAAGAAAAAAGGAAAAGGAAAGAAAAGGTAGGCTCAGCCTGAGGGACATTGTAGGACAGGTGGTTGAGTGGGTGGGGTTCCTAATTTGGGTTCTCCATGCAATACCCATCCCCACCCATGTGCCCACCCCCAACTTGCCCCAATTGTAAGAGTTAAGGCACTTCTAATTTCCTTAACTAACTCTATCTCTATCTCTATCTCCTCAAGGCATATTTAATTCCTGGCTTCTGTGCATGGTGCAGTGTTCCCATGCCAGGGAAGGAATGAAGCAAAGCTGATTTAGGGGTAGTTTTAATGGGGACAGCATCCACTGAACCCTTCCCCTCTTTGGTAAAGAGATCCCACTTGGGAACAGGTTCAATGGATGCCATCACCTCATGTACATTACACAAACACCACTTTGTCACCTCCTGTTCCCATCAAAACTTGCAGTGGTTGTTATCACTCTTTAGCATTTTAGATCTGGGCTTTGAGTAATAAAATACCTCCAGGTGAGAATCATTTTCCACTGTTGGTAGACTGAAAAAGAAACAGTATCTTTTGTGTTGAAAAAGTTAGAAAAGCTTATCTAGTGGCCTTCATGGCTGACTCAAAGTGATGACTAAATGTTCCAAATTCTCCCTCAGTGGGTGCTTTTGCCAGCAGGGGGTTGCAGTAGCTTTTAGGGTTTTGCAAAGACAAGGATCTTTAGACATTTGATATAGAAAATGTGATTATAATAAAAGTGTTGGGCCACAGAAATCATTCACCATGGATTTGAATATGGGCATTGTGAATAAAAACTGTGGCATTGGCCATTGCTTCACACCAGTGTGCCACTTGTTGGCTCATCTTAAGTAAGAGCAAAGATGGGCTGATTTAAGATTTTCTTGGGTTGATTAATATTCCCTTGTATATGTATAATATTAAAAAAAAAATGTCAAGAGGATTTCTATATAAAAAATGATGATAAAGTATTGGATATATATATATATATATATATATATATATTATAAATGAGATCTAAAAATATAAAACAAACAACAACAACAACAACAACAAAATATCAACCAAAAAAATAAAAAAAAGATATAAAATGTAATAGTAATATTTAATATAAAAATCTAAAATCTAAAAAAAGAAATAAGAAAAAAAACACACCCAATGAATAGTAGTACTTTATAACCCAATGAATAGTAGTACTTTATAATCCAATGAATAGTAGTACTTTATAACATATATAACAATCTTAAAACTAACACATTTTCTTTTTAGAATGCCAAAGTTCCATGGTATAGTGCATCATTTCAAAAGTTACTAAAAATGTTGTACAAATTGTTTGTTTGTTTTTGTTACTTTTGATTGTTTATTTAATTATTTTCCTAATTTGGCTTTTAAAAATAAGTGTTCATTCTAAATAATGAATGTCTATAAAAGGATAGAAGGAGAGATAGTGGATATATATATATATATATATAGTGTACTTTGTATACTATTTGGAATAATTCTAGTGTGTAATGCCTAAATGATTGTTTTTGACAACTACTACCTATGTAATATTGTCTTTAAATTCAAGTTCCAATTACTCTTGTTGAAAGGAATCATTCTTACTGTTATTTACTTTTAAAATCTTCTTTACTTTTTATAAATAAAGACAAATGCTTAACTTTTGGATTTTATTTTTTAAAAATCATATATCTATTACAGTCCACAATTTACAAAATTTGAATTTGAATTTATAATTTGTGGTTGTTCATGTATTTCAAAATATATCCATTGAATTCACACAGGTATAAAGTGAATAGACTCTGTTTTCACAAAAACACTTAATCAGAGATCTCTGTATGAAGATTTTATTAATTATCATTTGTTAATTTTAATAATATGTAATCAAAATTGAATGAATATTTGTCTGTATACTTGGAAACTGGTTGTATTTTTTATAATTTAAAAAAGCTAAACTTTATATGTTAAATTCTGTAAAGTGTCTGTGTTTTTCTTTTTTCTTTTTTTCTAAAGAATAGATTTCAAGTTTTGAAGTTATTTTGTGTATAAGTTTTGGAAGATTTAATAAATTGAAAAATTAACCTATAAACAATTCCATCATACAAATATGTTGCAAGAAGAAGAACTTTATTTCTTTATTTCTTTAATAATCAAAATTGTCATTTAATATCATCTTCAATTTCTATCTTGAAAATGATCACTTTAACAAGAAGTACTAAAATAATCTTCTTCTTTTTTCACTTTTTCTGTCCAAGTAAAATTTTGTATTTTTTGTGTAAATGTTTGTATATATATCCTCAAGCTTTTTTGTTTTTTTTTGGCAACAATTGTTAACAGTATAACCATTTTCCTACATTTTAAGCAAGAACCCATATTATAAAAAGTCTCCAAAAAGGCATTAATTGGATTACAATTTCAGCAGCATGGAAAGTTCACAAGTCTAGTGATTTCATTTCCATGTATACACACGTAAACAAATAAAGAAATCGGAATTATCCTCATGGTTATTCACACCACCAATCAAAACTCTCCAAACCCAAACAAGTTTTCATTTGCAAAGTTTGTGCCGTTATTCTGCACCAAAGAACATCCACCACAAGAATATGACGTGGCTCAATGCTGTTTATACAACACATATATATAGACACATTGATACTTCAAGTCAACTCTGTAATATAACCTGTTGTGGCCTGTAGTCTGAAAAAGCTGCGTTGGGATAGAAGCAGCCGCCGTGAGTGTGCGGCGCACACTTCGCAGCGGAACTCACAGACACTTGCATGGTTCAGCTCAGTCTCTCTCAGTCTGCAACGTGAGATCTTGCGCTGGCGGAAGAATTGTCGGAGATCCAAGTGCAGCGATGCCGCCGCCGCGAAGCACGGAACCTGGTCTAGTTGCCATCAGCACTGCTCGCTATTGTCAGTCTCTCCTCCCATATGCCGTTATTAGGGTGCGCTGCCAAGCGGGCCTAATCGTCGATCTCCCACCCATTCCTGCATCGTGATGCAATCATGCATCGACGGCCGCATCGGTCCAAACTACAAACGATATCAGGGGGCTATTGATGTGCAGTTTTTAGCTTTTGCGCTAGTACCGTGGTCGGTTAAATCCCGCGGCAGTATCCAACTAAGACACGGCTTATATTGGGCTTCTGCGGATGACATGTGTCATGCCGGGCACTGTGCGTAACGGAGACCTAGAGATTTCTAATTACCACCCCTTTTTTTGCTTTATATGATACTTGTGTTTCGCTATGGGTGCGCTGTTGCATGCTCCCAAGTCTAGACTTCCAAAAACTGCGTGGCTGGAATCGTCAAAGCTCGAAGCGGAGTAAAGCAGCAACCTGCAATTGGAGACCCACTCTAGCGCCACTCTAGCGCGGGATGAATTAGAGGACGTGGGGTATTTCCTATCTTGGAGGCACTAGCATCCGCTATCACGGTATCGCTGTCCCTGGAATGGCTACAAAGCGTCACATGCGTTTGCCTCAGCCTGGGGTGATCGGCTGAAGCAGTGCATTGGAAGAGAGCGTTTCTGATAGAGCGGTGATGTCTGCATTGTACAGCGTGAGCACGACGCAGGAGAATGATGATGATGATGATGATGATCAGAAGTCGAATAGCTGTTCAGTGGAAAGCTTACGTCTGATTGGTGACATCAGATCAGAATCTATTTGAACTGAAATCTGAACAAGGACGTTGGTGAAGCTAGGCTTTGCATTTGTGTGGTGCAGTTTACCGGGGACAATGAAGCGGTAACAAATTCATAGCAGACGAAACAAAATCTCGAGATGATGAGATGAATGAACTCTACCAATTTTATTGTACAATTCGAAAGCGCAATTTCAAGAATTGCCGTGAAAGCCAACCGACTTTGGCTTTTTTCTAACACTACAGGACTACAAAGGGTTTGCACCAATTCTACAGAAAATGTTGTACATGTTACAATGGCGAGAACTTGTTGACTGGTTGAGTCTATGTGATTGACGACTTTCCATGGACTCAAACAATTACCAAGTGGTCGCATGCCGAAGATCGAAATCATGTCCTTGCTGATCAATCTACATCGAACTGGAAACCACATGTTACACGAAGAGGTAAATTTTAACTTCCTGTGATGAATCTATGGTAGGGCGAAATGAAAAAGATTACCATCACTGCAAAGTTATCGACTCCCGAATCGTCACACAGCTGAGCAAAGCTGTCGAGGACATACGCCCAAGCAAGATGTTCTCAGTAAGCTCCGGATCATGGCCATGGCTTTGCTTATTGTCCGATCGAGGCCGATTGTGTTGAAGACACAGTTAACAAAAACAAAGAACTGGAGAAGGACTGTTGAGTGTTGACAAGGTAGTGAAGATTAGGGCGCAGGCCCAACTTCGATGGCATGCGCGAACTCTTGTGACCCCAGGCTGATGTCAACGTCGGATAGATCTTCGGAAAGGGAGTCGCTGTGTACTCGCGGGCTACGACGATGCCGCGATCTACTTACAACGGTGCCAGTTGCAGCTCCCGAAGGATACTTTAAGAAAACTCGGTCTGCCTCCTGGATTTCTTGAACCATCGGATTTGCAACCAGCTGTGTTTCTTGCCTCCTCCTTTCCAGTGAATTCTGACGTGCCCATTCTTGTAGATCCTCTCCTGGCCAGTAGTCTGTCGTGTTCATCACCGGCTTGGGAGACTTGGTCACTCCACTTAGGACTGATGGTCTCGGACCCTGCGTGACGATTCCATTGTCGGGTCTTGGAGAAGACACTGGACTGCTGTGAAACTGACCAGCTGACGTACTCGGCCTTGGATCAACGTCGAGATTCCTCGGAGCAGGAGGTGGCTTCAGAGGTGGCGGGTTCGTGCGCACACTTTCCGTGTTCACTTGCGGCCATAGACGCCTTGGAAGCAAAGGCAACATGAGGCCAGCAGCAAAAGCTTGGAGGCCTTGCTTCGGCGATATTTCTTCACTGTTCGAAAGAGCAAGGAGTTGACGGATAAGGGCAAACCACTCGTTCGCGATTTGTACCACGAAGCTCAGCACGAACAGTACAAGCATGAAAATTCCGATACCGTAATGAGGATCGTATGGTCGATTGAGTCCTAAGATTACCATGGCCGCAATGAAGATGCCGATCTCGCACATGAGGGACACGGTCTCAACAAACTGTACAAATCGCCGCTGGAAAGGCTTCGTGATTACGAGATACAAGAACTGCACCACGGTAATTGCGAGTACCAATGATACCTGCGTCCAGGACTCGTCTGATACTCGAAATGCACCGAAGAACACTCCTAATAGAATGCGCCTCAATATATCCACCAAAACGTACGCGGATTGAAAGCCCCCCAACACTGTGTACGAGCGTGACACAGCCCGTTCATCATGCTCATCCTCGGAATTCATTGTGGCGGTGCGTCGGAACCCGCTGTGACCTGTCTCGTTGCGCTGATTTGGGTCTTCAATCATCGTAACAAGCCTTGGCGGACCCTTACGATCCTCAAACAAGATGCCGAACCGTGAAATGAAAGCAGCACTCGTATTTTCCTTTCTCGCCCACTTGCCTGGACAGCCTGATCCCGTCACAAGCGACAGCAGTTTCCCAGTTGGTGGGAGAGGAAGCTTTCCGTCTTGTTGCAAATGTGGTCTCAGCTCCTTATATTGGACTTTTTTACCCAAAAATATGCCAACGATAAGCAGCACAGTGGTCATAATAAGAACTAGTGCGGGAATGATCAAAAGTATTACCCCCACAGCGATGCCTGCTTTTGTGCCCCCTGTACAACCACATGCAAATCTGTTACTGCATCCTAACATCGCCGAAGATAAATAACTGTCTAAGAGTTCTCTCAGCAAGTTTCGATAAATTTCTACACCCAGAAGCGACTTCAGGAAATTCACCGTACTTTTATCTTCTCGAATCAAATGACACTGGTAAGGTGAGGATTTTATTGACGCTGTAGATATGCACAATTGATCGCTAGTCCGCGCAAACATAAGCTTGAACGGGGTTTACATGCTGTGTGTAATGAAGTGATTGTCAGGGCAAAAGTCACATTAGCATACGTACCTCTTATAATGAAGGCACACGCTTGTGCGATAGCCGGCAATGCCAAAACGAGAAGAAAAAGCTCGAAGCGAGGGAAGCTTAGGGCTCCATGAAGAGGAGTCTTCGTTCTCCAGCGTAGGAACAACAGTAAAAGAATATGCAGAAGAATCAAACTACCGCATACAAATGCTAGCCAGAAAATGTTACGGAGGAAATCGTCCCACCCAGTATATTCCGGTGTAAGCAAGTCGACCCTTAAACTACTTAAAGTAGAAGCCTGATCCTGCGATGCGAACAGGATATTGGTCACGTCTGCATTCGGTGAAAACAACCTAGTAACTCAACTACGATTGCATGAAATTTAACGAAAACAGCAGTAATTCAGATCAAAGCACTTGTCCGCATGCTGTAAAGGATTGCAAGTTCAAAGTACATGGAGAGCTTACGAGAAAGTATGTGTTGTATTCTTCTGCAGTCATAGCTGGTCCAAATTCTGTTCCATTCGCACCCAAACGCCTTCTATCGTGAAAATGAGATTCATAAAATTCTTGTTTGTGGGGAAGAGTTTCTTCCAAGTAATCGTCAGACCAGTGTGTTGTTGCCAGATGTTCACTGTAGAGAGAGCAGTTCAGATTACCCTGCGTTCCAAATGTTAGAACAATTTTGTTAATACACAGTCTTGCTTAGTAATGCTTCGCCAATGCGTGCTTGTTAACAGGGGGATGACCATGAAGAAGTCAAATGAAGGGCTTATAAAAGAAACGTACATATTGAGTGGGCCATTGTTGCATCATCATGCACGCCGAATAAAGAGCTTGTAGCTGGAATTCGCCTACGTCCGGAGGTACGTGAGACGCCGAAAGCAAGCTTCGACGAATGGTAAAAGAGAGATTCGTATGCACATTAGCCGCAAAGCCTGTTGTGTAGTTATCGTTCTTTTGCCAGGGAGTTTTCACGTGTGGAATTATCCACTGCAGGCCATTAGCAGTCTCGGCATACTCAACTGGCAAGCTCACTGCAAGAAAACTCGAAAGAGCGAGGACTTGCATGTGACCTGCCATTCCCTACATCACAAAAGATAATGCAGAAGGAACTGATTAGTGTTATGTTCAAAGAATGCATTCCTAAAGTAGGACATTCAAGAAGGCGATCAAGGAAGACGTTCAGGGTGCCGGATGTCTCACCAAAAGATTTCGGGATGCGTCTGCGCCCACGCAACTAACTGGTCGACCAAAAGTTGTGCCTGCAGCAGCCAGACTAGCGGAAGCGATAGCAAGGGCACCAGAGAAAAACGCAGTGCCTAATAAACCTGCTGTAATGAACGAGTACAAGGCAATCGAGACGGCCGGCGTCGAATCATCTGACAAATTAAGAGGTATGAAAGTCAGGCTTACATTTAAAAAAATAGAGGGATTTTTCTTACAAACAGAACGCTATGCATCTAAGCAGACATCCATAACAGTTTAAACTTTTTACCCAAAAACCCACTAAAGGAAGAGTTCACTTACAGTGCTTGATTTGCAGCGTTGAAGACGCAACATTAGGATTTCCAGCTATGTCTACGGTTCGATTTTCAGCCACGGATATTCTACTGGTGGCACTCTCCGACGCGTAGACCACAAGAGCGTAAGTAGTCTTAGTAACCTCTCTGAAACTGCAACCACAACTTTCTGTCACGCACTTGGATTGCAATGTCGTAATCAACGTCATGCACGCAAAGACATCATGAAATCATCGGGAAAGGAGGAAAAGGAAGACGAAGACATAAATAAAACTAGAAGAAGATAAAGAAAGAAAGAAAAACTTATGAAAATTGACTTCACCTTCGCAATACTCCTCCAGCAACGGTTACACCGGAGCTATTAAATGTAAACACAGGGTTCGTGAACTGTATAACAACGGGCACAAGCCGATCGCGTGTGTGTGCACGCGCAGTCGTGCTCAGCTGAACTTGTGGCCTCTCAGTGTCTACAGTAGCCGATGAAAAAACTCAACGTCAGTGCTAGGAGTCTTCACTGCTAAATGGGTCACAGCACATAGCGAAAGAAAAGCACCAGAAGGCATGAAGGTTAGTTCAACATACCAAGTAAAAAGTATACCCTTGCTGTTTCTAGAACTGAATTGCCATATCTACTCTTTGTTGTGTTTCCTGGTAGCGTTACTGTCACAGCGGCTGTTCGGGTGTTATTGAATGATAGCTGCAACAGAGCAAGCAGCTAGTGTTAGGATCTACACACAGGCTTTCATAGCTATGAGGTTCTCAAGCAGGAAAGGCCACAAGGAACTGAACTAAAAAAAAGACAAAAGAAAAAGAAAAAAGAAAAAAGAGTCGATCCAAACCGCGTAAATCTAAGATTCATGATGGAAGAAAGTTACTACCGTGAACGCGAACCGACGATTGCTTCGACTTCTCCTGTTAGCAGGAAGAAGAACACCATGGCTGTATGTGAGCAGGTTCTGGAGTTCAGCGCCGGAGCCTAGAATCGGCTCACTAAAGTCTAGATAAATCGGTAGATCGCCGGTGGAGTTTGTCGCCTGAGCCGTTCGCAATTGATCACCAATCGCTAATTGGGAATTCGTTAAGGGAGTCCACAGATTCACAGTGGGGTTTACACGACCTGATATTACCCACCAGAATAAACATATAGTCAGCACATGTTTTCACCACTTTGACTCAACTACACTCACCAGGGAAACGAAGACCTAGTTTGGAATCAAGGATTTGCTTAAAAAAGAGATTATGATCCTACCATAAGAATGATAGAAAATAAAGAACTAGGAGTGACACCTACTGGGCCATTACAAGACATGTAGTGTACATACTAAAACGGACGATAATGGTGGAATTCGCGCTTCGTGCATAGCGGTTGCCTGCTTCGTCAGTGCATATCTGTCTGCTTGTGGTAAGAGATACCCTGCCAGAGGGAACTAAAGTAGACAGCCCGACTTGCAACGAGTAAGCCAACCCTGGTGCCACGACTCTGAGCGTCGATGGAAAAACGGCTCCGGATCCGCGTACTAGCAACTGAACCATTCACACATTGCAATTCAATCTCCGAGGAACAGCGGGCTATCATCAACCTGTAAAGTTATTTTTCAATACTATACAACAGTACTGATTCACAGACAATTCACGTTTGAGGCCTGCTGTAACACAATGCAAAAGAAAGAAGAACTAGGTGTTGGAAGCAACTAACATCACAAGTGTCGACACTTGAACATTGGAAGGTGCGCCCTTCACTGCAAACCTCGGTGAAAGTGATATTGACAGTGATATTGATCGCATTTGTGTACAACGCATCCGTGACAACCGAAGCTGTGGGTGGCACGGTATCTGATTCGCACAAAATCCACGCAAAAACTTTCTGAGATGGGCGGTGAGATTGAAGGCAAGGGCGTCGCCACAAGGAGGAACGATGCTACGACTCGCATCAAAGCAAAATTTTCAAGTGAAAGCACTGATCGACATATTCAATTACCTATATTCCAAGAATACATGCTCTGTGGCAATGGCGTTCCAGTGGGTGTGTTTGCCGCGACGGTGAACATGTGAGTGCCATCTGTGAGATTGAAAGAGGAATACGTCCCCCCTGAGCAATCTTGGAACACACCTTGGTCCAGCTGCCAGAAATGCCATTCATGTCACACAAGTTTGTCCGTCAGCTCCTGGAATATGCGAGATTTGACTAGACATGAACTAACCACATTCATTGCGAATTCTATACGCTGGAGCTAATCAAGTGTACCTAGAGCCCGAATTAACTCTCACTTAGCGCTGAAAGTCGGCTTGTTTGTACTCCGCTACGTGCTACGACTGCCCCACATTAGTAACCTCTAAGCAGATTTTTCTTTTACTCGACACATAAAGCCGGCGCTGTAAAGATCGCCGAATCAGCGCATTGAAATTGCACGTTGATAGCTCGGTTTCCCCTAAGTGTACATCTCGGTACGATCATCCTCTTCAACTCGCCCAACTTCGGACTAGATATGTATTCTTAGGTCATGGAAGCTGTACATGCTCGTCTACCAGGTCTACTCGAACTTCAGTGCTGGTTCTCTGAAACAGTGTGAGCATCTACAGCATGAAATTCTCTATATCGAGAGGGTAATATTTATTTTTCTCGCTACGCGCATTGTACTAGCGCTCCTACCTATTCTGGAGCTTTGCAAGACCTGCGAAGGGCGATAAATTTTAAAAACAGTGCCGAACCCTGCTGTAAATCTCTGAATGTCGCCTCGGATCAGCTGAACATTACATGGCACTTATATCATACGGAATTTACAGATACTAGCTACAGGGTTCACATAACAGAGGAAGGCTAACAAACTCCATTGTGACGCAGCACCGAATTAGGGCAAGGCTTGAAAGCTCATTCTCCATTTGCACACATGTTTCCTCACCGCAGTTTCCGAGTTCCCATCTATCTACGAAAGCAAACCCAATTGTGCATCCTCATAGACCTTCACGCCGTTGAGCTTTTCATGATGCATTACATTCACAAGTGGAAGGATATGAATTGCAAGAATAGTGCAAAACTTGCACTCGAATTGCAGTTAACTAATGATCCACCGCTCCAGTTCCTCTGAAGAACCGTGTGAGGAAATGGAAAGAGAACGGCTTCTTACCTTGCATTGAAAAGAGCACTGATCCCCATTCGTGCCGCATGGGTTGACCCCATTGGCTCCCGCCGCGACGATGAACCCGAACGTCGGGTTAGTATTCGAAGAATAGGCGTCTGGCTTCACAGTGAGTCCAATACTCTGACCCTCTACGTGGACCGCAACTGCAACAGTGAAGACAATCCAAAAAACTAGTATCTTCTGCAAGTCGTGGAAAACTACTGTGCCGCTGCGCGGTCTGTGGGCTGCATTCACGCATCCTTTTGCGTCAAGCCCGCCGAGCGCCAAATTGGCGATTGTCATGCCTCTTTCCAGACTCATTTTCTACAATGCCTGGATTATAGCGACAAATTCCTGACTACCGAAACAACTTCTGTCCAGATGAATGTATGGCGGGAGGTCCATCAGAACTGAAACCCGCACCTACTCCTGCTCCGTCGCAATTCAGTACCGAAACCTATGCGGCGTCCGCAGCCCTTCGCATCGGACTCTTCTATCGTGTCAGGTCTAGGCTGCAGATCCCTGCTGGTTAACTTCTCCCTCCATTTACACCGCAACGACCGCAACTTGTACAAGCACACGAGCTGTGCCTGTTCGCATGTCGGCGAGAATCTCATCACCCCTAACCTCATGCACCGGAGACAACCCAGTAGCAAACCTGTTTAAAATTCCGTCGCATTCCCAGGTTCTCGTCCACCGACTCCTCCACTTCGCTCCCACAACAATCCATTAACTATCGTCACATCCACCCTAACCAACCAAACCAACCACCACAACCAAACTAACAAGTCATGGCCACTGTGCGCAACTACCACCTGGGCTTCAAAACCTGCTGCGTCACTGTAATCCACTACTAGCGCAGCCAACACTTGGTCCTCGAACATACCAATCATTTTTCTAGACAAAATCCTCGACAGTCCTTGCAGGCTAGTATACGGTAAAATCTCATCCTGCAGCGGCGCCTCGGCCAACATACACAAGCAGAGATTCAGGTTTAAAGACTCTCCACCGTGGCGCCCCCACCTGAGCTTAACCGGGGGCTCACTCGGAGACGCACTCGCACATTCCAGAGGTTGACATTCTGCCCTCACGTCCAGTAACCATGAAAGGCTCCAGTTCGCTCGAGCTCGCGATCATTGTGTGTCATCAGTGGGAGTCATTGATACCCATGCGTGCGTATAATGGCAGCGCAACCGCAACTGGCAGCCACGCGAGCAGCCAAAAAGGGTAACCTATCTAGCATCCAGCCTTCCAGCTGCTCAAAGCTTTCGAAAGGCCCTTCCCAGTGCCAACTCGTTAAATCTTTCTTTATCCTGGCTCCTTCCCCAGAATAGGCGCGTCAGAGCCCACCATACAACCTTGAAACCATCGAGAGCTGGTCAGGGGCTTGCATATCTGGCTTATTTACAGAAATTAATGCCGAAATGCTGCGAAAATTATGCAAAAATAATTCCCACAAATTCGCGGAAAATCATTCATCTTTCCCTGTTGAAATATTCTCAGATAATCCTTGGAGTTGTGACGGGCAGCTGCGACCTTTTGACGACTAATGAGACGATTCCCGAGGGTCTTCGATTTTAATCAACATGATTTCTCAGAGCCTGAAGGGAGCGACTCAGTCGGTCTGTTTTTGGGGCTTATTTTTTCGACATATAAAATAGAATTCTGTAAAGATTCAGTGACTACCACGCCGGGCTTGCGGGGGAGCTTTGTACTCATTAAATTATTGGTGGTATAGTCCACGTGGTGACATTATAAGATGTTTGAAAATTAAGGACGCCACAGCTTTTCCCGGCCCTTTTTGGGGGTGGTAACGCGGAGATGGACGCTGAGATTTGCCGCTCTGCAAACAGTGGCATTGTGGGAATGCCCGAGCGATATGCGGCGCTTTCTGCAGCAGTTAAAACCCCCATTACGTTTTTTCGAATTCGTGAAGCAAGCGTGTAATCAATGAGCTCCACGTTGCCACTTCCCGCAGTAATCTCCTCAGTGTCCGTTAAAAAACACACCATGGACGGTGTTCAGATCAACTCAAACTCTAGTTTGTTCAACCTCTTTGTCGCTGTCGTAAATCACAACTCTAGCATGCCAACATCACACGCACCACATCCCTTACAACAACACCAATCTGGGAGTACATCGACCCTGTTAGTAAACCTCGCATCCGCGATATTTCAATGACATGGACCGTGGTGGAAATGTCTGAACTTCGATACGTATATAAACTTTTCTTTTAAAATTAAATTAAAAAAACTGGCGAATGACGTGCCCACCCCCTGATTAATTACGTCTTGTGGCCACATATCCACCCAGTGGCGGTTCATTTTCCCCACGTTATCACAAAACTCATCCTTCCTTGATGACACGTCTTTTGTGTCGCCCGTCGCCTAGCAAATCGCACCTCATTTCGCCACTTACTAAAATTCTTTCATCCAATGAGTTGTACCACCACCTCATCTATTTTCTGCCCTTCCAAGCTATCACAAGCCCTGAAAGTATCTCCTACCACCCTAAAATCCACCTACTCTACCCCGAAGTGAATCGCAGAGGACAGCCTCCGCAAATACATCTGGACCGTCAGAGACATGAGACAGAGGAGCAATTCGCACAATAGTGGGGCGGAAGATGCTAATTATACCCCCTTCTTCCTTTTTCAACACCACAACCATGGGGCCTAACCGACGGGAAACCCCTCCGTTCGGACACAACAGGCGCTATTTTCTAGATGCTCAACGACCGGTCGCAAGGTCCGTGCAACGCCTGGCGGCAATTCACCGTTGGCAGGCACAAAACCCACGTCGCCATTCACCCCCTCGGTGACCAAAAAACGGCGACCGAATGCGAGTTCCTCCGCAACCGGTGAACCGAAAACAACGACCCCATTTGAAAACTCACAACTTGGCCCTCAAACCCTAAACTTGGTTCAAGCTATTGTGTGAGACAATCTGTTAGTTCCACCGCTCGTGAGCTCAAAGCGGTGCAGGCAAGCTTCGGTGGAAGCAGAAGCAAGCTCACTGGATTAGGGTTTGGGGGGACCCAGTAAAGCTTCATTGTCTGTGAATTTTTGTGCCCTTTTTGTGTGTGCGTGTGTGTTTGTGTGGGGTTCTGGGTCACCACATTTGACCATGCTGCCCTGGCTATGGCCTTTCCAGGTGTCCTTTCAATCATGGACCCCTCGGGCGGCTGCCTCCTGTCCTCGGTTTGCCCGCCCAGATGGAATCATATCTGGTTCTAAGTCTGGTTCTTGAGGTAGTTTTTTTTCTTTGTTTTTTTACTAATGTTGTTGTTTGTTGTGTGTGTTTTTAAGTGTTTTCTGCATCCCTGGGATAGACTTGGGATGAGAGAGACCCTTCAAAGTCCAAGAGTGGGAGTATGGACAAGTCTCCAAGTTGTTTATGGGGGTCAGACCAGGGGTTTTATGAGGGGTCTTAGTCCTTGAGAACGTGGCCCCTTTAGATTGTATGTTGTGCAGAAATAAGGTTGTCTTGTTTCTTGTTACTTATTTTTTAATAAACACTTAGTGGATGTCCTTGTTCTCATGTTGGTCATCAAATTTGTGTTGTTGTTGTTGCCATTACTTTACTTTTAAAATGATAATATATATATATATATATATATATAGCATGTAATTATCACCAACTCAACTCCAGATATTTCTTAAAAACATGTGTCCACACACACACACACACACACACATATATATATATATATATATATATATTGATTTATGGAACCTAACATGAACCAGACGTATCAAAACCAGGCTTTATACAAGTTGTAGCACTTTTCTCAAAAATGATTTGAGAAAGAAATAAAAATGGATTCATGGAAAACCTGAAAATTCCTTTCGTCTTTTTTTTTTTATATCAAATGAGAACTATTATTCCTTCAACTTGACCAGATGTGGTTGTTTATTTGTTTATTTTGCAAAGATAAGATATATCTGAACTTTACATGTTTCATGCTCTTTCTGATCCTGAACTTGAGTGGGTAAATGAATCTTTCCAGAATATGAAACAGCTGCATCCAGAATCTGAACTACTTTGTTTTAGTTTATGTTTTTTATATAAAAGAAAAAATGTAACTTTGTTATTTATGTGTGTGTGTGTTCTTCTTTCTTATTACTTTAACTGATAAAAGTGCTTCACTTGACACAAATTACTGTCCTTCACCAAAAAGTGATCAAAGAATTTTGCAGTAAACCTATTGGAAGCATGAATGGGCACATGAGCTGCATTGACACCTCACCATTCAAGCCCCTAATCACACATTAAAATTAGGGGCAATAATGCACTTTGTGATGCCACTATGCCTCCAATGGCATAGATTAATCAATTATTAAGCAGGATGCAGGCATAGAGTAGTGTGGTCATCAATCATAACTAAGAGGACACTTGTCAAACTTTGTCATGGATGTATGACAAGTGTCCTCTTAGTTATAAGATTTTGTCTCAATTTTTGGAAAAAAACTGAATCAAATTTGACACACATGTTTTGAAAAGACATTCATTATGAGAACATCTAAATCATCACTATTAATGGATGGATTAATGCCTCATGCATGAATCAGCCCCATTTGAAGTTCCTGACCACAAACTTCCATCATAGTTGGTTGTATTTTATTGGTGGAATTAAGATTAAGATCTTAAATCCACCAATCATACTTTGGTGGATGTATGATTGGCTGACATTGGGAACATGGTTAGAATGAGTTCACATACAGTGTGTGATTTAAATGGGTGACAATGGGCATGGAGTTTAGGCAGCAGGGACATCAATTATTATTTTTTAAATCCTCAAAATCATGTTATTCAAAGATTGAACACTGTTAACACACACACACACACACACACACACAGCTATATATATATATATATATATATATATGCAAGAAAGACACTAATTTGTAAGAGGTATATTCCACAATATATGTATATTTTTATTAATAAGAATGTCAAAAGTAAAGTTTGATATGTTTTTAACATGTTTGAGTAATTTTGTTTAACTTTGATGGAACAAGGATTTCCAAAGGATCATAGTTAATAAGACTGTCGTTTATTATTATTATTATTATTGTTTATTTTTTTGTTTGACTGTTATATTCCCAAGTGATGGTTTTGTGCTTAAAAGTCTTTTTTGATTTTGATTTTGATATTGATTTTTTATTGTTGTTGTGCTCAAGGACCCTCAAAAAGATATTTAGTCTTACCATTTAAAATTTTTATAAAGTCCAACTTGGTATGAAATCATGCAAAAGGAATTTTTAATTTCAAAAACATGTATAAAGAAAAACTTAAAATCCTGATCTTTGGAACCCACCATCCAAAAATAATAATTTAGTATTTTTGGTACTTACTATGAACTTTTAAAACTGCAAATTTCATATTTATATTATTTTAAAATTAAATTTATTGCAACTAGTGCATTAGCATGATCCTAGATTCTTTAAAATTTTGCTTGTAGCATATCTCAAATGTTCTTTTGGTAATCCCCATGTATATTAACTGCATTCCAATCTTGCAAAATTATGAATCATGCACATTTTTATATGACTATTAATTTTATTTATTGATGTGTGTATTGTATACTTTTGAAGATGGAATATATTGAAGATTGTCTACAATTGTGTTTAGAAGAAAAAAACAAACATCATATTCAACATTCAAACAGTGTCTTTGTAAAATCTAACAAAATTTTGTGTAATATATGTATATGTTTATACATACATAGAGGGAAATTGACCACAACTTTTGTTTGTTTTTATACCACAAACAACTCAAATTTAACTTCTGGTTTATTTACATATTTGATCAAGATGCTAACATTCTTGAAAGATGTCTGAACACTAACTTGGATTGTCAATGTTAAAGACTATTAGGTTGGTCCAGTCAACCACACAACGCACAGATATTAAAGTTAGATTCACCTTTTCCTTGCATAAAATGCCAGCTTTTGGGCATGTCTAGCTGTTGCACAACAATATTTCAGAAAATAGTAGTCCACAAATAACCATAAACACAAGTGGAAATTTTCCAATCTATAATAAGTTATATATATATAGTATGTTTATATTTATTTATAAACACAAAGTTGCATTATATACAATATGTGTTGATTTCCAACGATACATGCAAATGGAGGCATAGTTTACTTACTTATTGATGAGATTGAAAAAATAAAATAATAACAATAATAAATACAACAACAAAAATATCCTCTTATGGATTATTTTTCATAAATAAAATATTAAAAAAACAAAAAAAACAAAAAACAAAAACTCCAAAATGTTTGCAATTTTTACTTGTCACCAATTTCACACAGGCCAATTATCCGTATTATCAATGTCCATTTATCTGTTTATTTATCTTTCTCTCTTTCTTTACATGTGTCATGTCTAACATACTTTTACAACATTACATTTTTTCAGCAAGATTGACTAATTCGTTTCACATGGAAAAAAGAAAGTAAAGGTTTACTTTGAAAAAAGAAAGGATTTTGTTAATGTCCAAAGTCTTGAGATTATACTACTTCAATTCAAACCAAACTGCCCCTCCTAATATTGCTCTGTTCTTTTATATTCTTGAAAATCTTGTGACTCTTTCAAGCCACTCTGTGGTCAATCTTAGGATGGTAGTATGAAAGTGGCAACATTTCTTTGTATATAACTTTCAGATTATATTGGCATGTGTATAAGTCCACATTAGCCAAGACATTCTGCCAACTTTCTAGGTTGGAATAGGCTCTATTACCTAAGAATACCTTTTGACTCTCCCATAGTGTTATAGAAATTAAAAAGGAGATCGTCCCAGTAATAATATTTGGCATGTATTGTATTTAGAAATGAATAGATTGTAAAGAATCTCTGTTTTCGTAATAAACCATTCATGCTGAAACACAAGGATTTTGTCTTCTTCTAGAAAAGCATACAACTTAATATATTATAAAAATTGTACTAACTTCGAGTTTATATTAAGAGCTTTAATGTGTAAAGAAATGACTTTCCAAAAATAGACAAGTGGGCCAAGAGTTGCATCGCTTTACACAAGATGTAAGATCAGATGTAGAGATTTATATTTAAATTTGAAGTTTATTCAATAGATATTTCAAGTCTTAATAAAGCTGCACAGTATCTTAAAACAAAAGAGTTGCAAAAATGTTGAACACTATATCTTTGCAAAGGGTTTGTATATGGAAGAGCCAAAGCATCAGTTTAAAAGTTTGACAAACTTTAGGAAACGGTTCAAAATTCATCAAAAAGTAGTTACTTTAATGAAAAAGGAATTTCAATGATGAAATAATCCACGTACTAATACCACTATTGGAAATTTAAAAATATTTCACAAAGTGCCTCAAACAGAAGATTTTTAATTAATTAACAAAAAAGATAGTTACCAAGATTTTTTTTTTTTAAAGTAGGATTTTTGTTACATTTTTTAATACTAGATTAACATCTGAAATTTAGAACCTAGAAGAAAATATATAAGAATTGCATATTGTGTTGAATTGATATAGGAGCCACACTCTCTTTTACAAATCAAAAGCAAATCTTTGAATTGGACTTACCAATACAAATGCCAAGTATATTCATTAATACTTATTGTTGTTTAAAGAAATAATCATACAGGTAAAAAAAATGTAATAATAATTGTGTTACTGCATATCAGAATCTAGTAGTCTGAAACAAATAATGTCAACTTGACATTTGATAACATAATCTTTGAAAATTAGATCATGGATGTTAAAAGTAAGTTGATGTTTTTAGAATGTGTAAAAATGGTAAAAAAGAGAAATAATAGATCTAAAATTAATTTAAAAATTAAAAATACGTGATCTATAATAGCAATATGAATTTTTTGATTGGATAAAAATACAAACAAAGATAAAATAAAAATAAAAATAAAAATGATCCAAGTTCATTAAAAATAAAAATATCACATAAAATCATAGGTGAACAAACTTATTTTGTGGATGTTCACTTCTGAAGATATCAAGAAGAAAACTATAAAACAAATTGCAAGCAAGCTACATCAAATATATCCCACCAATCTCACAAGTTTCTTTAGAACTAAGTTCCTAATTATTTTATTTTTAAAAAATTTAAAAATTTAAAATTAAATAATTTTTATAAAATACAAAAATATTATATATATATATATATATATATATATATGTGTTTTACTTTTGAATTCCATTTAGTATATTTTATTTTTTAACTTGTAAATTTAATTGTAATAAAAAGTCACAAAATATTTTTAAAGAAAATTCTAAAAAAATTCTAAAATAATTTTATTTTAGTTCTATTGCTTCAAAACTTTGTTGAGGATATGAAAAGAAATCATGGTTTTATAATATTATATTAGCAAATATGGCATGGAAAAGAGAGAGCATTGAATCAATTAGTAGATACCAAAAAAGAAAGCTATGAATGTCTTCAAAGATATTGCATGGAGCTACTATAAGATCCAATAAGCATTGCTGTTGCCATAGCTTGTGAAGCGTACAACAAACTTGGATATTTTTATTGTCTTTATATTACATTCTATACATTGGTTTTAAGATTTTTTCTGAGATGCTATCCTCTGATTGGTATTATGAACACACCATTCAAGTAAAAAAAGGCTCCAAAACTTCAAAGAATTGAAACAAAAGAGATTCACTTTATACCACAAACAAGGTACAAGAACAAGATCAGAAGATCCAAGTTGAGCCACAAGAATTATATTGTTGAGATTGAAGATCCTTTTAATTTGGACTCTTATATATATTAAATGCAAAGAAGCTACTTAAAGAATTTTTTTGATGCTTGGAGGTGAAACAAGCCTAAGATCCTTCTATAACCATCTAAGATTTTTAGAATCTTTTAGGATCTTTTAAATCTTCTTAAAACCTATTAGGACTTATTAAGATCTTTATAGAATCATCAAAAATCTTAAAGATTCTTCTAAGATTAAGTAAAATTGAAGTTGATTAAAATCAAAGATGTGTTGTATGTTATCTATCACATACTCAAGTTGTCTTTTGCAAGTCAAAAGATTCATTAGTCCTTGCAACCATCAATAGTGATTAATACCTTCTACCTTAGACCAAGCTTGAACTTCTATATCTTTGTTGCAAAAACGTCTTTTAAAAATCACTTTAAAGTATCTTTCATGGATAGGTTCTAATTTAATGATGATTACCACAAAGTGATTGTTGAGTATTCTTTGATATCTTTTTAATTCAAGTAGTTCTTTATCTTGAGGTTGACAATATGAAATACTAAGTTGAAATGGCTTAATTAACATGGAAATGTCCTCTTGACTATCTATATCTTACTATGTAAGCTAAATCAAAGACATGTTGCAATTTTAATGTGGAATGGAACTACTTCTAGGTTTGTAAGTTTATATATATATAAAAGTTGAGCTTTGAAACTTTTGAGATTCCTTCCACCCCTATACAAAAAATTGCAAAGTTTAAAATACACCATAATCAAATCTACAAGATAAAAGTATTATCTAATATATGTTGCTAATTTAGATCTAAGAGGGTATTGTTGATGAAATTCTTGTATCTTTTGCAGCATATTAATTAAGTTTGAAACTAACTCTTATGTGCACTCACTAATATTATAACCATACCAATGTACAAAATACTCTAATTGTCATTGTCTTAGCCTTGAATCAAATACTTCTTCCACCTCAAATTTTTTATAGCTATCTACTTCAATATAAGGCAATGGCAGCTATATTCTTCATGATATGCTTGATTTTTTATAAGATTCCAAAAGAAATATGTAAAAAATATGATGTAGCTTTATGGATACTTATAATTCTAATTGATAAGCAATAGAGTTAATTTATTTTTGAATACAAAATGGTTCCAACCTTTGGTAGTTCAACTTGTCAAATGATTAAGTAGTTTTTATATTGCATCAAAGCAACCATATTTTATCACCAACTTGAAATAGAGTTTGTTCCTTTTTTTACATGTTAATTGCTTCTTTGGAGTATACTTGAGCTTCTTCTAGTTGAAGTTTCAAAGTAGCTTGGATATCAACAATTTGACTTACAAAATCATTTTTCATTCGATTTTTGGATCTACCTACAAATAATATGTCCAATTTTGAATGGTGACTATAATTGGAATAAAATAGAATTTATTGAATAGACACATAAATTATATTGTTGTAGGCAAACTCAGCTAGAAACAAATAAGATGTCCAATTGTCTTCTTAGCAATTTATGATACACCTTAAATATTGTTCTAAGATTTGATTGATTTATTCTATTTAGCTATTGATTTGTAGATAAAAAGCTTGATATCTATTTGAAGAATTTTAAAAATTGATTTCTAAAACTTAAATATAAACTTTAATCTTTAATTTGATATAATATTATTTGACAATTTATGGTATCAATAGACATTATGAATAAAGAATTTGGCTATTTTTTCACCAATAATAGTCTTCTTACATGAAATAAAATATGCTATTTTGATAAATCAATTGATAATTACATATATGATATCAAAAGAATTTGATGGTAGAAGATTTGTGATGAAGTCCATAGAAATAGAAGACCACAGTTGTTTTAGAATTGGTAGCATTTATAGAAGTTCATATAGGCAATATAAATGATTCTTTGATGTAAAACATGTGTCATATGAGAGGAAATATTTTTTTAACACCTTTCTATATTTGAGGCCATCAAAATTCTTTAGAAATGAATTTTAATGTCTTATTGAATCCAAAATGTCTTACAACTAAAAAGTCATGATATGTTTGAAGAATACAAAGGTGCAATGGCCCTTCTAAAATGTATAAACATTCTTAAAGATAGAAGAAAGTATCTTCAAACTTGAATTTATTTGAATCATTGTAGATATTATTGGAATAATATTTAATATAAAAAAAATAAAAAGGTCAAGGTTGCACAAATTTCATTAAAAAACAAAGAATCTACTAGAATTGATACAAAAGTTGGTCAAATATAAAATTTCTCAAGTTTCAAGAGTGTTGATTGTTGTTGATTGTATGTTGCCTCTCCTTCTTTTGATGCAAGGTATGTTTGTTTTGATAAAATATTTAATAATCCTTGTTGCTTTTTGAGTCAATATCTAATGTTGAAATTAAAATGAAATAGAGACATCCTTCAGTGGACTTGATGATAATTTAAAACACAATCCTATATGAAATACTTGAGGTTCTTATAATTTATATATAGAATCATTAGATGTGAAGCACTTTCAAGCAAGTAGTATTATTTTTAAAAAGAATCTATAACAACAAGACGTTTTTGTTGTGAATCTTATAATTAATCTTTGTGGCAAAGAATTTTCTAAAATAAAATGCAATTGGATGTATTATTCTTTTTTTTCTAGATTTGGATAAGATTATTCCAATATAATATTTAAAATAATAGTTTCCATAAAAAATGGCTTTAAAAAGTCTAGGTGAATCAAAACAAGGACTATGGTGAATGTTTTCTTCAAACATTCAAAGGCCTTTAAGCTTATCTTTGCATATTAATTGTATAAGCAAAGAGACTATTTGAAAATAATTATTGATAAAGATTCTATAAAAAATTTTAAATTCAAGAAAAAATTAGACATCACATATTAATTTTGAAGTTGTTTAGTTGCTAATAGGCTTAATGTTCTTCAAATCTATCATTAAGCCTTATTTCAAGATGATATAATCAAAGAATTCTACTTGAAATTCATAAAATATGTATTGCTTTAATTTAGTGTATAGTGCAATATCTCATAATTTTTGTAAGATAAGACAAACATGTTATTTATGCTCTTCTAGAGTCTTTGAATAAATCAAAATATTGTCCAAATAACATATAACACAACGATTAAGGATTTTTTAAAACACGTTGTTCATCAAATGTTGGAAAATGGTTGGCACATTTATAAGGTCAAAAGGTATGACATTGTATTTAAAGTGTCCATATATTATATGAAAACTAGTCTTCTATTTGCCCCCTTCTTTGATATGTACTAGATTATAGGTTTTGCAAAAATCTATTTTGGTATGAATCTTAGTTTGATCTAATTGGTCAAAGAATCCAAATATCAATAAAAAAAAAGGTAACAATTTTTTATCATCACTTTGTTGAGGCTACGGTAGTTGACACACATCCATAGAGATCCATCTTTTTTCTTCACAAAGAATATAGGTGCATCAGTAGGATATTGTGAATATCAAATAATTTTTTTTATTAAATTTTTATCAATATACTTTTTTAATGTTATAGGCTTGTTTTGTGATAAGTTATAAATTGGACCAAAAGGTAGTTGTGTGCCATCTTGAAGATCAATAATATAATCATATAGATGATGTTTTAACAAGGTACTTGCATTTTTCTTTTTAAATATATTTTAAAAAATTTTACTTTCTTTTGGAAGGATTATTGGAATACTTGTTGCTTCAAATGTTGAAGTTGTGTAAAAAATAAAAGAAATATCTTCAATTTAAAAATACATTAGATACTTGGCTGTAAAAAATTTACTTGTAATTTATTGGCGAGATTCCAATAAATGATTTGTCTTTAATAGAAATGATAAATAACATGACAATATTATAAAAAAATATTATACTAGTAAAAACTTCTTCTATTTAAATAAGTTTATATATAAAGTTTTTCTTTGGCATGTAAAGAAATTTTAGTATTATTTTTTTATATAAAATCATAATTAATCAATTGTTAATAAGTTAGATTCTCAATAACTTTGAAGAAGATCCATAATTTCTTTTCAAAATCTCATCTTTATATCAAAATTTTATTATAGCTTTATATATCCATTTTTCTACCTGCATAAAATCTTGGCTACTAAAAAATCTCTTTAGTTTGTACAAAATACTCAAATTGCAACAAAATCCTTCAATAACTTATTCACTTGCAAAGAATTGATTTCTTCTCAAATTTTAGAGTCTAATAATTCTTGATCCAACTATTCATTTTTTATCAATTTTTTTTAAAAGTATAGATTATATCTTTAAGCTTCACCATAAAAAAAATTCAATGATACATTCACTTTTAATTTTTTGATATCTTAAAAACCTTAACAGGTGTTTAAAACCCTAGTTTATAGACACTTGAGCACTATTTTCTTCATATCTCAAAAATCCAAAATCCTAATACTACAAAATTTTTGTATATAGTTTTGTAACATGAAAATACACACTTTTATAAATTTTGAATAAAAAATTTATCAAATTTCTTAAGATATAGTTCAAAATACAACTACTAATTAAGTGGAGTCACTTACTGCCTTTAAATTATAAGCACTAATTTTAACTTTCAATATCTCTTTTATTCCAACTTGGAATTAATTGAAACATATATAAAAAGTTTATTAAAAAAAGAGCTCTTTCTAATTCTAATTACCAATTTTTTATCACTTTTTGTACATGCGAGTTATACCCAAAAGAGTGATAATAGGTATAATTTCAACACCTTAAATTTGAGCACTAATATCTCTTCTATAAAAATTCCAAATCTCTCAATTTTTATACCAAGACCATAGTAAAAAATCTTAACTTATTAATTATAGCCTCTAATATTTAAGACCCTCCAAAAAAAAAACCTTAATCCCTAATAAGGCCTCAGATAGCCTCTTTGAAGTCCATTGGGCATAACTTTTGGCCAATAAGAATAGAGATTTCTATCATCTATCTCCATTCATCCACATAAATGATCTAACTATTCCTTTTTATACTAAAAATCCCTTTTTAATCCTTTTTTTGATAAAAATTATCATTAATATAAAATAAACCTCAAAAATCACTATAAAAAAAATAAGGTTGTATAAACCTTAATAATGGCCTTTTTAAACAAATTCTTTTTAAAATAATAATCTAACCATATTTTGTAACCAATGAAAATCCATTGATATGGCTCTCACTTAGTTGCATAATAAATTGTATATTAAATATATATGTATAATATTTTCACATGATAGCTAAAATATAACACAATATTTGTTTCATGAATAACATTTCCAAAAGATAAAAGTTGATCATCTATGATCTCTACATGAATGACTTTGGATTTTTTGACTATAAGAATTTTATAGATTTTTAAAAGTTTCAAATCATTAAAATAAACAAAGATTCTTGAATCTACTAAAATAAGAATTTTAATTTTTTAAATAGCCAAAATACATTAGTTTGATAAAGTAACAAGAAGGGTAAATAATAATATATGATTTTTTTTTATTTGTAGAGTACAAGAATTCAGTTGCATCATCCCTATTGTACATAGTCGTCTTTATTTTCCTACAAAGCATCTGGTGATGTGGTTGTATTCTTTATTTGATATATTTGTTGATATTTTTTGTAGCAATTATTCATCTTGTGGCTAGGTTCTCCATAATGTAAATACAATCTATATTCTTTTTAATGCTTCTTTTCTTACTTAGAAAGAGATTTGAAGCAAACCACATCAATTTATGTAACTTTCAAATGTTTATTAGAATTGAGAGACGTAGAAGATGCCAAGTAATTGGTATAAAGTTGTAGCATAGGCAATAGATGTTTTTTTTGTTAATATTAAAATAGCCAATTATTTATCTTCATCACTTAAATAATAGCTTCATTAAAAGTTTGAAGATAAAAAATAGATAATATTAGATTTTTTATATCATCTTATAATTCCTAATGAAACTAATTTATCAATGTGTCCTCACTTTAATTAATATCACATTCTATTTATCAAAATTTTAAAGCATAAATAGATACAAAATAGATTTTTTATCAAATAGCTGAGATTTTAGTTGTAATAGAACAAATCTTATCATGTTTTCCAAAAGCTTCTACAAATGTTGCCAAAAATATTTTAAAGTTATGCAATATGGGAGAGTTCTTTTTAAACATTGGAACAAATCAAAACAAAGCTTAATTTGAGAGTAAGATTCTAATTAGACCAATATAAGATATTTTTTTAGAATACTATTAAAATTGGAATAAAATAATAAGTTGTACTTGGTTTACAAAGTCACAAAATTTTGAATAAGTTCCATCAAACTTTTTTAAGAGGTTAATTTTTTATTTTTTTGCTATTAACATTGAGTTGCCATCTCAAATACATACATCTTCTAATGAAATAGACCTTGGTGATGGAATTTTTAGAATGACTTGTGATAGTAGTTGCGGTGATTCTATTCTTTGACTATTATATAAGGTCATATAAAGTTCTTCATTTTGCTTAGACAAGGTCTTTTTTTTTATTCTCAATACTTCAAGAGCATTTATAATTGAATCCAATTTGGCTTCTTTAGAATCTACTATATTAATCCTTTTACTTTTTATTAATAGAAATGAAAGAAGAATAAACAAATATAAAAAATTAAGAATAGCAATGGTCTAAAGGAAGATAATCTATAATCTTTAAAGTGCTATAGTACTTACAAAAAGAGAGATAATCTGCTTTTTATCTAAAAAGACCAAATTCTAATATTGTGCTATGTTATTCTTAACAAATTATTATAAATACACCACTTGCGTGAAATAAGACTCTAAAAGTTCAAAGAATTAAAACAAAAGAGGTTCACTTCATATCACAAGCAAAGAACTATAATAAGATATAAGAATAAGACTAGAAGGTCCAAACTAAGCCACAAGGATTGCATTGTCAAGACTAAAGATCTTCTCAACCTTAACTCATATATATAATAAATACAAAGAAGCTCTTTGAAGATTTTTCTTGATGCTTGGAGATAAAGTAAGCCTAAGATCCTTCTATGACCATCTAAGATCTCTTAGAACCCTCTAGGACCTTCCAAATCTTCTTAGAATTTATTAGGATTTACTAGGGCCTTCTTAGAATCATTGAGGATATTTTAGAATCTTCTAAGATCAAGTAAAATCTTCTAGAATCTTCTATAATCTTCAAGGATCAAATAGATTCTTTTAAAACCTTCTAAAATTAAATAAAATCTTCTAGAAACCTCTATAACCTTCTTCCATTATATACTTGTAATAATTGATCTTGACAAATCTTATCTATAAAATAAATATTTGAGAGTTTTTCTATGTAAATTTCAGCAGATAATTAAGAAATTTTATATCCAATAGCATTTATTGTTGTAAATATTAAAAATAGTAAGAATTAGAAAAATAAATAAATCATTTAAAGAAGCATTCTTAATATATTATATAGTCAATGAATGCATGCCATAGATGACATTGTTCTTGGACCACTAAAAGAAAATTTTGGAAGTTGTGCAATTGATCTTTTCAAATAGTTTTCATAGTATCTATATGTGCCACCTTGCTGAGAACTTCAAAAAAAAAGTTCAAGAATTTGGAGATGATAAATTTATTTTAAAATGCAGCATATACACTTTGCCTAATTTGTACTAAGATAAGCTTGCAAAGATTAGAATAATTTCAATAGAAGATGCTACATAGATCAGTGAGTAGGAATCAAACACTTTAGTAACAATGTTCTTTGAGAGATATTGATACAACCTCTTAATGTCTAATATGGCAAAATTATTAAATCAATACTTAATGAAAGTAAAAAATCTACATATTTACAAGATAAAGGAAAGGATTTGCATCCAATTTATAGTCTGATTTTCTAACTACTAAGATACGATTGCTTCATGTATGATAATGTTGACATCAAAAGTTGAAAAGTAGCTTCAAAAAAATATCACTCTTGTTCAGTGATACAATATTTGATATACAAGTCACGTTGAGTATAAATATGTTGGAAGAAAATTGACCACATCGTCAATTTGCAGAGCAATACTTGTATATATTATAAATGGCAACATCTTGGTATATCATATAGACATGCTTCAATAATTCTTTTGTATAAAAAAATCAATCTAATTAAGTATGTACATATGTGTTTTATGGCCACATGCTATTACAAAGCATACAAAGGTGTTGTCCATCTTATTTTGCATTGAAAGCTTTGAAAATCAAATAACTCCTTATTGGAATTCAATTTGACAATATTACCTTTGAATCTAAATAGGTTACTTTAACCACCAAAGAAGAAATAAATATGCATTAAAAACCATTGGCATATCAAACATGCTATCTATTGCAAATAGTGTAACAAGCTTGGTTACTATAGGAAAACTTGTTGAAAACCCACCTAAATAGATTTTGATACTTTTTCTCATTTTTTATATTTATATTTTTAAAAATTAAAAATATGTTGATAAAAATTGAATTCATCCAAAATATTTATCAAGCCTATTTTTAATTTTTTTCTTTAATTTGTTTTTTATATATATATTAAGATATATTAGTTTATAATTTTTTTTTTTTAGATTTCATTTTATTATGAGTTCAAGTGCAACAACTACCTCCTAAAGCCCCGTGCATTAAGGATTCTCCTTTGGATTCCTTGTTGGAATTCATGCTAAAGGGTCTCATCTCAAATCCTCTTTTGCAAGGACATCTCTGAATCAAACTCCACAATTCTATCAAAAGGATTATTTTAGAAATTAAAAATTTGTTAGGCCTATTTTTTATATATCAACATTTTTTAAGACTATTTTAGAAATTAAAAACTCATCAAGCCTATTTTTAATATGTTTCTTTATACTAAAGATATTAAAATATTTATTGTCATGAAAGACATAATTATTATATATTTTTGGTGATATTTTTGGATTACATAATATCTTAAACTTATTCAAAATCCTTAAATTTTTAAATTTATTAAAAAGTTAGATAATCTTATTTTTATATTAGTAATAAAACTTATGATATTTTAAAATCGTATATAATTTTGATTTTTGATTTATATAATTCAAAGAACAACAAATCCATAAAAAATTTTAAAATTTTAAATCTTAAAAATCTTGAAAATATTTTTATATAATATTTTTTTTATTAAATTAATATTTAAATCTTTATATATATATATATATATATATATATATATATATATATATATACTTTTATTTTTTATTTTTTATTATATTTTTAGAACTACATCAAATATATTGATTTAATTAAAATATTTGATTTATTATTACTTAAAATTATAAATTAATTTATATATATATATATATATATATATATAAATAATATATATAAGCTTTTATTCTAAGAATTTTTAGAATAAAATAAAATAAATACATATATATATATATATATATATATATATATATATATATTATTAAACCTATCTAAATGATAACATTAACATTTATTATCCATGACTATAGATCCATTTAAAGATTTAAAAAAACTATAAATTTAAAGTTATTTAGATAAATATAGAATTCCTAAAAATTATTATTTAAATTTTACAATTAAAGTATTAGCAATTCCTAAACTTAAAAGATTCATAGTCTTGTAAAATGTTTTGCATATAATTTGCTATAGGCAATATGTAAGTCCATCTAATAAAGGACAATGTTTTTAATATAGGACATTTTTCATGAAATTATCAAAGATTGTATCTTATATTAAGAAAATAAAAGAATATTTTTTAATATCATAGTTATGAGATAGAAATTTTGAGACAACACAAGGAGTTATTGAGCTTTAAATATAAAGCCGCCCCTCTTGTGTAGCTCTATACATATTTACAATTTCTATTCACAATCATTTGTGTCCTATATTAAGTCAAATATAAGACAAGTAGGAAAAGTTGTGTCCTATATTATATAATGTAGGACAAAGTTCTTAATGTCTTACATTAAAAGGACATGATAATATGGATCTAAAGAAATGTTTCAACTTTCAAAAGAAAGTTATGAAGCAACACCAAGGTAAGTCAAATTATATAGTTCAATCTTCAAGACTACAAATACACAATATGGAAAATTATATTATTATTATTTTTTAAATCTACAAGTTACTCATAAAAATTTAAATTAAAAAAAAATAAAAATGGAATAAGACTTAGACAATTAAAGTAATTATAAATAAATAGGTAGGAATAAAAATCCACTAGAATAATATAGTGCTTCTTGGCAAATTAATCATCTGCACAAATGCTAAGAACCATGTAAGGTAGGATCATATAATCTTGTAACATACTTAGTACTTGTAAGCTTGCATTTTAAAGGTATTATGATTTAGACAATTTTGTTGTATTATCTCTTTTTAATATGTACAATAGATATAGTCCAATTGTGTAAAAGAAAAAAAGAAAAAATACTAATAATTAAAAATATAAATCAATAAAATTCATTATAAAGATTGAAAAAAATGAGATTAAGAAGAGATATATTTTTAAGTTAACAATTAATTATAAAGACTATTACTAAATAATAATAGATTAAAAAGTCTTGAAGAAGATTAGAATATAAGAGAGGTATGAAAAAGAATAGAGATAGTTTTAGTCTTGATTCCTTATGTACTAGCTAATAGAAAGCTTTTGTAAAGTCTTCTTAAAACTATTATATTTGTAGAACAAGTCTCAAATACCTACAATTCTCTTATAATATTTTTCTCAATCTATAAAATCTCTAAGAATTTTTATCTATGGCCACATGATGGATAAAAAAAACTTGCAAAGAAAAATAATTAGAACAAAATAATATAATATTTTATAAGAAAAATATTAATTAACTTATTTTATTTTTACTTATTTCTACTTATTAAAGTAATACATGAAATTTCTATAATTTTTTAATGTAAAGAGAAGAAAAAACTATATATATATATATATAAAAAAATCAATGGAAGAAAAAATTTACATTAATTTATTAAATTTTTTAAATATAAACAAGACTAAATCTAATTATTTAAAGAAAACCTAAGATTGTTGGAGTTTAGTAAATCTGGAAATTTTTAATTATCACTTGTTAAAAAATTATATCTTTTATTTTATAAATATTATCAATGAGATTTAAAATATTACTAATAATTATTAGCATTAATTTATTTCTTCTTTCTTTGATCTTTAATCAAAATAATCAGCTAATAAAGTGTCTTATAAAAAACAACTAGATCTTTTATTACCTTTAAAGGTTTATTTGATTATGATATAATAAAAAATAGAATATATTATAATTTTTTATAAATTTCATGATGTAATATATTTTTATAATAATTAATAATTTAAATAAGTTGGTTTGTATGATGCCAATTCAAAAGATGGCCTTGGTTTATAAATCTACAAAAAAAATTACTAAATTACTAACATATATATATATATATATATATATATATTTGGTGATATAATCTAAAAAAATTTATAGAGTATTCAACTTAATAAAGTATTAATACACCTTAGCTAAACATATAAATTTATTAAAATATTTTTATCTTCAAGAACTTATATTAACAATTTTTATTAATTTTTAGCTTTGCAACCACTAGTATACAAAAAAAATATTAATTTTTTTTAAATAAATAAATAAATATATATATATATATATATATATACTTTCAAAAAACAAAAGTCACAGTAAAATAGTTTGATTTTGTAATATATTTTGTAAAAATATTTAATATATTTTGTAAAATATTTAATATATTTTGTAAAATATCATCTAAAAAACTATAAAAATAAATTTGTAAAAAAAAGATTATTTTAAAGTTTCTTCCATATTTTTCTATATTGTAAAAAGATCTTTGAAGATGTTTATAATATAAAGCTACTATTCAAGTTTAAAATTAATTTAAAATTTTTTGTCTTGAAACTCTATGTCTTATTATTAGAAATATTTAATAAAACCAATATGTACTTTATATGCAAGCAAGTGATTAAGCTATTAGTTCATTTGCTTTAATATTAATTATTACAAAAAATAGAAGTTATCAAATATAATCTTTTAAAATTTAATAGTAACAAATGCATAATAAAATAACTATTGAATAACTTAAAATAAAAAAATATGCTCATATATAAGTGATTATATTATATATATATACATATATATATATAGATAAAAATAGGCACAATAAATTATAGAAATTATTAGGTGGACACCTCTTTTTTACTACATGGATGCCACACATCTCTATATACACACCCGTGCAAAAATATAAATATATATAAATATGTATATTTATAGATATTGATTTTAAATGAGTTTTTTATTGATAAATAATAACTATAATAAAATATAATATTTTATATTTTTATTATTCAAAAAATTAATTTGATAAAAATTTGCAAGAATAAAAGAATTAAAGGTGAAAATAATATGGAGCCATAGAATATAGATAAATAAGGGCATATCAAATTTTGGTATTAAAGTAATAAATCTAACAAGAATCATGATTTAAAATCAAAACTAGTTATTTTTTACAAGGGTGCATGGCACAAGAGGTATTCATGTAATAATAAGGGGTATCTACCTAGTGATTTCCTAAATTATTACAATAATAATTAAATAAATAAATAAATCTTTGTATTTGAAGGTTTGATTTAATTTAAATTTATCATTTTTTATTCAATTTTCTATGTTTCAGAATATCACAATTATAAACAATTATTGGAAAGTTATGATTCATGATTTTTTTTGTAGGAAATTCATCCTCAAGGTGCTTTGGACTTTTGAGAAACTCCACCACATCTTTGATAATTATGAGAAGAAAGTTATACAGTAGTTTTTATATTTCAACTTTTTATTTTTTTTCAGAAAATGAATCTTTTTGTATCATGCTTGTTATATATTACATTCACTTAGATTTGGAAGTTCCAAGCAGAGACCTCTTCTCTTTCAGAAGGACGAGCTACATTTTTAATCATCTTAGTGTTTTGGCATAAACATAATGCACAAAAATTCTTTGAAATGGTCAGAGTCAAGTGTGCTACCATATTTGATTGTTTCTCTTCCATGCCAACCTACCTTTAAAAGAGTATGATCCTTGAATTTTTCACCTCAATTCAACTCTATTTCTCCTTTTACAAAGTTTTTTTTAACATCAGGATAGTTATTCATCTTGAATAAAAATTTCTTTCATTTACTCTAATTTCTTTTATGCTTGTGAAGGCATTTCATATTTTTTTCAATTAGAAAAAAGAAAAAAAATTATATATATATATATATATATATATATATATTATAAATTTCATTTAATAAAGTATTGAATCAAACTCACTTCTCTTTCCTTCTTTAGAAATTTTACTTCATTGATATTTGTGCAAAAAATCATTTTAAAATAATAATTAGTCAAATCTTTTGGATTTTAACAAATATCTAGTGTTAAAACATAATTCACTTAATATTAATTTACCTCATTCTAGATAACCATATCTACAAGAACAATCTCCACTTTTTCCACCAAGTTAATCAAAGAAACAAATAATAGTTGCCAGGATTGTACAGGCCCCATTGAAATGAAGCCAGGTTTAAGTTTTGCAAAGTTCTACTCACAAACCTATGCAACATTGTTTTACATTCTTTGTCCTGCTCTCATTTCAAGCTGCACTATCGTGTCATTAAATTCTTTGCCTCGTTTTTCCTTCTGACTCAAGCTAGTTTCCTTTTATTTGGCTGTTCTTTGTTGGTTTCATTCTTGACCAAACCCAGACTTCAATCCAACTGCAGATATTCAATAGGTGCCTATTCTCTCCAGGCAATTATCCAAACAGTCATGTCTCTCAGTCAACACCTATATAATATATATATATATATATATATATATATTCAAATGCACACATTGATATTTATTTATTTATTTATTTATTTGTGTGTGTGTGTGTGTGTGAGTGTGATGCTTTCAGTGTGCAGATAGCATTGTAGAGTAGTTTCTTCTGCCACATGCAGGCTCTGTCTGCCTTGCTCCCTTTCTCTCCGAGCAGTGCAGAAGAACACACACAATAGCATCGTAGTGGGCATGGGCTGCAGGCCCCATTATTGGAGACAGATCCAATGGCCCCACATGGATTTTATGGGGGTTGCAGGGCGTGGACTATTCTGGCCTCCTTTTCCCCACAAGACACTTTTTCAATGCTGGCTGCAACCAGGCTCATCACATGGGTATCAAACAGTTTTGCAGATATTGTGCCCTTCATGGTGTCACTCCCAGCAAAGACCTCTCTGTGCTTTGCTCTATGGGTAACAACCAACTGGAATCACCATTGCCATTGCCGCTTGTTGACTGACCTTTCCTTGCAGCCGGAGTGTGCGAGGAGTACGGTATCTATTTGGTAGAAAGGTGACCAGGAATCAACCAGATGCGTCAGTGGGCTGCAGCATTTGCTTGAAAAAGATGGCGGTTTCTAGAAAGCTTGACTTGCTGTTTGTGCAGGTGGACTTGTCCTATTCGTGTCTGAGTCATCTCTCAGTAGCTTGGCAGCTTTCTCGACATATTCTTCTTGAGGGGTTCTTCCTTTTTCCGATTCAGGAGGTTTTGGATCGGAAGGTGAATGAGTGAAGTATTGAAGGCGATTGCATCGAGTTTTTTTGTAATTTGTCCAGTGGTGGCGACATACGACGAAAAGACTTTGGAAAATTTTGTCACGGTCTGAACCCCTAAAGTCTACAGCCTAGTTGCATGGATTGCTTCTAAAAAATGATAACTAAAGAAGTGTTTCACTGTACGTTTCACTGATTGGTGAAAAGTGGCATGTATTCGTAATTTTTCACATTGCATCACCGTGAAATAGTTTGAAATAGATTGCAACATTTTCTTATTTTTTATTTTAAATTTCTTTGATAATGATATCCACTTTCTCACAAACCCCATAGTGAGCAGTCTCTGCAAACATTTTCTCTGTGAACGTTACACTCGACCTTCAGTTGGGTCTTATCAAGGGAATCGCACCAACTAAAGAGAGGAAAACCAAAAAAAAAAAAAAAAAAAAAAAAAACAGAAGAAAAAACCAAGAGAAAGAGGTTGCACTGAAAGTTGATTGTTCGCGAATTGGCTTTCCAACAGATTGATACACACGAGACTTGGGAGTAACAAACAATGATGTCCAGCTCAATCCTCGGCCAGGGCAGTTTTGCCAGTTTTAGTTTCCTCTTGCCAAAAATTCCAAACAGCTTGACAGATCGCTTTTGCCTCCTGCCTTCCGGTTTCTATGCGCAAAACGCTTAAACCCTCAACGTCAGAATCTCCCTCTCCTTCCTCTTCCTCCTTAATTGCTTCGCTTGCAGATTCATCGTTTTCCTCGCCCTCACTCTCCTCGTCAGAACTTTGAAAATCGTCTACTAGTTGCCCTCCAAGATAAATCCTTTGCAATGTCGTTTGAACAACTTCCGCCACTTGCTCTCTGATCTTTACAACAGCTTCGTCACTGAGCCGAAGAGGGGTTAGGTCGATCACTACAGTATCTTCCCCTGTTTGTCCCTGTTTCCGGAAGTTCCCAGGTTATAATTACACAAGTGAGGAATTCACTGGGTGCTTTGGATAGACTTGCAATACTTATTTTAGAAGCTGCATGCATGAGGGTGCCTCATAAATTGTGAAGCTGCCATGGTATCAAGGTATTGACAGCCCTCAAGTAGAACCTCGGGGAGAGTATTTGGAATGCTTTTCCTGACCCTCCCCTAGAAATTGTATTTTTTCTGATTTAATCGACAAAGTCGGGTGATATCATCAGACTTGAATGTACATTCGCATATATTAAAGTCAGAGCTGTGATACTTCATTTAACTAACCAGATCTCAAACGAACATCAAGGTGGTATTTGCGATGATTAGTCACAGATTCATACCTGCTCAATGAAGATGCATATCCGACAGGATGCGTCACAAAAATTTCGGTACGTGTTCACCAATGGATACTTCCGGGAGATCGCACGCTGAACCAAATAGCCCTTCTTCTTAGCTAGATCATATGCCTACACAAAACCACCGAAGAACCAACCAACCAACCAACCAACCAACCAACCAACCATCCAACCAACTAGTAAGCTTTTGATAAAATATTACAATTCTATGTGATGCTCACACCCTCAAAGTAAGCATCGAGCAAATAGCTGTGGTGCTGGCACAATGCACAAAGCTTGCCAGAAATGGGACTGCTTCGGCGAGTAACACGAGGGGTATGAAAATGTGACAAGCAAATTAGGACGACAATGAGTGTAGAGTTCCAACGTTTGTGACTAGAAGAGGACAAGACCAGGTGAGTCCTCTTCGATAACTATTTGTGCTCGAATGCTGGAAGTTTTCCAAAACTGAATGTCCAATTCTATGCTAACTTGATTCAAACACATAGAGTTGCCTAGCATGGATTCAGTGAAAAAGGCATACCGTTCGCTCTCCAGCTTGTAGCCGGTGTGGAACTTTCCGACTGCCTGTCTTCGCCTTACTAGCCTTGCCCTTAGAGATCCTCTCGACATCATCCAGCGTCCACCTGCCTTCACGTAATAAAGCCAAAGAGCCGACAATGCTCAATTTACGATTACTCAAATGGCATACCCTGATCAAATTGAATACGCTAACCAAAATGAATACTCAAAACAAAATGTGAACTTCGTCCCTGAAGACAGAGGAAAAAGAAATTGGTTACCTCTGCGAACTAGTTGCTCTCACCATCACAGGCCGCCACGCCATTCGAGACTCTGATCCAAAACCGCTCCTACATGAGGAGCTCAAAACCTCACATTCTGCAGGTTGCGTCAAGAATGAGCCCCTAAACGCGAGATCAAGAAAAGCTTCGCGCTGCATACAACTGGAGAAGGGAAGGAGCGTTCGGCGGAGATTAGAGAGCTTGGCCACGGAAGCTGTGTGCAATGCCATAGGTGAAGAAATGGGCGTACCCACAAAACAAACGGCCCAGTTGCCGCAACCACGCAGACACTAAACAGCGAACAAACACCCTGCAACGAAATGTGTGTCCCGACACAACAGAATCCTAATCGAACACGAGCCCAACTCAATATTTCTCTCGAATAGCGACTTGCATCTACAATAGGGGGTTCTTCTTCGTATTGCGCATTCCAATTCCGCCTGTCTCCGCCAACCAACACTGCACTGTAGTGACTGAGCTCTTAAAATTCCTCACTGGATGCGGAAAATCTAACACGACCCAACAAGGGCAGCACAGATACAGATACGTGAGACCCAAAGAATCGGAAACCAGATAGAAAAGGTCCGCCACATGGCCTCCTCCAATGACGATGCTGCGTTCCCCCAAATCTGCCTTTTTGGGTTGGATTGCCTCCAGCTCGCCAAGCATTCGGTGACGTCGGAGGAAGGCCATGCGAGCCAGCGAGCGAGCGATAGTGTGTGTGTATGTGTGTGCGTGGATTTGGACTTGGATTGCCGCTGCCCCGAGCTTCAGATTCCATTGGTGGTTCGATCATTCGCCGTCTGGCACCATCCCTAAGACGGAGACAAAACCCAACAATCTCGTTGCGGAAACACTTAGGTGAAAAATAATTGGATTTTTATTGGTAGAAATAATTTAAGTTGGTCTGTAATATTGATCTACACTATCTTTAACAATTATCAATAAAAAAGTAACTAAGTATTTGTTACATCTTATAGAGATAGTCTTTATTGACTAACATACATTTGAATCCAAGAAAAAACTATATTTTAGTGGCACAAATTGTGTACACTATTATCAAGAGAGAGAGAAAAAAAAAAAAAAAAAAAAAAAAAAAAACTTATTTATTTGGTTATTTTTTAAGACAACCTTTCTACATCAAATTTGAGTCATCAGTACTTAGTTCTACAAGATTCATGATAATTATTACTTTTTGGAGATTGTGGATATTTTTAAAATTAAATAATTATTGAATAAAATGCCAAACTTTTATTTTTAAAAATTTATGATTTGTTTATATTTGTACTTATTCTAAATAACAAAATGTAATATAAACATATTTATGCTATTTATCCTTTTAACAACAAACAAACAAATTGGCCTCTCTTTTTACAACCACTTTACAATTAGAATTATTTGTTTTATTTTATATATATACAAAAATTAAAGGAACCACTAGGAGGACACTCCCTTTTATTATGTACACCTCCCCCTTTTTTTACTACATGGATACCTTGGTACCATGTATCCTTGCATATATACAATAAAATTCTTATTTACACTAAAAAGTTTTAGGATAAATTTAGTGCAATGGCTTATAACACTTTTTCTTTTCTTTTTTTTGATTAAATTTTTTAAAAAATAATAATATATTTTATATAATTCTTTTATTTACTTTAAAAATATTATTAATTTAATTTAACGAATTTTTTACTATAAATTCATCCTAAATTTTTTTAGTTGAAATAAATTTTTTACTATATATATGGGAAGGTGCATGGCATAGGGGGGAGGGTGTCTATGTAGTAAATGGGGCGGTTTCTATTAATAAATATATAATATATTTGTCAATTATTGAATTTTATGTAGATATTTAGAAGTATTTAATTTGTTTTTTTCACTTTCTTAATTCTCACAAGTATATTTTGTAATACATAAACTTGCATCAATAATTTCATTATTGTAAATTTTGGTATTAAAATTGTTAAAAGGTAAAATTACTCTAAATGTATAAAAACAAACATGTTTATAAGAATAAACGAGCATAGATGCTTCTAAATCAATAATCGATTTATATGTTATACTATCACATAATTTTATATTTGCTTCATATATATATATATTTGTTTTTAGTTGTTTATCTTGTTTAAAAACATAAAATGTATGTGTCATTGCCTATTACAATCATAATGCAATTTTGTGCTAGACTACATATAAAATGTATGGGTGTATAATTATTATTATTATTTTTATTTTTATATTATTTATATTATTTATATTTTATTTTTTATTAATATATTGTTGATAGAAAAGTATTGTTTTAGATGTATTATTGGTTATACTTGATTATCATAGCACACTTTTCTTTGGAAAGTATTAAGAAACTAAAGAAATAGAATAAATATTAGATGGAAATCTAAAACGTGGAAAAAATAGCACTACAAAATTAAAAAATTGAATGGAATCTATTCTTTTAACTTAAAATATCAAATTCTATTTTGTTTAGAGCTTTAAAAAATAAAAAAATAAAAAATAATTGCTTAAAAAATACTAAAATAAAATTCTAAAAATTCTAAAAGTAAATATTATGAATATTTAAAAAATAACTTTTTTTTGGTACATGTAGTTTGACAATCTATTGATACTTAAGTAATGCTTACATGAATATACATGTGTATATGTAAATATATTTGTGGTGAGTTAGCATTCTATTGAAAGATAACTCCTATCAATCTTAATGATATGTTTTAAGGTATAGAAAACAACAGATTTAAAAATAGAATTATTTATAGTCTATTCTTGAATTCCTTATATTACAATAGATTTTAACTCTTATAAACTAAGTCTTTTTAAATCTTTATTATTATAAATAAAAAAAATTATCACAAGTAATGTTTTATGATCCTATTTTATCATAATAAGTTTGTTGCTATATTTCATTTAAAATCTTGCATTTTATTCTTATCATGACTTGTTATGAGCTTTTAAAAATACTCTCAAGGGTTTCTTAAAAAAATTTAATAATGATATATTAGAAACTTGAATTTTTAGAATTCAAAAAGATTATTTAAAATATATTCTAAGAATATATATATATATATATATATATATATATATACACATATAATAAATGAAACATATATGATTGTTGGATCATGGTAGCTTTGTTTTACTAGTTTAGACTAATATAATTCAAATAAATTACAATTTACAATAGATTGGTAATTGATGTAAGTGTAAGATGTGTAGGTTGGCATTAATAATGTTTTGTTAGATTCTAAAAGTGCTAAAGTAAGATTTATACATTAAATTTTTATTTTTATAATAGTAGTTGTTTATTACCTAAAACATATATGTATAAATATGTTTGTTTATGTTTTATTTATTTTAAGATGAATGAAGTTCAATTCTTAGATCAATGATAAAAAAACTCCAAGTAAAAATAAAAAAATAAAAATAAAAAATAAAAAAATGAAGTAGTTAAAAACCAGTCAATAGATAAAAATTGAAGTCATCTAAAGTCTTTATGTTATATTTTATTTTAATTATCTTTTATTGGCTAATATAAAGAATCGTAGTTTATTTTTTATAAAATATATTTAAAAACATATATATTAATAAGATAATTTATAATTATTATTTTCATATTTTTTATAAATACATATTTTACTTGTGGTTTTTAACATAAAATATAAACTTATAAAGTTGTAATTATAAAAAAGAACTACTAGGTGGACACCTCTTTTTTAATATATTGATATCTCTTATATCACACATTCTTATATATATATATATATATATATATATACGATAAAATTCTTATTTACAGTAAAAAAGTTAAAAGATAAATTTACGATAAAAGATTTGTATGCAATGGTTTATAGTATTTTTTTTACTTTACTTTTATTTTTTTTATTGGTAATTAAATTTAATAAAATTTTATATTATATTTTATGTAATTCTTTTATTCACTTTTAAAATTTTATTAACTTTATTTAAAAAATATTTTATTATAAACTTATATAAAACTTTTTAATATAAATAAATTTTTTATTATGTATATGTGAGGATGGATGGCACAAGGGGTGTTTATATAGTAAAAGAAAGGTATCTATGTAATAAAAAGGAGGTATCCACCTAGTGGTTCTTTTATAAAAATACAAAAGTTTTCTTTTACCAAGATATTTTCAAATGTTTTTTTAGACATTGTCATATTACATGTTATCTTGTTTGGGAATGTACCAAGTACTTAGCTATAGAAAGTAAAGTTGTATTTTGCCTTTAATCAAGAATCTAATAGATTTTATGAAATCTTTAATAATTCCTAATTGAACTTGAACAATTCCTAATCAAATCTTAATCAAATCTTTAAAAAATCTTTAAAAAATCCTAAAAAAATCATAAAGAATCTTTAAAAAAATTTTAAAAAATCTTTAAAAAATCCTAACAAAATCTTAGCAATCCTAAAGGATCCTTAAGTAAATTCTAATTGAATCCTAATCAAATCTTAAGTAAACCATAATAAATTTTAATAAAATCTTAATAAAATCCTAATAAATTCTAATAAAATTCTAAAGATGCATTAAGTAAATCTTAATCATATCTTTATCAATCCTAATCAAATTCTAATCATGTTATATAGTAGATTTAAAATCTTAATATTTATTAAATTAACTAATTATCTTAAATTAAAATTTTTACACTTTTTAATTTACTAATTAACAACAAGCATAAACAATTTGAAGAAAATAAAACTTACAAATTGGGAGAAAAAGCTCCTAAGCTGCTTAGATATTGGTCGTATTCTTTTTCTAATCATGATGTCAATCTTCTAGTATCAGTAGCTTCTGCTTGCACCATTCACTTGCTTTAAAAATCTGTATAAATATTGGAAACTAAGTCATCTATCAACATAAAAAAAAACATTTCAATCTAATTAGCAAATTATTTAAGGTTACAAAAAACCTTACTAACCTTCAATATCCAATTTCTAAGACCTTAATCTACTTGAATTTCAATATCTTTTGATTTAACCATTTTATTAAGTTTAAATTGATAATATGCATCTAAAACAACTATATTTATAAATTTATAAATTTATATTTATAGATTTGCTAAAGAACTTACAAAATACTCCAAAATGTGAATCCATTTTATTCCCTAAAAATCAAAATCATCCACATAAAATCCAAAATTTGCATAGCTTTCACAAAGTCATTACAAACTTTTAAATCTTCAAACTAATGCTAAATGAAATCCTATCAAGTTTATTTTTGAATCCTACTCTTTGATCAACAAAAAATTCTCTATTTGCTACAGATATACAATTTTGTGCATTTAGATCCTAGATCACAATCAGTCCTCTTTGGATATCAATCTAAGGTATTTTTAAGTAATTTTTGCTGAAAGCTACTATTTACTTTTATCTTAAGATGTTTATAATATTAATTTTTTGAATCTAATATATTTGTCTTTTTTATGGCCTTACAACTTAAGTAGAAGCCCTTTCTACAAAAAGATATCATTAACACTAAATATCTTTTTATTACCACTTTATCTTTTATCTATATTTTTTAAAGTAATTTTTTTATTAAGTCTTCAATTAAGCTCTTTTATAATATAGATTTTTTTTTGTTCTTTCACCCTATAACCATGTTATAATATAAAAATATATCCATAAATTTTTATAAATTTGTAATTATAAATTTGATTGCTCAAAAAATATAATAAAATTATAAAAAAATTAATAGTAAATAAGATTATTATAGATATTTTTTATTTAAAATTTTATAATATTTTTAAATTATTAAAGAAAATATTATATGTTTGATATTTATATAATTAAAATTTATTTTTTTATAAAATATAAATAGGCTTTATAATCTTTTATGATAAAAAAATATATGTTAATTTGAACACATATAAAATATGGACATATAAAAAATAATTTTTAAAATATAGATTCTAATAAGTTAATTTTAATTTTATAAATTAATCTAAATTTTTTAAAAATAAATTTATTGTTAAATTATAAATTTTTGTTAAATTATAAATTTTTGTTAAATTATAAATTTTTGTTAAATTATAAATTTTTGTTAAATTATAAATTATTATTAAAAAAATTATATTTATATAAATATTCTTTACAAATATTTTTATTTGATAGGCATAAAATTATATATTTTTATTTCTTTTTATTTTTCATGTAAAGAGATTATAAAATATAAATATAAAAAAAATATATCTATATACACGTATATATATATATATATATATATATATATATATATATATATATATACATATATATAATCTTTTTATTTATATATATATATTTATATATATACATATAATCTTTTATTTATATATATATATATATATATATATATATATATATATATATATATATATATATATATATATATATTTTTCTAACTAATAACAAAGATAAAGTTAAATTGATTTAAATCTTTACTAAGAATGCTAAATATTCATATTATTTGTATTTTTTATATTTTATTTGATATTATTTTTAATATCCATAATATAAATCTTCTAAAATATTTCAAAATTCCTTGAAGATATATAAAATCTAATGATTTCTAATTCAAACTTATAGATGTGATAGTTCTTAGTATTTAACTTTTTAATATTTTTAATTATATTTCCATTCTAAGGGACCATTTCCTTGTACATATCTTTAGTTTTATTTAAATAATAATTAGATAATTTTATAAAGGTTGATTAGTTATTCTTATATTATTTAGATTTCTAAAAAACCATAGATATTTAAAATCTACACAATTGACTTAAAATTCTACCAATGTCATGTTTATGAATTTAATTGTTTTAAAAGGAATTTTTAGTATTCATGCATGTGTTTTAAGATCAAATGAAACATTAAAATAAAACTTAAGAAATCTTAATATTTTCTAATTATTTTCAAATTTTTATACAATATTATTATAAAATTTATTTTATTTATTCTAATTTATGTAAAAATTGATTAAAAATATTGAATTTATTTTAGTATTATTATTATTATTATTTTTTAACACACACAAGTTTAAGAATATCTAGTATATAAGATTTATAATAAAATATATTCAATTACCAAAATTATTTGTGATTTTCTTTATAATAAGATGTAAAATTTTATTTTTATTTTAATATACAAATCTATAAGAATACTTAATTTTAAAAAAAAATAAAAAATACAAAGAGTGATTTGTTGTGTGAAAAAAGATTGCTATACAGAACATATTGAATGCTACAAACCAACATCAAATATGACTATCAAAAGCACAACAAATACACCTTCAAGAAAAAAAAAAGATATCTATAATACTATTAGTTAAGCTATCTTTTACTCTACAAAGAGATAATCCAAGAGTGTAAGTGTAGGAAGAGAGCAAGCCTTACTAAATGGTAATATCCATGTCCAAATAAACCTCACACAAAGTCTTTCTTCTCAAAAATACTCGCAAGATTTGACTTCATATTCTTGTCAAGTCAAGGCACGTTCTTCTATTACACTCTACTAATCCTAAGTTGGATAAAAATTCTAATGGATGAGAAAATTTTAAATAGTTAAAAAACTTTAAAACTAACGTAGATTATCAAAACTATACTAATTTACTAAAAATGTGGTTTTGCCCTTGATGCCACATAATGTGATTGATTGCTCAAGTACAAAATATATAATCTAGATAAATAAAAATAAAATAATTTTATCTATTAAATATGATAATTTTTTAATATCAAATTATATATTAAAAAGTCATTAAGTAAATAAGACAATTAAACTTTATATCAATTGTAATATTCTTTAAATCAAAATAACTAATTTTGTAATACTACATATCAATCAATTAAATAAATAAATAAATAAATAAATATATATATATATATATATATATATGTGTGTTTTTATGTATATGTGTATGTGTATATGTGTGGTATGTATATGTGTGTATATATATATATATATATATATATATATGTGTGTGTGTGTGTGTATTTTAATTTCTTTAATTTTTTTTTGTAATATTCTTTATATCAAAATAAATAATTTTGTAATATTACATATCAATAATTATATATATATATATGTGTGTGTGTGTATGTATATATGTGTATGTATATATATATAGATATATGTTTTAATTTCTTTAATTTTTTTAATTTTTAATTTTTTTTTGTTGTATTAGTATTATTTAGTAATTACATTTAAACTTATATAATAAATATATATCTTATAATATCTATGTGATTTTTATTATTATATTAAAAATATATATATTTTTATAATTACTTAAAAAATATATATTTTGAAACAAATATTATTAAATAAAAATCATTAGTTATAACTTTAAAAATATTAAAGCTTTTAAATCTTTTTAGAATAAATAATAAATTTCTAATTAAATAATAATAACTTATTATTATTATTATTATTTTAATAATACATAATGTATACTATGTTATAATAAATTAGATTTAATAATATATAATATATATATATATATATATATATATATATATATATAATTATTTATTATACTTATGTTAGAAAATTTATCTATAATTATATATATATATATATTTTAAATATATTATTATAGATCATGTATACAAAACTTTGTGTACATTTTAAAGTGATAGATAAGAAAGTTCAAAAGAAAAAAAAATTATAAAACAATACTTACAAGACTTTGTTTAAATCTAAAGAGTTTTATTTTTTTAATAGTAGTATTAATATATTTTCTTGTAATGGTTTCAACCAAATTTATAATTAGTAAAATTTTAAGTTTATATATTTTTTAAATTGGTAAAAAAATCAATTTATAATAATAGGTTTAATTTGCTTCAAAAAAGTTACTTCTTGCCATTCATCAAAGAAAAAATTATCTTCTTTTAAGAATTAATGGATAAATCTTTTATAACTAATAATTTCTTTAAGCTAATTATTTTATTTTATTTTTTCCATTTACAACTGAAGCAATACATATAACAAATGTCTATATTATTTAAGTAAATAAAAATAAATAGAAATAATTAAAAATAGATAGAATATGCTAAGTAGATAAGATTTGTTTTAAGAATCTTTGATAAAGTTTTTTAGATGCAAATTTTATATTTAGATTTTTATTGATATACAACATGGCTATTGAAACTTATTCTACAAGTTTTATATTTTAAAAAAGTAATGTTAGAGGTAACCTACAACTTGACACTTGGGCTATAAGTCTCATGGTTCTTTTGAAGCTTCTAGAAGGCCTTCTTGGTAGTTAGTATATATAGAGGCAAAAATAAGGCCATTTTCAATCTTGTCAACATCTTTCTTATATTTCAACCTTAATTCAAGACTTTCTAATTTCTTTATTTTTAGCAATAGTAATGTTAATTCTTTTCTATTTTATATCTTTTTTTGATTTTTTTGATTTTCTGGATTTTTCAATAATATATGAATATATTGTCTTTTGAGTGTTATCTAAATTCATGTACTTAACAATACATTTGTTATGTTTTATATTGGAAAAGATATTAAATTGAGTATATATCTAAGACATATTTAATTATTTATAAAGGCAATTACCACTTTAAAGAAAAATTGGATGGTAGTTATTAGATCTTATATTATAACATAATTATAATTATCATATAATTTATTATATGATTTCTTATATTAAAAATTATTTAATTAAATATGTTCAATTTTTGAAATATATAATAATAGATATTTATTTAAAATATATAGAGTTAAAATTTTGAAGTGTTAAATTTATCTGTATAATATTAAATTTTATTCTTAATATGAATATGTTTTATTATGTGTGTATATATTTTAGAAAAAAAACTTATAATTTTAATATTTAAAATAATTAAAAAATAAAAATCTTAATAAAAATTATTATAAAAATTATATTATAACAAATTATAACTAATTGATGTGTTCTTTAAATGTTTAAAATAGAAATTAAAGATCATTATTATTTTTGTTTTAATGGAAGTTTTATTTTTGAATATTTTAGATGTAAAATATTTTATAGTATTTTTATAATTTTTACTTATAAATCAATTTATAATATTTATAACTCTAATTTTATTTTTAAAACCATTTATTCTTAATATAAAATCTTGATGAAAATAAGAAGTACTAATTATATATTATTACTTTATTTATGAATATTACTTTTAAAATTTTCTAAAAACATATTAATTTTTTCTATTAGGAATTTATTTTGACTCTCTAATTCTTTAATTATATATATATTTTGAATTTTAATGTATCTTTTTTAAATATTATTTTATTTTTTACTAAGATTTAGACTCTTCCATTATATTCTTAATGTGTATGTTTTGTTCTACTTATTTTTTTTATATATTATATGGATTTTTATTTTTATCATTATCAAAAGAAAATTATCTTTAAAAAGTCAATATTAAATTAAAGCTTTTAAATTATTAAATTTTATACCATAGTATGTTCTGTATTAATTCATAATATTTTATTTTAATAATCATTTAATTTTATGGTTTCAAATTTATACAAATTATCTAATATATAATATTTTAAGAATATAATATATAATCTATAAAGGATTTTATGCACGTAAATGTAGAATATTGTCATACTTATCTATATTAAATAATATAATATATAAATTTCTACTAATAAAGGATATAAATTTTTTTATTAGAAATTAGTAAATTTAAGCCTAATAAGTCAAAATAGAGCAAAGTAAAGTTTATTTTCTCCCCTAGTGAAGATGTGCAATTGCTTTATAAAGAAAATGGTATTGTTTGAAATACAACAATCTCTCCAATAAAAAATCTATTAGATTTTAGCAATTCTTATCTTGTCAATAGTCCATCAAGAAGAAGTCCCTTTTGATATGAGACATGATAGACATAACATAGCCAATATTGCCAACAAATAGACAAAGGTGAAAAAAACAAGAATTAGCTAGAATCTATGCTTGATGAAACAACTTGTTTGAATTAGCTTCTACTAACAATTGTAACATAAGTTTAATGGACTTAAATTAACAAATGTTTCCATTGCAATATTTCCAACAATCACTTCTTTATTATTGAACAATATATTTTGAACAATTACTTTGACAATTGATTTTAAGATTGTTAAGCAATTCTTTCTACCATCTACAATACTCTATAATTTAAAATAAGTGTCTATTATACTTTGTAAGAAGAATATTAAGAAAATATCATAAGATTTTTTTATTTTTATTTTTATCATTGAACATTATTGTATTCTTGGAACTTCACAAGATGATACTTCTTCATATATTTGGGGATGTTATCTAGGCAAAATAACTTTGGTAAGTGTTGAAAATTGGTTGTTCTCTTTTATTTCTATACTTACCCTTGATTAACTCTTTTGCTTTTTCAATTGAATGATTTACAAAAATAATAAATGCACAATTCTACAATTGAGGTGACTTCATTTTCAAAAATGACTCAAAGGCCAAATAATTCCAAATATAAATTTTAATAAAAGAAGATGCGTTTAGGATCTATTGATCACAATTCTTATTTAATAGCATAATAAAATTTAAAAAACCTTTGAACAACCACCATACATAATTTTTGTGGAGATTGTGAAATTAAAAAATATTCTATTAATATATAATTATTTTTTAATTATTTAAGAATAAATATTCTATATTAAATTAATTCACTTTATATTAAATAAAAGGCCAAGTAATAAGAATCTAATATATAATATAATATAATATAACATAGAATTTTTTATCTTGATTCGTATAAGATGTATCATAAAATATTATTAAAAATTATTTTATTATAAATTATATATATTATATCCTAACTTATATATATATTAAAAATAATAACTAAGTAAATAATTTTATATTTATTAATAAATTAAAAAATAATATATTTTTTTATAATTTTTTATTTATTTTAGCTTTTGTTGTTACAAATATTTATATCATCTAAATAAATAGAAATAAAAAAATATATAAATATATTAGATAGATGGTATTTTATTTAATATTTTTGGAATTTTTTAAAAAAAATACAAATTGGATCTATAGGTAGGCTATGTGGCTACAATAACTTCTTATGAAGGTTAATTTTTATTTTTTTATATATTTTTGAGAAGCTAATATAGAAATATTTTGTTTATTTTGGATACTTAGATTATAAGCCTTGCAAACTTTAAGAAACTTCTACATGGGTTTTTTACTAGCTAACACATGTAGAAATAATATTAAAACTATCTTTATTGTTGTTTATATCTTTTTTATATTACAATTGTTATTCAAGACTTTTTAATTCTATGTACTTAGTGATAGCCATTCTAATATCTTTCTACTTTATAAATATTCATCTTCTTGGTTTTTTTGTCTTTTCTTAGCTATAAGTGAGTATATAGTCTTTTTAAAAGTTTATGTAAATTCATGTCTTTGATAATTTGACTAGACCAATAGTTGCAATAATATGAATTAATCTTTTTTAATCAAGATTGGACTAACTCTTTTTTATAAAAGGATTGTATCATTTAGATGTTGCAAATCATCTTTTTTTAAATTAATATTATTTTAATATATATATTTTTTATTGTATCTTTTTATTTTTTATTTTTTATGTAAAATTATTTAATATATTATTTTAATTGAGTATATAAATAATATTATAAAAATAAAAAATATCATAAAAAAATATTAATTTTTTTAAAAATTGATACTTACAATGCATCTATTTTATTTATTACTACAACCTATATTATTATTAAGCAACAAAAAATATAAAAAAATAATGAAAATATCTTTAATAATATATCATCTTAAATAACTATTTTTATTTTAGATTAACATAAAATTAAAATTTTACCTAATAGAATTATTCTTCTAGAGAAGTTTAATAGAAATATGTCTAATAATTGTAGATTTTGTTAAGGACATACACTCTAAAGGTTCATAGAATCTTCTAAAATATTTTAAAAACTTCTTGAGTTAGTGAAAGTTGGTTGAGAAGCTTTCTAGTTGATGAAAGTTGGTTAAAAAGTCTCCTAGTTAATGTAAAGAGCTCAAGAAGCTTTCCAGTTGGTAGAAGCTACTCAAGAAGCCTCTTAGTTTGATTGAAGCTACTATAGAAGCGTCCTAAATAGGAATATATATAGGGGTCGAGGCTAAAGAATTCTTTAATCTCAACAATGCATCTTTTGGAATTCAAGCTCACCTTTCTTGCTGTTGTTTGTGTACTCATCTGTTTAATTCAAGTTCTTGTTGGTTTCTTCTGGAAACCTTGTTCTAGTTCAAGTCTCTTATTTTGTATTTGTGTGTCTTTGACAATTTGTTGAGATTGCCCTCATCTTCAATATCAGAGTTAGATCCTTCTTATTAGAGAGTGGATTATCTCTCTACTCAAAGATACACTAGCTTTTTAGAGGTTGCGGATTATCCTCCTCTAAGCTACTATTTTCTTCATCACAATATTAGAACTTTATCCCTCTTATGAAAGAGTTGATCACCCGTCTTCTTAAAGGCCTTAAAGTATTTTAGAAGTTGTGCATTACTCTCCTCTAAACTAATATTGTCTTCTCATAGATGCCTTTCTTCTTTCTCTTAGAATGATTGGAAGTTAAGACATTAATATGACCAAATCTTTCAAGTCTACGTTAGACTCTATTATAAGTGCTCTTATTATTTTATCTACTAGAACTGCGGAAATTGAAGGGGTTGTTGTAAAACTTCGTAATGATGCAACATTTGGAGCACCACAATTTAGACTGCATCTACCTCCAACTTCTGCGCTTGAGGATACAATATTATCTATGCTACGCTACAAAAATCTACTTGTTTAATAATATAACTTGAGTTAGTCTTCCAGAGAAATATGATGGTATGCATTCAAAGTTCCAAAGAATTATTAACCAAAATCAATTAATAACGGTCTTACAATTTGATACTTATCTCATAGAAGAATCATGGGTTGGATTAGTTGATACCTTGCTTATGGAGCAAGCATTATTATAGTTTACTTCCTTGTTTGAGAAAAGATCACCAATTTTGAACAACTTTGAAGTTTTCATAGAAGCATTTGTGAAAGCACTTGGAGAACATAATAAGACTCGTTGGATGTAATAGTGGTTTTTTACTAATAGAAGTTTAATTTCAATGGTTAAGATTCGTTCACAAGGAGGTGGATGACTATTTTTAGGATTCTATAGGTGATTTAAGATATGATTAATCAATGGATTTGTATATTTAAAGCTAATGAGGGAACTTTATCTTCACTCTGAACTCTATAGCATTATCTATAATGTATGTTATGAATTAACCAATTGGATCAAAAACTTCTCTGACATTGTTTTAAATTCACTATTCTTCTTCAATCGGTGCAGTATCCTTCTTTTTTGGTATAGTGCTGCACACATTGGTTTGCTACTCTATTACTTCATTCACCTTCACTTCAACCTACTTCTCTCCAATGGATGGAACATTCAATTGGTTTGGCTCTAATACATTATATCTATATTTAATCTCCAATTGATAATCAAATTAATATTGATTTGCTTAACTTCTCATAATCCATTCTCCAATTGTTATATTTCTCATTGATTGTACTTTATTCCACTCAATCCTCTTTTTAGGTTGATTGGATTTTTTCAATTGTCATATATTGATTCTAATTTCAGGCATCTCTATAATTTCAATTCACATTTATTACTCCAATCGGTTAACAATACCCTCACGATTCTAATTATTTCACGCATATTCTAACATCTATTTGGAATTTTCATCGATTCACTCAAATTGCTCTTTTGCTTATCTATAGGCTTTACTCATTCTCTCAATTGTTTACTCATATATTAATCAATTGCTCACCATTCTCTGATTTCACTCAAGTAATCAATTACTTTCGCTTTTATAACAATCTCTTATCAATGGTTTTTACTCGGGTCACCATAAATATTTCAGCAACTTCACATTCTCGAATTGGGCATTCAATTGCATATATACATCAATCAATTAGCTCATATACCACAGACTATATTCAATAATAACATTCACTCATATAATCACTCATCATACTTAAATATAATTGCAGCCTTATATTAATTTACAATAGTATTATATAAAATAACAAAAATTGTGTGGCCTTTTCGGCGCTCACCCGCAAGAGATCCTTCTTTTAAAATAGATTGCCTTTCAATTGGTTCTTCCCTGGCTATATAACAAGGCAGTCCTTCCAATTTCAACACTTACTTGTTTCCAATCAGTTCCTCCAATAAGCGCCCCTTGTTATTCTATTGCTACCTACGCTCTGACCACACTAATCTGAAACTATTCGTAGCTAACTCTAGCAAAATACTAAATTACTTCCACCAATAGCTAATTACAAATAGGTACTAAAAAAAATAAAAATCACCCCAAAATCAATAGGTCCTAAGTTCACATAGCCTTCTTCTTAGTCTTTTGCACCCTTCCAAAACAAATGTGTATCCAATTTCTCCATCAATGCTTTGATGATGACGGCCCATTCGATAAAACTTAATCCACCCTATAGATCAAGGACTCATCATGCCACTCCATTGACATCTTTATAACCTAGCCACGTCCAGCTGCTCGTATTTTCCTATTGTGCTCATTTATTTTTCTATGGAAAGTTTGATATTTACTCTTACAAAAGTTATACTCACCAATCCTCTGCATCAAATAGAATTGCTCCATTGCTGCATATCAATTGTTTTTAAAGTCATCCAAAATCACATTATATATTCCAATTAAAAACTAAATTAAATACATTAGCTCAAAATTTTATATGCGTCTTGTCGATAGGTACTTGATTTTAGTGATCAAGTGGCCATCTTGGGATTGTCGAGCATCCAATCAAGGATCGATCATAATCCAAAATTCTTGACACCAATTGTCCAGGACCCTGCAAAAAATAACCTAACAAAAACACATAAGGTCACAATAGTTGCAATATTTAATAAAAAACAATCCATAACTCCAAACACACTTCTCTATCATATTCCAATCTCCTTCCATGTCACACCAATTGTACCACATCGTGTCCAAACATACATTCAAGAGCCACCAATAGCGTCATGGTGTCTTGCACCACCTCAGGTCCATTTCTACCAAGTCTGGAATTCCAGGATGACGTAGATGGCTCTCTTTTGGATCAATTGCTCCATTAAATGCAGTAGTCCCTCCAATTGGCTTTGAAAATCTTTTCCAATTCATAATAAGGCTTCTCAAATAAAAAAATCTGATTCATGCTCTAGCCGCGTGAAGAAATTATCATACTTGCCCAAATACTGATTGCCTACCTTGTTAGTCAATTGCAACACATTCCAATTGTTGAATTGAGGATCCATGCCCAATAGTGCCTGCAATTTAACCTGCAATATTTGTACACTCTTTAATTGACATATCTTGTTTATATTGAAAGGGCCAATCGTAGTTAGGGATGAGGCTTGTATTAATATTGTTAAATGAACCTATAGGTATCGATAGGTGTAAAAATACACCAATGGATGGACGTCCATCGCTATTGCTTCACTGACGTGCTTCTTGCATAAGTCAATTCTCTTAGTCATCTACTCTTTATCGTCAAATCTCAACGCCAAGTATTGGATTCATTTCTTCTAACTGGTCATCTCCACACCATTCCAATTGCCCTGATAGTGGTTAAAACTACTAACAAATGGTCTTGTCCATTCGACACAACTCACTACTCTATCAATTGTTGCTACCAACTTTGATTGCTCATGCCGATTGGCTTGCAATCGCTCCATATTATGCCTATAGAGGAATAATTTTGCTACCGAAATCTCCCACCAATAGGTAAACTTGAAAATAATTATCCACCAATAATTCACTCTTCACCATTATTTTTGCCATCAGATTTTGCATCTCAAAGGTGGCAATTCTCTCCCAAATTCTTTCCAATTGTATTAACAATAAGGTATCACCTAACTGAACATGATACAATATAAAAAAGACTTGACGATCAAATCGATAGGCCTATTCAGAGACATGCGCTGATGGCAACTACTCTAATAGCTCTAAAATATCTTTTGCTCTCAGTACATACTCCTATATTATCAACAAATTATTGTTTATAGCTATCAATTGGTTTTGACCACCTGATCCTTATTCACCACGTAGCTTTGACATGAGCAATTGCACTTGCTCCTCCAATTGAGTCTTTTCTAGCGTCTAGGCTGTGTGAGCCTCTTCTAATTGGCAAATTCTAGATTCCAAGGCCTCCTTTTCCTATCTCCTTGCATGACCTTCATCTTGGGCCTCTCTCTTGCATTGATCAATCTTCTTAAGCTGACTTGTAAGCATTTCCAATCGGTGTTCAAATTTCACTCGTTCTTCTTACAACTCCATCTTGGCCAATTGCAGTGCCGCTTTTTGTTGCTCGATTTGGGTAGCATTTTCTACTAGCTTGTCCTGCAAGTGAACCATCTCCTCCAAAACCTCATCCTCTTATTGTGCCTTGTAAATCACTGCTTCCAGTTAGTCTAGCTCTGTCTTTATTCGTACTGCCCTCTACTCCAATTTGGTCTTTAATTGATGTACCATCCCACCCAAATTCCCCTCATCTTGCTTCACTCAAATTTTTTGCAGCACCAATCAGCGTGGTTCTATTGTTGACATTGTCATCAGCATTACTAAAGGGGTTGGTATTGTTGTTGATAGATTGGCTTCTGTAGAAGTCATCTCCAGCTCCAACTTCGGCTTCTTTAATCTTATCAATTGGATTGTAGCTTCTTTAACCTTGGTGATTATACAATTGTCTTCCCTCTATCCTGCCATGATTCTCCAAATGGATGTACTTACAATTGGTGCTATTCTTTGCTTTAAATTTTTCAACACCTTAGAATGTGTTCAATTGCTATTTGCATATTATTCATTCTCACAATGTATTCTTACAATTGTGCAACACCACCTATTGCTCTCAGAAAAAGCTAAATGCTATCTGAATTGTTAGCTGTCTAATGGATTGAGATGCTATAATAATAAATATCTTGTTTTCATTATTATTGAGACTTTGAAAATAATGACAAGACTTCTTTGTACATGCTTTTTTCACACAAGGGAGTAGAGGGCCATGCACTATCAACTCGTTGGTAGATATATTGATTATTATCATTATTTATTTTTATTTTATTATTTTATATTTATTTATTTATTATTATTAGATATATATATATATATATAATATATATATATATATCTAATATATATATATATATATATATATATATATATATATAATTTTATTATTTATGTATTTATTTTTCATCAATTTTATACCAGTTTGGAAAGAGGAGGTAGAAAAATGATTATAATAGAATTATGAGATCTCAATAGATGCAGCCATATCATTCCATACTCCTTGTCAATCACGAGGATAAGCCTCAGTGCTCTAGCATGCATTCAAATCCTCCCATCCCTTCACAAATATAAAATAATCCCTGCTTAGTCATAATATAATTTAAAACAATACCCATTGATTCGGGTGGACAATAAATTGCCTTGAAGATTTTGGAATTATGCAAATCTATTGTAAGAAATATCAACAACTGTATATGGGCCTAGCCATTATAATTGGAGTTTACTATGAAATTTGAAAAAATAACTATCATATAATAATATCAAATCGCCCACATAAAATTACTTGGGAGCCAATTTTCTATTATAAAAGGATTTCTATTGTGATTGAATAGCGGCAGTATTCAAATAGGCCTCCTGCTACTTTTTATCTAAAGCTTTTAATTGCAATAATTATTCTTTTAAACTCTCACCATCATCCAATCAATTATCTAAAGTAACTCTCAACAACAATAGTTCAAATTCAATTGATAAAATAGCCTCCTGTCCATACACCAATTGAAACAAGATAAATTGAGTAGTTACTTTGTAAACTGTCCTATAGGCCCACAAAGCTTTCCATAGCTTCTCAGTCCAATCAATGGCCACCCCTGTAATAGTTTTTGTGATGATTTTGCACAATATACCATTAGTTTTGTCGGTTTGTCCATTAGCACGTGGATAATATGGGGAGGTTTTTTGATGTTTAATTAAAAAGATATTAGTTAATTTCTCAATTGTTGCATTAAAAAAATAGGTTTTTCTATCACTAATTAATTCTTTAGGACAACCAAATCACGAAATAATATTTTCATATAAAAACTTGGCCATAGTCTTACCATCATCATTTTTAGTTGCAATTACTTCTGTCTATTTAGTGGCATAGTCAATGGCAACCAAAATGTAATCTTTTCTACTAGGAATAGTAACTAGATTTATTGGACCCACAAAATTAGTACCGCATTTTTCAAAAGGTGCTAATGTCAATAGAAGTACTAATAGCTTAGCAGAAGTGGGAGTAGGGTGACCTATTCTTTGACAAGGATTACAACTTCTAACATACCTATGGACATACTTAAATAATGTGGGCTACCAATAGCTTGCTAATAAAATCTTTTGGATTATGGTGTTACCAGCAAAATGGCCACTACAAGCATCTGAGTGGCAACCTTTTAAAACCAATTAGATTTCATTTTTATAAATGCATCTTCTTAAAATTCTATCTTGTCCCTGCTTATATAAACTATTGGATATCATTATATAAGGGGCACTTTTGTAAATAATAGCCTTGATTTGCACAAGTGTACCATTGGTTGCAAACAATTGGATATTCAAGTACTGAAGAATTTCTGCATATTTTGGCTGAATCTCATCAACCTCAAACAATTAGGCATTTGGGAAATTATCATCAATTGGTAATAGATTAGTTATATAAAAGAATTCCAATTGGGACAAATAATCAGCATTACCATGGAACTTTCCAAGACATATTACAATTGTAAAATTAAATTCCTGCAATAATAATATCCACCTTGTCAATCGGCCTCTCAAATCATGTTTATTTATTAAATATTTTAATACATTGTGATCTACATAGATGTGAATTCATAACCCAATAGGTAATGGCAAAATTTTTGTTCAGCAAATATCATCTCTAAGGCCTCTCTTTCAGTAATAGTATAATTTTTTTCAATTGCTATCAATTGATGACTTGCAAAATAAATTGGATAATCCATATTTGTGGCATCTTTTTGACTCAACACTCAATCAATTGCCACATTTGAAGCATCCGCATATATATAGAATGATTTATTTTAATTGAGAGGGATCAATATAAGAATTGAAGATAGTTTATCATTTAGAATTAAAAAAGCTTGTTCACAATCGGTATCCCACAGTGGACTTGCTCCCACTTCTAATTTTTTCAACAATTTAGTCAATGGAGATGCTAATAAAGCAAACAAATAAATAGCTCTCTTATAATAACTAGTTAGACCTAGAAATCCCATCACCTCTTTTATAATTTTAGGATGAAAGAAGTTTACAATCAATAGGATCTTATGAAGGTCTATCGCTATACCTTTTTTACTCACTATATGTCTCAATAGCTTGCTATATGGCACAACAAATTGGCATTTTGCTGCATTCAAAGAAATGCCATATTTATTATATTTTTCAAAATACAGTGCCAATTGGTCCTCATGGTCTCTCTTACTATCATATATACAAAAATCATCTAAAAATATTTCTATAAACTATCAAAGATAAGATAAGAAAGTTATGATTATGATCCGTTGAAATGTGGCTTGGACATTATAAAGGCCTAATAACATCACATTAGATGCATAAGTTCCTCAATTAGTGGCAAAAGTTGTTTTTAATTGATCTTTCAGGGCAATTTTAATTTGATTACATCCACTAAATCTATCTAAGAAAGAATAACATTTATGACCTGCCACAACATCCAATATGGTGTTTGTCAATGATAATAGAAAATAATCTTTCTTTGTAGCTTTATTTAACTTCCTAAAATCTTGACAAATCCATATTTTTTGATTTTTCTTAGATACAATTACAATTAGACTAACCCATTCATTATAGGATATATGATAAATAAAACCAATCTTAAGTAATTTTTTAATTTTTTCTTTTATTAATAGAAAATATTTTGGATTAAGACAACGTTATCTTTACCTAATAGATTTAGCATCTAATTTTAAATCAATATGATATTCACATACCTTAAAAGAGATCTCTTTTAAATCTTTATAGGTCTGAACAAAAGATGCTACATGTTTAAAAAAAAATCTCTGCCATGCTGTTCTTTCTTGCTTGGATAATTGCTGATTAATCTTAATAATTTTAAATTCATTCCCTATCTTACCAATGGGTAGGTCACAGCATTGTCTTTCAAGGGCATGTTGTGCAACCAGGATACACTCCAATAGATTAGGATCATCAATTTTATTGTCACCCATAGGATTGTTCAACTCATTCTCACTATGGATATGTTGAACAACATAGACAATCTTATTTGCCATCCATGCAAAAATACACTTATCGCTATTATCATCTTCCAAATATGAAATTATATATTCTCTAAGCCTTGCTTTTTTATAGATTGATTTTAGATTATTATTTATATGCATGCAATTAAGTTTATCATATATCCAATTGATTTCAGCATCTTGTAAATCAAAATTATACGTTTTGTTGTCTGATACCTCAAAAGAATACCATTGGGTTTCTCCATTATACCTTACGGGATACATATCCAACTTCACTTTTTTATTGCCCTTACTAATTATTAATAAGCCTCTTTTTTAATTATCCTTGGCATGCACTTGGTAAGGCCAAGGTTGACCCCATAGAATTGGATATGCTACATGAGGTATGCTGGGTTTAAATACAATATAATCTATAAAGTATTCAATATCAGCTATAGTTGTCAAAACTTTAAGTAAAACTTCCAATGGCCTTATTCTACTTTGATCAACCATCTTGAAAATCAATTGGATTTCCTATAAGCTCTTCAAATTTAAATTTGCCATGGTATTGGCATCCATTAAATTTACACTAGATCCACCATCTATTTAGAACCTTTTAGTCAATAGATTCTCTATTTGAACATCCATTGTACGAGTTCCAAAGTTTGGACTAAGAGATACTTCATTTATTACTGGCTTATGTCTTTTCCTGATTAAGGTCAATTATAATAAGGCATGGCACTATGGAACAACATTCAATAATTGCTTAAGGATAATATTAGCCTTTATCTTTTTCAAGTCTTCCAATAGATTATAAGATATTGTATCTTATATTATTCTAATAGTTTTTAATTTCTTCATTTGTCTTCCTCAAATTGGATGGAAGTGATTATCTATTGGTTTTGGATGTGTCAGGCATCCAATTTATTTTTCGAGTGCCAATAGGATCCAGCAGTTCCACACCAATTGGTACTATTGTAGGATTCTCTACAAATATGATTGGTTGACTTTTACTTATATTAGCGGTTGTATTATTTCCAATTTTATTTTTTTCACTCTTGGTTTGATTTAGAGGTATAGTAGGCACTGCTAACATAACCACAAATGGATTGAAAAATCCCACCAAGCGTTTTGGCAAATCTATATGTGCAAAAGTAGTACTACCAATAGATTCTTTATTAATCACTATAGGATTTGGGAGGTTCTTATCTATTAGATTTTCCATGGTAGACCTATTAATCATTTCATTATAATTAGTAATTAATTCTATTTTATCGGATTCAATTGATTGTATACTTTCAGGCCATTGCTTGGCCAACATGCCATGGATGCTAACACCTGCAACTTGTTGCACCATACTCAAAGATTGTACCAATGGATCTAATTTATTGCTTTTATTCTCACAAGCATTTACTTTGTTCATAGACCTATTATTATTTTGATTACTCCCATTGCTATTTCTTGATATTACATAATCATCAGGCAATTCGACTAATTTTGTACTATTATCCTTTATATTTTTCTCATTACCAATATCCCTGGGTCCATCCCTTCTAGGGCCATTACACTCTTCAGCCGTATGACCTTGTTGTTTGCAATTACCACAAATAGGTATATAAGAGATCTCAACTTTGGCATTTGGGTAGTTGGACCAAATATGATCTCTTTGATTACAATTATAAGACACTACACTAATATTCATCCAATTGAGATTTCTTCTCCCATAGATAAGACCACTCTGATTAATATTGCCATAAGGCATTTGCTTCCATCCTTGTGATTGGAGATTTGAATTTCTAAGCATAAATCAATTAAAATTATCATTATAGTCCCCGTTATTAAAATTATTTGGAAAAAAATTGGAATTTAGATTTCTAAAAATAAAGAAATTATCACTATTATAATTTTGATTGAATCATGGTCTTCTGTTATTATTATTCTAATTATTTTCTATGTGAGTGTTTCTTCTCCTATTGTTTAAATAACTATGGCCGTCTTCCACAGAAAACACTTATTTCTTAATCTGTATTCTATTATATGCATCTTCAACCAATTGGTTACATACATCAATGTCATGACTATCTCTACAATAGTGACATTTGGGAGGCACGCCTTATAGAGAGGGACAATTTCTTTTGTAATGGCCATGGCCTTTACAATTGGTACACCAAATATTAGCCTTGTCCAATTGAGGCCTTTCATTGGGTGTATAAGATCCAACTCTATTGACTTTTAATTCATTCATTAATGTGGCCAGTTCACTTATCACATATGAGATATTTTGGGCTGCTCTACCTATTGGTTGATTGGAATCTTAAGTTGAGAAGTCAAATATTATGATGCCCCATAGTTAAAAGATGGATTATCATGGATTCCTTGTAATACTAACTGTGTCATTATTAGTTGTACTAGAACCACTTTGTTATAAGATACTAATATAGGATTATGGCTACTAAAAATTTCTGGATTATTTCAGATATTTTCATATAATTTTGCCCTATTATAGACTACAAGTAATGTTGTAGGAGATATTTCTTTGATATAGCCTTTAAGTTTAAAAGGGACTAAATTACATATAAAATTTTTTATTTTCATACCATCATTGAAACCATGCTCTGTAGGTAGTTTCAAAATTAAATCTTCTATTCTGCCATAATAACTATCAATTGTTTCATTGGTGTTCATTTATAATTCATGTAAAGATTTATTCAATCTTTCCACATATCCTATTGGTCTAAAATGTGCCACAAAGGTATCTTTTAATACAGCCCAATCAGCAAAATGTCCTCTTGGTTGTCTTAAAAACCATTGTTTGGCATGGTCCTCAAGAGTGGTAGAAAATATTTCATACCAATGGCTCTCAATCTTAGCATTATTGGCATTGCAGCTAATTAGAAATTTGTTTATATACCTATCGAGATTATTATCAATATGGCCATGAAATTTAGATAAAGATATAAGAGACGTGGATCTATTCTTTGGAAGATCAGTCCTCATAACCACATGCAATAGTGGCTGAGTAACCATCATCATGATTGGAGTCTGCTTATTAATATTTAAAAGGATATTAGTTCTAATACCCTGTTGATTGGCCCTAGTTAATACAACAATATTCACTAATTACTTCTTAGGATTACTATTGATTCTATCAAAAGTTAAATTGCTATCACTTAATTCCTTCAGCTACTCTTATTCATTCACTGATTTATGAGGATTGGACAATAATCCTATTTTTTGATTTTTCACTAATTGACCTCTATCGATTTCACTGAATTCTTTATACAATTGGTTTATTTGTCACTATTCAATGGATATTTCCTTTAATTGATCACTTTCGCTTGCCTCTTCTTTATTATTGCTTGTCGAATCTCTAATAGATTCTTTTTCAGCTATCTAACTTTCTTCACCTTCTATAAATTCCTCATAATCTTCATCAGTTTATTCACTCGGCACTATCGCTGGGATTTTCTTATTAATTGATAAAATTAAAAATTGGTTTTTTCAACAAACAATCATACTAAATCAATCTCGCAAGCAGGTGATACAATCAGAGTCTGTAACTTGGTCAATATAATCAGGCTTAGTAACTTAGCCATAGACCCATCGAGTTGTGATTGCTCGTAATCACTCAAACTTTTTTGATTTTTGTTAATGACTAATAATTGGAGTGTAGTTTTAATCACTGATTTATTGACGCTGTCGTATGACGTGGTCTTCTATCTGGGAATACACTGGATATCTGGCTATGGAGAGGTTATTTGAAACTTGAAGGCAAAAATCCAATATGTGATTTGTTCTCAATAAAAAGGACAAATAATACAATAATCTCACAAAAGAAAAGTTATGTATATAAATCCTCTTATATTCAAGTAAGTTTGTACAAAAAGGGTTCAAATTTCCACAAAAATCCTTCAAAACTTTGTTCATCCGCAAGGACTTATTACTTACTGAACTTTAGAATCCAATAACTCTTGATTCAATCATTCAATTTCTATAAAAATTATTTCAAAGTGTAGATAATCTTCTTAAGTTTCATCACAAGAAAGAATCAACCATAAATTCATTTTCAATCGTCTGATATCTCAAAACCCCTAGCAAGTGCTTAAAACCATAGCTCAGAGACATCCGAGCACTATTTTCCTTATATCTCACAAATCCAATATTTTAATGCCACAAAATTTTTGCATATAGTCTTGTGACATAAACATATACACTTCTGAAAATTTTGAACCCAAAATCTATCAAATTGCATAAGATGTAGCTCAAAATGTAACCACTATGTAAGCGGGTCACTTATTGCCCTTAAGTCTGTAAGCACTAACTTAAACTCCCAATATCTCCTTCTTCCTGGCTTGGATTTTATTGAGTTGTGTATAAAAAGTGTAGCCAAAAAAGTGCTCTTTCTAACCCTAATCGCCGATCCTTGATTTCTGTGTGTATGCGCGAGTTATACTCAAAAGAGTGACAATTGGTCTAAAATTGACACCTTAACTTTGAGCGCCTATAACTTCTTCATAAAAAGTGCAAATCACACAAAATTCGCACCTAAACCAGATCCAAAAACCTAAACCTTATGATCCTAGCCTCTGATGTTCGACTCCTCTTGAAAAACAAACCCTAATTCCTAATAAACCCTCGGGCAACCTCCTTGAAGCCCATTGGGCATGATTTTTGGCCAATTAGAATAGAGATTTCTATCATCCACCTCTTTTCATCCACATAGATGGCCAAACTACCCTTTTTACACTAAGGATCCTTTTCTAATCCTTCTTCTTATAAGATTTACATACTTTGTGCTTTAAGCACCAAATAAAAGAAATAAATAAGATCTTAAGGATCACCAATGTCTAACAAAGGTGACTTAAGATATATACAAGTTATTGTCAATATAAATCAACCTCAAAATCACTATCAAAAAGAAAAAATAAGATTATATAAATCTCAATAATAATCTTTTTAATAGATCCCTTCTAAACTAGCAATCTAATCATATTTTATAATCAATAAAAATCCACTGATATGACTCTCATTTAGTTATGTAATAAATTATACATTAAATATACATATACAATTTATTCATGTAATAGCTGAACCACAACATAATAACGCTTACAGGTCTTATTAATTCCTCTTGACTCGGGCGTATAATTGATTTTCCTAATTGTTGTAGAGATAAGAGTGCATTGCTTTCATCTTTAGTCCATCAAGAAAGGGATTTTAATTCGGACCTTAAATTCCTTATTTTTGCTCTTTTTACTCTAGAAGCATTTTCTCTAACTTGCTTCACTTTATTATTTTTTTCTTGACCCCATTGTTGGCTCATTAGAACCCCTCAACAAAATACCTAATTAACCACATTTCTTAACTGACATAAAAAGGAACCTTAAATATTTTCCATCAATTGCCGCCTCTCTAGCAGCAATGTTGTGTAGTGATATAGCCATTAGATAAAAAAAAAAAAATAATAATTATAATATATAGGAGCTCAAATAGAAATATTTGAATAAATTATTTAAGAATTATAGATAATAGAGAAGAAAGTAGAAAAAAGTTAAAAGGCTAATGCTTCTTTTTTATAGGAGAGGCTTCTATTTAATTTGTATGGCCATAATTAAGGCAAAATAAAGTATATTAGAAAAATAAATAATGTAAACATCTTTAGAAAAAAATTAAAGTGAGATTTTAGAAAATTTTATCTTAAAAATCTTAGAGTTGATACCCGGAGAGGACCAATTATATGGTTGAGTTGGAATCAGATTTTAAAGTACAAAATCATGTGCCTATGGTGGATTGAGGGATCTTTTGCAGATCAAAGAGTAGAGTGAGAGATCAAACTTAAAAAGATGGATTTTAATATTAATTTTGAGTGATTTGAAGAAGAATTGGCTTTGTAAGAGCTTTACAAAGTCATGGTTGTATTGAGTGACGTTGGATCTTGTGAAGTAAAGAGAGGTTTACAACTTTGAGCTTTCTAGGAATTTGATTTCAGATCTATAAGTGAAGTTTTGAAAATTTGTAAGTAGAATTGTGATTAATATATATTATGAATTTGAGCTAGATCAAACAATTCAATTGAGAGTTGTTAGAATTCAAGTGTGCTAAGGTCTTAGAAGTTGAGGTTTGAAGGTTAGTGAGGGTTTGTTAGATATTTAACAATCTATCAATTGGATTGAAGTGAAATTTTTTTATATAGATAATAGATAAGATTTTTTATTTGTATATTTATTTTGAGAGTGATTGAATAGTGCAAATAGAAGTTATTTGTACTGGACATTTGACATTAGGATTAGAAAAGGAGGACAGCTGACACCTAAGTATTAGTTTGATCATAACTTTTGTTGAATAACTTAGATCTCTTTCAAATTTCTTGTGTGTATTATCAACCTAATTGTTGAAAGATGTGTGAAATTTGGGCAAAGATCAATAATTAGATCATTAGCCATTGTAGTTTAAATCTGCTATAAGATTTATTAGGATTTGGATAGGGTTTGTTAGGTTTTATTTAGGATTTATTTAAGATTTGACCAAGGTATTTTGGATTTAATTAGAGTTTAATTAGAATTTGACTAGGATTTTTTAGGATTTATTTAAAATTTGTTAGGATTTATTTATGACTTGACTAGAATTTGACTAGGATTTGACTAAGGTGTTTACGATTTGCTTAGGATTTGACTAAGGTGTTTAGGATTTGCTTAGGATTTGACTAGAATTTGACCAAGGTATTTAAGATTTGCTTAGAATTTGACTAGGATTTGTTAGGATTTGTTTAAGATTTAATTAGGATTTAATTAGGATTTGACCAAGGTTTGACTAGAGTTTATTAAGATTTGACTAGAGTGTTTAGGATTTGACTAGAATTTGTTAGAATTTATTTAGGATTTATTTACGATTTTATTAGAATTTATTAGGATTTATTTAGAATTTGGTTAGGATTTAGTTAGAATTTGATTAGGATTTGATTAGGATTTGTTCAAAGTTTGATTAAGATTTGACTAGATTTCTTTAGGATTTATGATATATATTTTTATTAATAGGAGTTTAATTCCAAAAAAAAAGGTTCGTTTGTAGGGAGGTAGATGACTGTTTTTAGGATTCCATAGGTGATTTAAGGTATGATTAATCAATGGATTTGCATATTTAAAGCTAAGGAGGGAATTTTATCTTCACTCTGAATTCTATAAGTATTGTCTATAATATATGTTATGAATTAATCAATTTGATCAAAAGCTTTTTTGGCATTGTTTTAAATTCACTACTCTTCTTCAATCGGTGTAGTATCCTTCTTTTTTGATATAGCGCTGCACTTATTGGTTTGCTACTCTATTACTTCATTCACCTTCATTTCAGCACACTTCTCTCTGATAGGTGAAATGTTCAATTGATTTGGCTTTGATGTATTACACCCATGTTTAATCTCTAATTGGCAATCTAATTAATATTGACTTGCTTAGCTTTTCATAATCCATTCTCCAATTGTTATATTTTTCATTGATTGTACTATGTTCCACTCAACCCTCCTTTTAGGCTGATTGGATTTTTTCAATTGTCATATATTGACTCTAATTTTAGGCATCTATAAAATTTTAATTCACATTTATTACTCCAATCGGTTAACAATACCCTCACAATTCCAATTATTTCAGACATATTTCAAAATCTACTTAGAATTTTCATTGACTCATTTCAATTGCTCTTTCGTTTATCTATAGGTTTTACTCATTCTCTCAATTATTTATTTATATATTAACTAATTGCTCACCATTCTCTGATTTCATTCAAGTAATCAATTACTTTTGCTTTTATAATAATCTCTCTCCAATGGTTTTTACTCAGGTCACCACAAATATTTCAGCAACTTCACATTCTTGAATTGGGCATTCAATCGCATGTATATATTAATCAATCAGCTCATATACCATAGACTACATTCAATAGCAACATTTACTCATATAATCACTCATCACACTTTAGTATAATTCCGATCTTATTTTAATTTATAATAGTATTATATAAAACAAGAAAAATTGTGTGGCCTTCTTGGTGCTCACCTGCAAGAGCTCCTTTTCTCAAGGTAGATTGTCTTTCAATCAATTCTTCCTTGGCTATATAATAAGGCGGTCCTTCCAACTACAACACTTGCTTGTTTTCAATCAGTTCTTCCAATAAGTGCCTCTTGCTATTCCATTGCTACTTACACTCTGACCTTACTAATTTGAAACTATTGATAATTAATCTTAGCAAAATACTAAATTACTTCCATCAATAGCTAATTACAAATAGTTACTAAAAAAAATAAAAATCACCTCAAAATCAATAGGTCCTAAGCTCATATTAGATTATAACTAAGATCTGAATATTGTATCAAGGGACACGCTTTGTATTAGTCTATATATCCGATTTTGGGCAATTAGCATACGACATCAATTGGAACAAGAAGCCCTAATGAATCAATTTTATTGGAAATTAAGAGATGATGTGAAGAATTTGTTATTGTCGCTTTTGGATCTACATCGCTCAATGAAGCCATTAGCCAAGCCATAAAATATAATAACCAATTATTTCAACATTGATAAGATTAACGTTTATGGGCTTCAACAAGACAACATACAATCTGAATATCCCTCTTATATCAACAAGCATTTTGAATTCACATTTAGAAGTAGAAGATATGCAACTTAATGCACTATGATTTAAATCTCTTAGTCTACAAAAAAAAAAAAGCATCAGATGGAAGAAGGTCTATGCCTGTATTATGGCAAAGAAGGCCACAAGGTTGGTGTCACGGACACAAAATATAGACTGGAAGTCTAAACAAGAAGTTCAAGAAGAACTGGCAAGAACTAGATTAATCAGATGAGTACAAAAACAATACCATAGAGGTGAATTAGACCTCCAAGAGATATGTTGTTGAGATTGAAGAACACTTCAACTTCGACTCTAATATATACTCCTAACTAGGAAGCTTCTCAAGCAGCTTCCACCAACTAGGGAGCTCTCAAGTAACTTCTACCAACTAGGAAGCTTCTCAAACAGCTTCCACCAACTAGAGAGCTTCTCAAGCAACTTCCACCAACTAAGAAGCTTCTCAAACAACTTCTACTAACTAAGAAGATGTTAGAAGACTCTGGAAGGTTCTAGAAAGTTTTAAGAACCTTCTAAAATATTCTAGAAGGTTTTGATAAGTATATTCTTGACATCACCTCCTCCTCTAGCTTTGAAGTCTCTGAGAAGCCATTTGAGATATATACTCACAAACGTAGAAAATCAAAGATTTGATACATAGTCTCTGTAATATACTCAAGTTGTCGTTCGCGAGGCAGATGATTCATGGATCCTTGTAGCCATCGGTAATGATCAACACCTTCTACTTAAGACCATGCTTGAACTTCTGTGACTTCATTGTGGAAGCGACCTGAAAATATTGTTTTGCCACTACCTTCATGAGTTAGTTCAGCTTCAAAGACAATCACGAGTGACCTACTACTTGGTATTCTTTGACGTCTTCTTAGCTCTTCTAATTCTTCATCTTAAGATCAACACTGTGAGCTATTCGGTTGAGATGGCACTACTAGTATAATATCTCTATTCTCATTAGCCATATCTAAATACACTTTGATATTAGATATCTTGACATTACAAAATACAACAAGTTATGTTTTGATAAGACCTGGATCCCTTTTCTATTCATTTCTCCAGAGAAGATTTCATCTTCACGCTTCGTCAATGGCCAATTTTTAGTTTATTAAGATATTATCGATGGAATTTCTGTACCTTTTGCAGCGCATTGGCAAGATTTTTGGCCAGTTCTCATGTTCATTCATTAATATCATAGCTGCTCCAATGTACCAAGTATTCTAATTTATTCTATCTTTGCCGTGAATCTAGTATCTTTTCCACCTCGTATTCTTCATGGTTTTCAATTTCTATACTAGGTGGCGGACATTGCACTCTTTCAAGAAAAGACAATTTCCAATAAGGCTCTAACAGAGAAACATGAAAGACAAGGTGTACCTTCATAGCAACTGGTAACTCTAGGTAGTACGCCACAGGATTGATTTGCTTCTGGATAACAAATGGTCCCAATCTCTGGTAGTCCAACTTATCACATGGCCGCTTAGTTTTAATATTCTGTCAAAGCAGCCATATTTTATCTCCAATTTTGAAATTAGGTGCCTGATTTTGAAATTTATCTGCGGATGCTTTGTAAGACTCTTGGGCAATTTGCAATTGAAGCTTCAATGTGATTTGAAGCTCCAATAGCTCTATCACCAATCCTTCAACTGCTGGATTGTTATTTGTTGATGGACTCAATAAATCAAGCTTCAGATGGTATCCATAGTTGGAAAAGAATGATGTTTTTTGAATCGATCCATGAAAGGTATTATTATATGCAAACTCGGCTAGCGGTAGATATGCAGTCCAATCATCTTGTTGATAGTTGATGCTGCATCGTAAATATTGTTACAAAACTTGATTCACTCGTTTTATTTGGCCGTCAATTTGACGATGGAATGTCGAAGAAAGCTTGATGTCTACCTTTAATATCTTAAAAAAAGATTTCAAAAACTTTGATACAAATTGGATTCCTCGATCCAACACGATATCATCTGGCAGACCATGATATCGATATACATTATCAAGTAAGAATCTTGTTGTGTCTTTGCTTAACAATATCTTCTTACAAGGGATAAAATGTGCCATCTTTGTAAGCCGATCCACCACAACAAAGATGCTATCGAATGAATTCGATGGCGGTAGGTCCATAATAAAGTCCATAGAAACTGAAGACCATGGACAACATGGAATAGGCAATGGCTGTAGAAGTCTATAAGGGCAATGCCGAGAATTCTTGGATCTTGAACAAATGTCACAAGAGAGGACAAAATCTTTCACATCCTTCCATATTTGGGGCCACCAAAAATCTTGAGAAATGAGTTCCAAGGTCTTGTTGAACCCAAAATGTCCTGTAGCTAGAAAGTCATGACGAGATTGAAGGACTTGGAATCGTGCTGGTCCTTTTGAAATATACAGCCACTCCTCAAAGTGTAAAAGATCTCTTTCGACCTTGAATTTATCATCATTGATACGCTGCTTGATATTAAGGGCTATTGAATCTTCAATGGTCACAGCACGTACCTAGTTGAGGAAGTCGGCATCAATTGGCACAACAGCAACATAAATCCTGAATTGCTCTAGCTTTAACAATGTTGTACATTATTGATTAAGCGCTACTTCTCCAACCTTCGGTGTAAGATATGATCTTCTTGATAATGCATTGGATAGCCCTTATTGCTTTCCAGGGCGATAAATAATAACAAAGTCAAACCTAGATAGCAATATATGTCCATCAAGCTTGATGACGGTTTAGAACCCGAGCTGACATGAAGTACTCTAGATTCTTGTGATTTGTGTATATGGTCACCAGATGTGCAACTCCTTTGAGGAAGTGACGCCACTCTTGGAAAGAATCCACTATAACAAGGAGTTTTTTATTATGGATCTCGTAGTTGATCTCAACCGCAAAAAACTTCTGCGAATAGAATGCAACTAGATGAAGCTTATTGTCAATGCTCATCTGCAAAAGTATGGCTCTTAAAGCAAAATCCGAAGCATTGGTTTCCAAATAGAAAGCCTTTGCAAAGTTTGAGTGTATGAAGATTGGAGCCGTAGTAAACGCCGTCTTAAGATTTTGAAATTTTTTTTCTATTAGAGGTCTCCATTCAAGCTTAACCTTATACGTCAATCGAGTGAGTGGAGCAGCAACTTGAGAGTAATTCTTAATGAAGATCCGATAGAAGTTAGCAAAGCCAAGAAAATATTGTACATCTCTAACCGTCTTTGGAACTTTCCAGGACACAATTGCTTCCACCTTCTTGGGATCCATCTTCAAGCCTTCTGTAGTTGCAAAAAATCCTAAAAACTCCATCTCAGTTTGATGAAATAAACACTTCTTCAACTTGGCGTAGAGTCCTCACTTGTGTAATTTTTTGAGTACCAAATGAACGTGCTTTTCAAATTCTTCTTTATTCTTGGATAATATCAAGATATCATCCAAATAGATGACAACAAAATTGTCTAGATGCTCTCAAAAAATATCATTCATTATGTGTTGAAAGATTGTCGGAGCATTGGTAAGATCAAATGGCATGTCATTATATTCAAAATGGCCATATCTTATACAAAAAGCTATCTTCCATTCGTATCCTTCTTTGATTTGCACAAGGTTGTAAGCTCCCCTTAGATCAATCTTTCTAAAGATCTTTGTACATTCAAGTTGTTCCAGAAGACTAAAGATCAAAGATAATGGATAGCGATTCTTCTTTGTCACCTTGTTGAGACCTCGATAGTCCACGTACATCCGTAGTGAGCCATCTTTCTTCTTCACAAATAAGATTAGTGCCCCAACTGGCAACTTTGAATGACAAATGAAATTCTTGGCTAGGTTCTTGTCAATGTATTTCTGCAACCCAGCCAATTCCGTCTGCGATAGATTGTAGATTGGGCCAAAAGGCGGTTGTGCTCCTTTTTGTAATTCTATGGCACAATCGTATGGTCGATACTCCAATAGCATGTCAGTATTCTTTTTTTGGAATATGTCTTAAAAATCCTTGTATTGTTTTGATATACCTGCTGTTAAAATCTGCTCTCCACTAATTAGAGTCGTATAAATGACGAATGGTGTGCCTTCCTTGCATGATCTTACAAATGTTCTTGCTCTAATAAATAAGGACTTTTTGATTTGGGATCTTCTTCAAGGCTTGTTCTTAGGTTGTTCTATGAGAAATATTATCCTCCGCAGCCTCCAATCTATGAATGGATTATATTTTTCCAACCAAGAAAGACCAAGAATAATAGGGTTTGACAGGGTGCTAATAATGTTGAAGATAATATAACTACTATGGTCTTTAAACATCACCTCTATAGGTTTTGATTCATGGGTGACACTACCAGACAATAAAGGTCATCCATCTATTACTTCTACGTGAACATGCTTGAATTTCTATACTAAGGAAATTTTGTGATACTTAACAAATTCTTAGTCTAAGAAACAAGCAGATGCTCCTGAATCAAATAAAACTAAGGTTTTTAGTTTTTGAGGGCCAAAAGACAAAGGATTTGTAAAACAATGGGCAGGTTGGATAGAAAGAGAGAAACCTGGTATTGATTTGTTGAGCTGCACAGTTCCTATTGTGGCCAGGCATCCTCATTTTCTTGAACAAATGCACTTCTAGTCTTGATGCTGCATCTATTTTGCTTCTTAGGACAACTTCCAGCTCTATGGCCTTCTCCACCGTAATACAAACACAAACCTTCTTCTATACGCTGCTTCTTTTCTTCTAGAGTAAGGGATTTGACATGTACTATATGAATTTGCATGTCCTCCGCCTCTGATTGTGAATTTAGGCTACTTGCCGATATAGTTGTACCGTAACGACTTGTATATTGTCTGGAGCATTGGTCTTGGCGACGCTGAAATAGGTGATTATCGCACTTCAGAGCTTGGCTAATGGCTTCGTTGAGCATTTGTGGATTAGGAAGAGATAACAACTAATCCTTCACATTGTTCCTTAGATCCCAATAGAATTGACTCATCAATGCTTCTTCGTCCCAATTGATGTCGCATGCTAATTGCTTGAAATCTGATGCATAGATTGATGCAGAGCGAGTCCCTTGTCATAGCGACCAAATTTTTGTTGTAGCCCATCGAGCCTTGTCATGCTCGCCAAATGCTTCTGCAAATGCCTCCAACAAAGTCTCAAAGTTGTTCAAAATCGGTGATCCTTTTTCAAACAGAGGAGCAAACCACAATAGAGTTTATCCCGTAAGCAAAGTTTCAACCAATCCAACGCGTGACTCCTCCGTCAGATAACATTTGGGTTGTAGGGTTGTTATCAACTTGATTTGATTAACAAAATGTTGAAACTTGTAGCATGTACCATCAAACTTGTCTAGAAGGCTAATTCGAGGCTCTTTTCGTTGTGAAAGCAATGATTCTTGTTGAACCATGTGAGTCCCACCAATGGATCTTAATTGGTGGATTGATTAAAAATATAGTCTTAAATCAATTAATTATATAAATATGATGGTTAGAAAGTCTTTTTGGCTATTTAATTATTTATTAGAATTTAGAAGTATTTATAAATATAAAAGTCTTATTAGAAGAAAAGTTTCAAAAATGGAGTCTTAGTAAGTCTTGGATGCAATTATTTTAGTTGATTTAGTATTTTTACTTATTATTAAATATTAAGAGTTAGTTATTAAGACCAATGTATATATTGGCCTTCTAATTACATGTATTACTTATTTAAAACCTATAAATATTATTTAGTAGATAGAAGAAGCATGAAAAAGAAATCTCATGTCTTTTTAATTATTTTTGTAGAAAATAGGATTTTAAGTTGATTTTTATTGATTTTATTATTATAAAAAATTTCCAAGGTAGAATAAAATAGTCTTAAATTGATATTATCATCTTAAAAATATTATAGAAACTTTTAGAATTTATTTAGAATTTATTTAGAATTTATTAAGAATTTTTAGAGCAATTTTGAAGACTTTGGTAAAAATAAGTTTTACCACCTTGGGAGCCATTATGAAGAAATGGAGCAAGATTTGAAGCCCGTACAAGATTCCTAGACTAATAGGGTGTTTTTGAACTCCATGGTGAAGTCAAAAATGCAAATTTATTAGTTCTACGAGTATAAAATAGGAGGACCAGCAGCTAATATAGTCCTTGTAGGAAAGGAGGTGCACAAGTCCCATATGGGTTGTGGCACCTTGGATGTAGGTAGGAGGATAAGACTAAGGCCTCGTGGCCCCTCTAGGACACCCATATATACTACTTGTGAGCCTTGGTGAGGTTCAAATCCATGACCTTGTAACAAATTACCCTTGAGGTAAAAATTTCTACTTAACTTTTTCCATTGTTTACCTTCTAATTTTGAATTATCATAACTTACTCATAGTAATTTAGATTTATATGTTTTTTATATCATTGGAAAGATAAAAAAATTATCTACTTGAAAATATGATTTTTATTTTTTATTTTTACTTTTTATTGGATAAAAATCTAGTGAACAGATTGTGACTACAAAACTAGTCACAGTCTGTTCACTAGATTATTCATTATGGCGTCCAACTTAGATTCCAAACTTTTAGTCATATTAATGTCTTGACCTCCGGCCATTCTAATAGAAAGAAAGTAATTGTTTCTACAAGGAAGAAATATTGGTTTAGAAAAGGGTACTCCGCAACCTCTAAAACGCCTTAATACCTTCAAGAAGAAGAATAATCCACTCTTTCCAAGAAGAATAAGACTCCAATATTATGACGGAAAAGATATAAATTTAGAGGAGGGTAATCCGCAACCTCTAAAACACTAGTGTACCTTCAAGAAGAGGGATAATCCACACTCCAGCAAGAAGAAATTAGCTCTAATATCTAAAATAAGAGTAATCTCGATAAATTGTCACAGACATAGAATATAGACTGGAAGTCTAAACAAGAAGTTCAAGAAGAATTGGCAAGAACTAGATTAATTAGATGAGTACAAAAACAACACCAAAGAAGTGAGCTAGAGCTCCAAGAGATGTGTTGTTGAGATTGAAGAACTCTTCAACCTCGACTCCAATATATACTCCTACTTAGGAAGCTTTTCAAGCAGCTTCCACCAACTACGGAGCTTCTCAAGCAACTTCCACCAACTAGAAAGCTTCTCAAGGAGCTTCCACCAACTAGGGAGCTTATCAAGCAACTTCCACCACCTAGGAAGCTTCTCAAGCAACTTCTACCAACTATGAAGATGTTAGAAGGATTTAGAAGGTTCTAAAGAGTTCTACGAACCTTCTAAAATATTCTAGAAGGTTCTAATAAGTATGTCTTTGACAGCTGGCAATTGCACAAAGAAATAAAATTGACATATTATCAAAATTAGAAATGCAATGGTTCAAAAAAATAATAATATTCAGCCATAGTAGGGACTATTCGGCTAAACAATCCAACATTACAAAACTTTTCAGGCTCTTCTCTTTCTACTCAACTTACTTGTTCTTTTATAATTCCTTTGTATTTTGGCCCCTAGAAGCTTCAAACGATCGCTTTGTTAGATTTGGAGGCATCTGCTTGTTTTATAGATGAGGCATTTATTAAACTTCACAAAATTCCTCTAATACAAAAATCCAAACCTATTCATGTAGAGGTAATAGATGAATGACCTTTATTCTTTGTATGTGTCACCAATAAAACCACGCTTATAAAAGTATCATTCAAAGATCATAAAAGTTAAATTATGTTCAACATGATTAAGACTCTTTTAAATCATGTTATTCTTGGGCTGTCTTGGCTATAAAAGCATAATCTATCTATAGATTGGAGGTTGCAAAGAATAACATTTTTGATAGAGATCCTTGCAAAAAAAAAATTTATAAAAAGCTACAAATTGATAAACCTTTATTTGTTGGAATAAGAATTTTTATAAGATCCATCAAAGAAGATACATCATTTTTTATTTATGCAACTCCAATCAAAGAAGAGATGAATTCATCAATAAATATTCTAAAGTAATATAATAAATTTCAAGATGTTTTTTAAAAGAAAAATTTTATATACTGTCGGAGCACTGACTATATGATTGTGCTATAGATCTTCAAGAAGGAACGCAATCAAATTTTGGTCCAATCTATAATCTTTTTAAAAATGAGTTTTTGGTATTAAAAGATTATATTGATGAAAATCTTGCAAAGAACTTTATCAGATATTCAAAGTCTCCAATATATGCACCTATATTTTTTATGAAGAAAAAAGATGGTTCTTTGCATATGTGCATTAATTATTAGAAATTGAATAAGATAATGGTGAAGAATCGTTATCCACTACCATTAATCTCATGACTTTTGGAATAATTTGGCTAAGCTAAGATCTTTATTAAGATAGATCTCCATGGAGCATACAATCTGGTACAAATGAAGGAGGGAGATGAATGGAAGACCGCATTTGCGATAAGGTATGGATATTTTGAATACAATGTTATGTCTTTTGGATTAACAAATACACCCACTATCTTTTAGTATTAAATGAACAATATCTTTCAAGAGTACTTGAATAAGTTCATAGTGATCTATCTTAATGACATCTTGATCTACTCAAAAAATTTGGAGGAACATGAGGGACATATGAAGTTGGTATTACAAAAGCTGCAACATACAAGTTTATATGCTAAACTAGAAAAATGTATATTTTATCAACATAAGATAGAATTTCTAGAATACATCATATCTATTGAGGATTTGACAATAGATCTCAAGAAAGTAGAGGCAATTATATAATAGACTATTCAAAAGATTGTGAGAGACGTACAATATTTTCTTAGATTTGTTAATTTCTATAAGATCTTCATCAAAAATTATTCTTAAGTTGCCACCCCTCTTATTTAATTGACATGTAAGGATAAGTTTGAATAGTTGCCTCAAGTAGAAAAGGTATTCCAAGACCTCAAGATGGCATTTACTACATCCTCAATATTAGTGCATTCAGACTTTACAAAGGTATTCTACATTGAGACTAATGCTTTGGATTTTTTACTAAAGATATACTTTTACAAATAGGTATAGGCGACAAACTCCATCTTGTTGCATTTTATTCTTGAAAGTTCTCTACTGTCAAATTTTATTATGAAATCCACAATAAGAAGTTTCTTGCTATTGTAGATTCTTTTTAAGAATGACATTATTTTTTCGAAGGAGCAATGAATCTTGTGATTGTATATACAAATCATAAGAACTTAGAATATTTTATATTAGCTCGGATTTTTAATTGCTGCCAATCTTGATGGAATATGACAATATCTCGATTTAACTTTATTATCATTTATCGATTTGGGAAGTAACAAAGATTGTCTGATGTTCTATCAAGGAGATCATATCTTGTATCAAGGATAGGATCAATAATATACAACTTTATTGAAACAAGAGCAATACTGCCTTTGTGCTACTATTATATTAATGCCTATTGATTCTAATTTCCTCAATGAAGTGCGTACTGCAACCACGAATGATGCTTTGATCCTTAATATCAAGCATCGCTTGAAAGAAAATACTAATAAGTTTAAATTTGAAGAAGACCTTCTACACTTTGAAAAACGTTTGTATATCTCAAAAGGACCAACACAACTACTCGTTGTTTAGTCTTGCCATGATTTTCTTGTGGGGGTTACTTTTTATTTAATAAGACATTGGAACTTATTTCCTAAGATTTTTAGTGGCCTCAAATGTAGAAGGCACTGAAGGAATTTGTATTCTTTTGCAACATTTGTTCAAGGTCCAAAAATCCTTGACATCTCTCTTATGGACTTTTACAACCCTTGCTTGTTCCAAGACAATTATGCTCATATATCTCAATAGATTTTATTATAGATCTACTGCCATCCAATTCATTAGATAATATCTTTGTAATAGTTGATTGATTTATAAAGATGGCTCATTTCATCCCTTGTAAAAAGACTACGTCTAGTGAAGAAATGATAAGGCTCTTTTTTGACAATATATATCAATATCATAGCCTATCAAATAATATTGTATCCAATTGAGGATCCTAATTCATATTTAAATTCTAAAAATATCTTTTTAAAATAATAAAGATAGATATTAAATTTTCTTTGATTTTCCATCCTCAAATTGATGACCAAATAGAATGAGTTAACTAAGTTTTGGAAGTAGTATTTATAATAGAGCATTAACTACTAAGAAGACAATTGGATCTTGTATCTACCATTAGCAGAATTTACCTATAATTATATTATTCATGCTTCAACTCAACAAATACCGTTTTACTCCAACTATGGATATCATCCGAAGCTTGATGTGTGGAATATACCAAAGAGCAATAATCCAATGGTTGAAAGATTTGCAAAGCAGCTATCACAACACCAAACAACCTTGAAGCTTCAATTACAAGTAGCTTAAGATGTTTATAAAGCATCTGCAAATAAATTTAGGAATCAACCACTTACTTTTCATATTAGAAATAAGATATGGCTTCTTCAACGGAATATCAAGACTAAGTGGCCATGCAATAAGTTGGACTATTAAAGGTTGGGACCATTTTCTATCCAAAAGCAAATCAATTTAGTAGCATATCGTTTAGAATTACCATTTGTTATGAAGGTACATTCAATTTTTCATATCTCTTTTTTAAAACCTTATAAAAAGTCACACATTCTAGGAAGGATACAACAATCACCACCTAATATGAAAATTGAAGACCATAAAGAATACAAGGTTGAAAAGGTATTTGATTCATGGTGAAGGTGGGACAAATTGGAATATCTTATTCATTGGCAAGGCTATGATATTAATGAGCACACATGGGAACCAACCGCAAATCTTACCAATGTGCCTCAAAAAGTATAAGAATTTCATTGACTCTATTTCCACAAATCCAAATGTAATGAATAATAACTTCTTAGTGAAGATTGGATTCAAGAAATATTCATAAGAGAGGGAGAGTTAAACTAAAGCCTTTATCAATATGTAGTCATTTGTTCCAAGATAGAATAAAGTAGTAGAAGCAAGTTAATTGCCATGTCAAACCTTTAAGCATTGAGAGAACAAGACTCAAAAGATTCATTTGCCACGCAAACTTCAAACAAACCAGTGCAATTTTCATAGCCTTCAATTTAGCAAGGTAAGGATAATACATTTCAACGCTGGCGAATTGTGACATAATTATATGATGAAACTATGACTAAAAATGATTTTTCAATTAAAACTCTATTATCTTAGTTCAACAAGAATTCAACATATTTTAACAAGGTTTTTATGAAAGCCTCTTAGTTTATTTTCTTCATTTAATAGCTAGTAGATAAGAATTAGTTAGTAATTTTACCTTTTAGGCTGTAATAATTCTTTTATTGCTTTAAAAAGGCCATAAAATAATAAAAATATAGCAAAAAGGATAAATTACTAGCATGATTGATATTAGAATTAAGTTGAAGATAGGATCAGGCTATGAAATCCCTAGGATAGATTAGATTGATAACCGAGGGTTGGCCGTTTGTAGGACAGGGTCGAAATCAGACCTCTAGTCACTAAAACGGCCGCCTAGGACAAAGTACAAGGGATTTTGTAAATCAAATTTTTTGGATTAGATAGCTAGCTTAAAGCTTGTTCCAAAGACATTAAGTTTGTTGCCATAAGATTTTGGAGGACTTTGCAATCGTTGTTCAAAGTCAATGTTTTTTTTGGTATTTTGGATTTTATATTAGACAATGATGGCTTGCATTCTTGATTGATTTGTGCAATTTGTGTAGCATCTACAATTCAAAGTTTGATATTATCTAGATTGTTAGGTGTGCTAAGTGTGCACAAAATTTTGTATTAATATAATTGTGCAATCAAGAGATATTTGGGCTTTGATACAAAGGGTTGTCGGAAGTTGGCAGTTTAGGGTTGGATAGTATTTCTATGATAACTAAAGATCTACTAATTGGATCAATTTAAATTTTGGCATAGTGATAGAAGACTTAGAGATCAAGCTACAAACCAAGTTTGAATTGAAATTAATAGTTGAAGAAGGAGAAATCACCACTAGAATTTTTGCATCAATTTTCAAGTTGGCGGCTGAGTGTCATTAGTGCGGTTTTTGGGCATTTTTTTGCAATCTGTAAGCTGGGTTGAGCTAAATTTTTCTAAGCATGTAGAAGTCTTATACTGACATTTGTGTGCAAAATTTCACACTAAAAGAACAATTGGATTAAAATTTATAGCTTATCAAATCTCACTAATTAGGATTAGGGCTTACAAAGAAAAATAAAAATTGCTTAATTATAAAAGAAACAAGGCAATTGGGATATATGTATGGTTGATGTTATTAAGAGGAATATTTTTAAATACTTTTGAATTGAAATTTGAATTATATTCTTCATATATGGGTGAAATCTATTAGGATTTCTTGATTATTTGCAAACACAACTTTATCTTCCACAGCCAAGTGCCTAGTGCATTCTCAAACAAGATAATACATAATACGACAATACCAAGTACGACCTCAACTGGAGCCATTAGGAGCAATATCCAACTATGCAAGTCTTGATTCTAGTGCTTGAGTTTTAGTGATACTGCTTGAGCTTAGAAAGATGAATCCTTTTAGTCTTGAGATCTTATTTGGAAGATGTTTTGAAGGCTACAACGAAGATCAAATCATTAGATGGAATGTTTCAATAATGGAGGTACTATCTCAAGGCCATAGGCAATTTTATCATAGACTAGTAGAATCTATTACTCAAGAATGGAAAGTGAAATACATAGCTTTATTAGTACAGTATATTTTTGATTTTTTACATATATAGTAAGTTCGAGCTTTTTTTGGAACTTGTCACTAGAGAAGGAGGTGATGTTAAGGACATATATTCTAGAGCTTTATAGAACCTTCTAGAATATTCTAAAAACTTCTTGAATTAGTAAAAGTTGATTGAGAAGCTTTTTAGTTGGTAAAAGTTGATTGAGAAGTTTCTTAATTAGTGGAAGGAGCTCAAGAAGCTTCCTAGTTAGTGGAAGAAGCTCAAGAAGCTTCATAGTTGGTAGAAGCTGCTTAAGAAGCTTTTTGGTTTGATGGAATCTATTCAAGAAGCGTTCTAAACATGAGTATATATAGGGGTCGAGGCTGAAGAGTTCTTCAGTCTCAACAACGCATCTCTTAGAGTTCTAGCTCACCTTTTTTGGTATTGTTTGTGTATTCATCTATTTAATTCAAGTTCTTATTGATTTCTTCTCAAAACCTTATCTTAGTTCAAGTATTTTCTCCTATATTCTTATATCCTTGACAGATTTATTATTAAAATACAACTTATTATTAAACTCCAACCATAAAATCATCTAATTTTAATTGAATTTAAAGTTGTATTTTTTTTATTATTACTTAGTAAAAAAGATCAATTATAATATTTAAAATTTTAGATATATTTTTGATAAAAAAATAAATTATAATTAAAAAAAAGATATTTAAATTTATGTAAAAAAGTATAAAATTTAAATCTTATAATAAAAAATATTATTCCATATTTATACATGCTTAATTATTTTAACAACTAGTAATTGATGTTAAGTAGATTAATATTGCTCCTATTAGTCAAATTTTTATGCAAATCACATCATGATCTAAAAAAATTGCTATTAAATTTTTATAAATCTTAGATATTAAGCCAAAAAAAATACTTTACCATCAAGTCTTTGAGTTCATATTCAAAAAATTATATAATTATACTTTAATATTTTTGTAATTGTGTAATTACAATATAAGGCTTGGAATTACATAAGAAGTTAAGTTATTAGAAAATAAGTTTGCCTAGCATCAATAGGAAATTTGTTACAAATTTGGTTTATTATTTGATATTAACCAAATAATAAACCAAATTCTTATATAATATTATTTTTTAATCATCATCTATTGTTATCTAAATCCTTTTCTTATTTTATAAGACAAGTTTGATTAAGATCTAAAAGCCATATAATTTCTACTATTGTCTTATTAGATATTTGAATGTCTATTTATTATCTTGATGAAAGATTTTCTAATTATTATAAATAACTAAGATAAAATAGAATAGAAGAAAATCTGATGATATTATAAATAAAACAAAACTAATAAAATAACAAAACATAGAATCAAAAGTTGTGTCAAAGAATGAACAATTAAAACATATATTTAAGAAAAAAAAATTAAAACTTTGAATGTATTATAATTTTAAAAAAAACATATGAATAGAAAGATCAAAATACACTTAAAGTAAGTATTAAACAATAAGAGGCAACAAATATTTACTTAAAAAATAGGAATAAAGATTAAAAAATTAAATTAAAAATAGATTAGTTAAATTAAATAAATCATAAGAATAAAATTATGCATATATTAAAAATTGATGTATAAAATATAAACTTAAAGAATTTATTGAAGAATTGAGATTTTATATATATATATATATATATATATATATATTTATTTGTGTAAGTTATAATTATTTTTTATTTAATATTATATATATAATTTATCTTTTAAAAACTAAAGATAATATTTAAATAATAATAATAAATTTTCATACTTTCAAATATATATATATATATATATATATATAATTTAGTTTTATTTATTTATTTATTTTATTTATTTTTTAATAAGAATTTTTAAAATTTGTGTGACAAAAGATATGTAACTAAGAAACTTTTTAGTAATAAGCCAAAGAACAACATGACTACAATACAAAAAAAGGTTTAAGACAAATAAAGTTAGACAAAAATGATTGAAGACTCACTAATATTTCAATACAAAACTAAAATAGTACAAGAATTGAAGACATACCAATATACTAGAACAAAGCTAGAGGAAGGCAATGGAGGCACCTAAGATTTAATACACTATTCAAATCCTTGTGTAAATTTGACAACAATAAAAGTTTGACCATTGCTTGAACTTTTGCAGATAGATATCCATAGAAAGACGTTTATCTAAAGGATATTCCATGGAGGGGTGACGAGCACAGCTGTGGAGAATTTGGATTTCTATGTCCGTGGTTGCACTACCACCAGCGACAACAGAAATCTCGCTGGTCGCTGCGATGGACGTGAATTGCATCGCCGACCTCGTGGTGATGGTGGGTGGTGGATTGCGCTGCTCGGCAGCTACCGCTGACAGAATGCTTCAACCCAATTAATTTTGAGTGTACACTATCGCTGAGTGATTTCCAGCGTTTGTTGGACCAAAATTTGTGGATGGCTAATGAATTTATTGACAACACTGGCTCCCTCGAGAATGTACTCACGCAATTCGACAAGCTGAATGTCACCAGTACTGGGCCGCAACCTTGGAGAAAGAGAGGAGGGAGAGATAGATTGCTTTGTTACTGCGTGGAGCTCGTGGATTAAGTCTCAGATGATGAAGGCATTGCAAGAGTAGAGATCGATCGCATTGTACATCGGTTTTCCATTTCTTTGCCGACGTGACCCAATTTCGCATTCCAGCTCGTGCTTGTAATGAAGGCTTGTGGAGGCTTCTCAATGTGTATTGTCGAAACTGGTTCCCATAACCTTCGAAACTTTTGTGTTTGAGAGTTGTACCGATTGAGAGCCTGCACTCACCTCGACCCAGATCCCTCAACGGTTGCTCATGTGGTGCACACCGCCATACCACATCCACTGTTTCGACGTGAATTCAGAAACCCTAATTTCAGTCAATTGCGTTTAATGTTCCCGTGCCGACAATGTAAAATCGGTTTTCTTCTACTGTTAGTGCTTAAGACTTCTTCAAAAAGCTTTCTTTTCCTGTCCTCAGGGAATCTCATCACCTTTGTTGATTCTGTCCTTGCATCTCCTTCGGATCTCCATTAAACTCACACCGTACCTCCTTGCTTCACGTTAAGTTCACCTGTTTATGGAATCATACCATTTGTGGCTCGTTACGCCAACAAGTGATCCCCTCCACCTTCAGAGGCCAGTCCCTAGGAGCCTCATCCTGAATTGTGTGCACATGTCTACGATACACTGCAGCAAATCCTCGGTATCTTTAACAGAACAGGACGTCTTCACCATTTCTGCGGGGGCGGGAGTCGACCATGAACACACACAACTGTCTTGAGAGATGGCGTTAAAGAGTACCTGAGGTAATTACGTGGTGGCAGAACTAGAAAGAGACGAAGGGGAAGGGAAGGAGTGAGGACTTGCACGCCCCTGTCAGCGTATAAATTGGGTCCAATACAAAAGACTAGGAGCCAATCGAGACCGTCGTAAGAACCGTCTTTCAAGCGCCTTAGCAACCAGAGGTAGGGGGAAGTTACTAGGTGTGACTTGCTTTACCTATGTAGATCACGAGTTACCGGTAGTAAAGGGGCTCTGCGGGTAACAGAGGCCTGGTCTGGTGATGATGAGAGCCTCGTGCAGCACTGCTTGCAATCCAAGCACTCGTTGCTGCACGCAATCCTTGGCCGATTGCAATTCCTCATTATTGGGTTTTGTTTGAGAGACCGTGGGGAGTATCGTAGCAGAAGGTAGAGCGAGAATTAAGTACGTGCGGAGAGGGGAGATCACAGGAAAGTGGAGACGGATGTGGGTATGTTGTGTGCAGATTACTTTCTTGGTTGCCTTGGAGGTTTGAACAGGTGGTTGTCGATTGGGGGTGTATGTGTGCACAGAGGCGGAAGGAAGCTTGGTAGCATTTTGGCATGTCGTATGTGTATGTGTTGGTATGGTCGGTACGTGGATCATCCTCTGGGTTTCATGGCTAATTGGTTTCGTTACGACGGCTTTATTGTGAGTGGGGATGTGAGAATGGGATGGGTGGGCCTGAATCGTGCAGCGGCTCTGGAGATTGTTGATTAATTTTGTATAATTGGAAATGTGGTAGAAGGGATGCAGGCGAGGGGCGGCTCATACGTCTGTTTTTTTCTGTTGAAGTGAAGGGAAGGACTAGTTGGATGTTCTTAGATGTTCCTTTCTGGGAGTTGGTAGCATTGGGGAGGAATAGGATGCCATTTTTTCGCTGTTTTTTTCCTTATACAGCTTGCAGTCTTGATTGTGTCAAGGTCAAGGCAATTGTCGATTGGCGATGCTATGGTCTCAATTGTTCCCTTGCTTTACTTCTGTGGGATTTCCATCGGAATCTTTTCCGATGCAACCACAAACATATTCTTTCGGTCAGCCTGAAATTCCGAGGGCTTGACAAGTCGCGATGTCGCTCGTTAATCGTACAGATGATGCGTGTAATGCGGTAGTGCAAGTGACTGGAGGTGGGGGAGCCACAGATCTTAATTACAAGCTTGTCTTACTCTTTTTGGAAGCTCGCGTATTGTTTGCGATTTGCACACAAGTAAGCATGTTTCGACATAGGGTTTCTGAGTTGAGTTTTAGGATCACTATGTGCGCAGAGTGAAGATGTCTGCGCAATAAGCAGTGGGCGAGTTGTACAAGGGTTCTACTAAAACAGCTCGCGTATGATCTCCACAGCTGCTACCGTGTGATTTTTAGGGTTGAGCTGTATATTGTGGATTAATCAAAGAATACCTTTTGAGCGCCTGTAAAATTAGCAAAATATAGCTTCTATACTTAATAGTTAGCAAATCATGACTTCTATGTATATACACATTTACTTTCTGGTTCCAATTTTAGATTGTCACTGCATGTGTGTACACAAGTGAAGCCTGATCAACATCAGCTTTCATTTCTCCGAACAGGCCCTGCGTGGTGAATTGAATTTCATGGCTCACGCAATGGTTAGAAGACTCTTGTAACTCATTATTAAGAAACTTCTAGATGAGGCGTTCCACAAGGAACATAAGCTTGAAGGAGCTAATGTCGTCCAGACAGAAGGGGATGAAAGTCCAGGTGAGACCATTGTGCCCTATTTTTGGTACATCACGTGAAGTTATACTTCATAATATACTATGCGGTGCGAGGATAATTTTTAATGAGAGGGGCGCAAACTTTGTTTACTCCAATTCTTTAGAACACCGACTGCCTGGTTCATACCCCAAAGCTCTGGTTTGGAGGCTACAAAAATGATTCTGCGCTTTTACTTCAGACTTTTCAAGAGGATGTTTGCAAAACCTAGCCTTCTCTTCTGTAGTTTGGAGGATAGTTCTGCACTGAAAAAATAGGTGGGTCTGAATTAACGTACTAATTTGGCATACTTGTCGCTTAGATCTTTAGCAGTTTTGAGGTCACGTTGTCAACGATGTAGTTCATCCCTCGCATTTTCCTTATTGAAGATGCTTACTGCCTAGGACTTTTCACTTGTTGCAGCATGTGGGAGGAGAATTGCTCTGTCTAATTTGCACTCTTTATATTATACAGACACGGTCAGCCATGGCATCTGAGGGTGGTTCTAGAAGACGTAGAGGATTAAAGCAGGAAGAACCGCACCAGGGTCTTATACCTGCCCTTCCAGACGAGCTTGCTCTTCTTTGCTTGGCACGAGTACCACGTGCTCAACATGCAGTTCTTAGTGCAGTTTGTCGAAGTTGGCGACTTCTCTTGCAAAGTCGTGTTTTGTATGACATCCGACAAGAGCTTTCACTAACTGAAGAATGGCTCTTTTTGTGGACTCAGGTACCTTCTCCTGCATAGCTTCTCTGTTGAGAGTACCCATGTCAATACTATTAACCTAAACTTTGCATCCTTCGCTCTTCCCTCAGTCATTGCTTTACTTCTTTTACCTCTTACTCGTCACCTGATTTGCTTGATTTTTTGCATGTCACAATATTTCTTTTATTTCATTGCAAAGGAAACGTGTACCAATTAAAGCCAAGCATAAACTCGCAAGTCCTAATAGTGTTTTGAATCGAATCAATTAAGAATCTATCACCTTATTTTCTGATAGTATGAGGAGTTAGCTAGATTAGAAATTTGATGATGCAACAAGCTTTAAAAGTAAAAGTCAATCTCCTCTTCTGGATTAACGTAGCTGGTATAGTTCCAGCTTGAGTTTTCTAATTGAAGAGTGGAGGATCTTAAAAGAATGAAATAATGGCCTCAACTCTACCTCTCATGTCTTCATTAGGATATGTCAAGAGCCAACGTGTGGCATGGCTATGATCCACAATCGAATCGATGGTTTGCTCTCCCGGCTTTACCCAATGAACAGCGCACTGCTGGGAACTCTGCCTCTGCAGTAGTGGATGGTAAACTTTTTGTGGTAGGAGGACAACTGGACAATGGCAATGCATGCAGCCGTGTTTCATACTTTGATATGCAACTCTACTCCTGGAAATCTGCAGCTCCTCTGATTATTCCACGGGCCAAATGCATGGCAGGTCAACCTTGCTCAGGAATTCCAGTCTATTATTATGATCTAGTTGTATATATCTAATATGCGACTTTGATTTTCTTAAACCGATAACCCACAACAGAAGCTCTCGTGATGTTGTCGATGTCAATGTGTGCGATGCGCCCCGTTATGTTCTACACGATTTACAATCATCATTTGTTAGCAGGTGTTATCAACAACCAGCTGTATGTCGTCGGAGGGTTTACAGAACGTTACCAAGATGCAGGACCAACTGCCGAGGTTTACAACCCGGTAAAAAACGAATGGCGCCGCATTTCGTCCATGAAGATCTCTATGGAGCTTTATGACTCTGCCGTTCTTGACAACAAGTTTTATGTGGTGAACTCTTCCAGCGAGAATCTGGTTGGGCTTGTTTACGACCCAAAGCAAGATGAATGGGTGTACATGGCCCATGGTCTCAATACAGGTGAGAGCACCATCGCGTGATCATTTTGTCTCGACTTCTTCGAAATATATGTTTTCAGATATTAAGTTATGTGATATCTGAAGCCTACATTGGAGATCATAGAATATCGGACACCATACTGCATCTTTTGCATCTTTTGCTCCTATAATTAACTAATTTCTTTGGATGGAGCAGGTTGGCAGTCTAAAACTGCTGCTATGAATGGTAAGCTGTATGCTGTTGGCGATTCACATTCACTTGAAGGAAAGAATGAAATCTCTGTGTACAATGGGAAGAAGGACTCCTGGGAAACAATCAAGGGAGTTCTGGAGGATTCTGCTCCTGTTTTGGCCTGGGGCCCGGAGCTTGCGAGTCTTGGTGGAAAGCTTTGCATTGTTGGTACAGGTTTGCAACCTCGGATAGGAGCAAACCGAGCAGCTGTTGCTTTTGTAGAGGTGAGCAATTCCAAGACAGAGCCTGCAAAATTGTCTGCCTCACTGAAGTTTTACGAAGATATAAGTGGCAAAATTCAGTTCGCTGATCCACTGCCGCGGGGTGCATGCCAAGTCTTGGCGCTGTGATGGTAGATCTTGTACAGTCGGAGTGGAACTTTCTACTACCGTCCAGTGGTAAATAGTTCGATCTCAGGTCCCATCTCACTCATGCCGTGAGTTGTTTCGTGGACCTCCATTTCTTTCCCTGTTTCTGATAGGTTTCGGAAGCAACATTGTTTTGGAACTGTCAATATCTGGAGTACATGCCAAGTTCGTGTAGATGTGTTCACTGAAGGCAACTTAATGCTTCAGATTCAGCTCTTGAACTTAGTTCAGATACTTTTGTATTTTAAGCATCTTTTCCCCTCTATTAGGGTTATGACCAATCTGATCGAACTATTTTAAAACATTTTTGTTCTCTCTGGCTGGGGTCTGTTTAATAATTCAAGCAACAAACATACATTACACTCTTTCTCATTCAAAAAATTAGTCGGAAAATTTTATTTTTCATGAAATGTTCTGCTGTTCTCTCTTAAATCTATGAAAGGCATTCAAGAGGCGATAGTTGTGCTCAAATTGAACTAGATGGACCCAGTCTTTTGTTTGCGACATGGGGATATGTGCGCACACCATCAATTCCATCATGCATACGCTGTCGCCTAGAGCATTCAGAATCTGGCTTGCCGACAATCATACAGATCACTGTAAAGATTCCTTGGCGTTTTAAGTAGCTATGCAGTCACACATTTAACCCAGTGGTTGTAAACTAAACGTTTAACGTCAGCAGAAAAGAATACAGGAGTAGGTAGTTGGATTCACAATGTCTTCGGCAACAATGCCATAAGTCATACACACCACACTGTTAATTAGTGACAACACCAAGAAAGTGAAGGGCATATTCTCCCCGCTCCTATCTGTTATCACTTGAGCCTGGGCTCAGTCTCGAGCGACAGCAGTTGCCATCGACACTACCAACTCATGTGAATTTATCGGTCGCGGCACAGAAGATTTAACCTGTGAATACTTGGAATCTACTATCGAGTGAATGATGCATGAGCATGTACGGTGATCGTTGCATATCTCAATCGCGCAGGGTTATCTTTAGGGAAATGCTGTCTCTGTGGGCGTGAAACCGCTGTTGATCAAGAACCAACAAAGCACCACCGAGTTCATGAACGAGTTGGTCGTGGTGATAGCCATGTTGCACCTCAATCTGGTATACCCTAAGGGCTGTTATGTTCTTGAAGACCAGAGGCTTCTGGTGTATGAATACTTTGACAACAACGATTTGGCAAGACATTTGTTTTGCAAACGGAGTACTCACCAAATTCCAATCACTGTAGTACTTGATGAAATTCCTATGGACGACAATCTGAGAACATGTCATTACCTTCTCCAGCAGATCAAATGGGAAAGAACCGACCCTTGGACTGGCCAGCACGGTTTAACATATGATTCGGCGTGGCCAGGAACTTACACTACCAGCACACTTCAGCTGAATCAAGGATCATTTACCGAGACATCAAAGCACGAAAGCCTTGTTGGACAAAGACTTACAACCAAAGACAACAGATTTTGGCTAGGCCGCATCATAACAATTGAAATTGCTGGTAACAAGTGAGTTTCAGCAAGTCCACTGTTGCCATAATATGGTTGCTTAGGACAACCTCGAATTGTGACAATACTGGGTGACATAGTAGCCGATTCCTCACGGAATGGTTTCCCTCGAGAAAGTTACCTCATCCTTGCATGAATTTCTTGGAATTACCATTCTCCTACATCATGGAACGCGTGATGGTGTATCACTTTCTCCTCCAACTTTATTTTCACAGTTAAGCACTCAGTTTAATTAGAATCATGCATGCATGCTGTTTTTGTATGAGGCTCTCAATCAAAGAAGCCCTTAAAACAACTTACGATGCATTTCTAGTATACCTACAACGGCACTGGCTCCAAAAGTTTCTAGTACGAAGAGTCGAGATTCAACGATGAGCTCCTCCACCCACATCAAGTTATGTGCCGTTGCAATCAAACAGAAATTACGGAATTTCTGGATGCAGAATTGGTAACCTGTACATGAGATCGTCGACTTCCTGTTTCGTGAGAGTCACTAGCGTATCGTCATCCAATTGCCATTTTGCGTCGTCGCTCATCAACCTCTTGACCCAAGCGGCGCCAAAGGCAGTAACCCCCTGGAGATCTTGGTCACAAATCTTATCATCCAGCTGCGCTCAATCTTGGTGTACACATCCAGACATTCTATTCGCGGTCCCAGAGGGTCTGCGGCTCTGTACTGACCGCGCTGTAAGGAGGATGAACCTTGCCGGACGTCGGAGCTGATACCTCTGCTGGAAGAGATTTCGCACAAGGGCGCAGTATTGAAATACTCGACTTCGATGCTGTAGTTGTAAGAAGATGGACAATGTTCAACCAAGGTCAGGCCCAATTCACCAAGCCCATCAATACCGACATGCATCGATCATGGTCAGCCTCCATTTCAGTATTTGTAGTGTTAGTCTGCGTGGTCCCGGGCTATCTATCCTTAACAACCATACCACGCCTAATCGTCCGGGCACTGATTTTACCCTAATGGTGAGATGCATTTGATGTCTTCCTGTCAGGATCTCCATTAGCACGATTCCAAACGCGTACACATCACTCTTCTCAGTAACCAGGCCTGATTCGTGGTATCTGCAACACATTTGTGGCCCATCTATGCATCAGCGGCATTGACAATGAGAACCCAAGGATCGTTGAAGCTCAACGGCTTGGCGGTTGTGCTGTCCAGAAAGATCGCTGTTCCAAGAGCAGGACAAGCTACTGAGCTACGCGCAACGGGTGGGAGAAGAGTACCTCAAGTCTTACTCGGGATCGAGATATCCTGGGGTCCCCTTCACGATCGTTGTGATATGAGTCACGTCTTCGTGCACAAAGGTCTTCAGTTTCTAGAGCCCGAAATCCGCCACTTTGGCAACAAGCTTGTTTGTGAGCAGATTGTTAGTGCTTTTGACGTCGCGGTGGATGATCGACGGGGAGCACTTGTCATACAGGTATTCCAATCCTGCATGAGGCCACGAGCACAAAGTAACGTGTCATTGAAATGACGCATGTTGTTTAAGCTCAAACATGGTCAGTCAGGGCTCTCTCAAAGTAACATCCTAACAAGTGGGAGCGCGATGTAAGCCTCAATACCATCTGCAAATTGAATGCTGACGCTTGTTCTCTGGCATCAGTTCAAAGGATTTGCGGCAACACTATCCCCATTTCAGCCGTCATTTCAGCTTTGGATCAGGGGAAGATAGTTTTCTCGCTACACGACAAAGAAGTTCGCATAAAGATCCAGTGGTGTTGCAAATGGATGTGCAGGCACCTCGCAGTGTGCGGCTCAGGTCTACTCCACCCATGTACTCGTGAATTAGTATCTACTGATTTCGTGTGCACCTGTACTCTTGGAGCGAAACCAGGTACTTGGGATGCACCATTGACAACAATTCAACCCGCACACCCATTCATTCATCCATGCTTTGAATCTATTCAGGAAAAGAACATGCTCGGACAGCTTCGACGTGCTCAGGGATTGGAAACTTGCTGGAGAGGCCATGGTCTGATCATCGATCCCATGTGATCAAGGCAGAGGAATTCGGAAACGTAAGCAGCGACCTCGTTGTACAACTTCTCCTTGCTTTGGCTTGAGTTCGCTGCCAAAACTTCAGCCGCAACCTCTTGGCAATCTGGCAGCTTGCCGTTGCACACATCACCAAAACCACCACTCCCAATCACGTTTGCACAATTACTTGTCGCTTGTTTGAGCTTGGGCAGCGACAGTGATTGAGATTTCCCGCCATTGTTCTCCAAACGCTGCTGGAAGTCTTTCTCAGCAGGATCAATGAAATCTGGTGGGACGTGCATGGGAGCAGTCCTGTCAAGTTCTAGATCCTCTACGTGGGAAACATCATATTCGACAGATACTGTAGTTCGATGACGAGAAAGAGAGAGACTAGGAAGACGTGCTTACTTGCCCGTCTACGATAGTACAACCCTGAGGCTCCGATGGCCAGAACGAAAGCTTTAACTACCACGCCAAGCACGATCCATACACTGGACGTCTTTGAATTAGTGTAATGGCTCATTGGCGGAGAAGAATCGCCTGTCCATGGGATATTTTATCATGTTCGAAATGTCTCACGCTCATGCTTCCCCCCTCTGGGTTCAAATGCAGAACTCAATCAGATACAATATCGTCTTCTGCCACAGCAGTGCTAATCCAGTGAACACAACCTGAAATCTCATCACGGATCACAAGGAGAACACTCTTCTGCAGAAATAGATAACATTTGTGTACGCCAGTTATACTCGTCCCAGTGAGCCAGACAGTAGCATGCTCAATGATGTCCATGGATCACAAATTGCAGTCCTCATCTAAAGTAAGTTGCAATCTTACCATTGTGAATTTTCATACAAGAGCCCTGAGAAATGAAATATTGTGCAGACAGGAATGGGTGTTTATTAAGAGATGTATTCGGCTTCCATGCCATCTCGGGATCGAAAGATTTCTCCGGTGAAATATCATCATTTTTTTCCACTAGCCCCAATGTGGAATTGCTTCATCGATAGGCATTGAGAACAAAACTAGCTTTTTTGATGGTGCTAATCCTTCTGAGCATCAAATGGGAAGCAGAAGCAGATCTTTTTCCTGTTATGGTCGTTAAAGTTGGGTTTTCGAGGACCAAAATGCCTCTCTAGTGATATTGTTGGTGACGTTGTTGTGAATTACGAGGTTTCCATCCGTTTGAACATAGCGTCTGCAGGTCCAGGGCTTCACAACCGTCAAATTGGTGCTCAGGACAGGAATTCACTTACTTAACTACTGAAACTTAAGGTTGCAGTCTGGCTCCAACACAAGATATATTTCGGAAGTAGTTTGCTATGCAAAGTTGAGTTAGAATCTGAATCTAATTCGTCCTGATGAAGCGGGAAAACTAAAGCTGGAAGGATCAAGGAATCAGTGGTGCTCACGACTAGGAAAGGAAAAGCTCGGAGGTGGGAAGCGAGAATTCTCAACTACACAACCCGCTGTAAAGAATCCTCGCACGCGTCCTTCCAAAGGCATCGTTCCTGGAATTCCATTTTGACTCGGTTTCAGCATCAGGTTCTTCAGCGGGTTTAATGTACATTGGTAAGGGCAATTCTGAATCTGACTGATGCATCACTTTGCGCGGTGTATATGCTGTCGGCTGGGAAAGGTGGCGAACTTTTGTCAAGCGGTTGACGTAATCGTTTGAATTGGACAATACATTCCACGTGCACCGGGAATACTTACCAAATTTTGAATTTTTCCACGAAGCAGTCTTTAAGCTGATACTCGCCCATACAACAGAGTGTTGAGACATTGTCACCTCATTTTCATATTACCTATTAATCTTGGGTCGCGGACTACCTCCGCACGTGTCAAAATAAAATAAAAAAGATAATCATCGGCACAGCACGAGATGGCGATTTATTATCAATCTGCATCGAAGACGTCCAGATTAAATTTAACAGCTCTGAGTTCTGCAAATGTCGAAAAAAGGACCAAAATCGGTAGTTGTCTGTTTCAGTCGGTAAAACCACCAGTATCTAACACACATTGCTACTACTTCATCACACACAAGGTATCCACCCCAAAGCTATTGAAGCAGCGTAAAGGCGCTTGCAGCGTTGGAGTTGCGGGTGCCGTAACTTTTCAGACTCCCATAGTGAGCACATAAGCGCTGATCGAGTTCCTTGAGTATCCATCATAGATATTGGTCTATCCTAACATCCCATTCATGTCTCTTCCGCCTGCGGTGAAGTTTTTGGAGGTATCAACGCTGTGTCTGGTTTCCAATTGGCAGACTTCTTTTATCTCGACTGTGGCGCCCCAACAGAGTATACAGATGAATATAGCACAACATGGCACCCAGACAATGCATACGTGTCAACTAGACAAATCGCATCCAACCTAACCGGGACAACCTGGCCAAAGTTTAAGAATCTTCGCTACTTCAGTGGTAAATCCCGTGCCAAGAATTGCTTCACACTTCCAGCAAAACTCAAACAAGTTTACATTATGAGACTAGGATTCTTTCGTGGAGGCGACGGCAACACCTTGACCCCAACAACCTTCGAGTTAGTCTTGGATTCTACAATTTTTGAGAATGTCTCAATTTAAAATATAGATGTCTTCGTCTTCTATGAGGTGATATTCCAGACTGGGGATAGGAACGAGACATCGCTTTGCCTTGTGCAAGATTCCAGTGGTTCTACACCTTTCATCTCTTACATTGCACTCCGCGCTATGGAGAGACCGACGGTGTCCGAGGTTAACTTGAACTGGTTGAATAAAAACCAGAGTGACTACCCAGACACGTTTCTAGCTCGGCGGCTCACTAATTAAGATCAATATACACAAACTGTAAGTTTCGATCTAATGCGCTGGATTTGCTATAGTGAAAGCTTTTGCCTCAAAGTCCTACATCCTCAGTTTCTCACTTTTGAATACGCATTCTGCGACGATCCGCTTTTCAGAGATGACTACGATTGATATTGGTCTTCATCACAAAATGGATCCGAATTAAGTAATTATCCCATGGCCACTGCCGGTATAGTGTAATGCACCTCACCGCCAGAAGGTCTGCAAACAACAAGTGATGTGACCATTAACCCATCTTCCAATCAAGATTCTCTGAAAACCATCCCTCCTTGTTGCAACATTCAATTTCGACTAGCGGGAACCTCACCAATTACTTGAACACAAGCGTACCTTTCAAAATATATATATACAGTTTTACTTTGTGGAGCTCGACTTGACAGTAAACAGCACGGATCGAAGTGTCTACATACTTGGGTCTGCAAAAAGAAGGTACCCTTACCTGGTAAATGTCATCAATGTTACAAAGTTACACTTAAGTTTGTATGGAATGAAATATGACAATTATGTTATCGGACCTGGGTCAAAGATTGACTTCTATCCCGATCCAATACGAACATTGGCGAAAGGTCCGATGCTTTACGCCGTGGAGGTTTACAAAATTTGCGACCTATTGGTTTCACCCACAAACGATCGAGACTGGGCGGCGATTGAAACCATCAAGGTGGACATGAATTTGACAGACTGGCGAGGCGACCCTAGTCCTCCATATCACTTGCAACCCAGTGAGCGCAACGACAAATCTCGCCGTTCACACAGAGTAAGATATTCTCTTTCTTCCTTTTCTGAGGATTGCTCTTTGCGCTGCGTATTCACCCAATCATGCACGAAAGAAGTCATTACATTTCTGACTTGGTTTTTACTGTAAATCGATGTTCCCAAAGTGCTCACTGAGAGGAATTGAATTTTAGGCATCTAGCCCGGCTTTAATAGCCTTCGAGACCTCACCACCTTGTAAGTGTGCAAATGTCTTGAGCTCCCCCCTATTGCTAGATGAACACCCTTACATGCTCACCAATTGCACTGCGCCATTCCATGTAGCTGAGGTGGGGACCTCCTTTCCATGTGCAGGAAATTAGATGGCAACTCTCTGACGGGACATCTACCTGACTTGAGTGGCTTGACGAACTTGAGAACAATGTGAGTTCAAATTTATTTGGTGTTTCCTGAGTACGAATTGAACTGTGCAATACATTCCATATCTTACAAAACGGTCCGTCACATTTCTACTCCTGATACTAAGAAACAATACAAGATGGACTCAAAGCTGTAGTACTACAAGTATGTGTCCTTCTGTCATACATTGTTCCTAGAAGCACCTAACAGCATCCAGTGGATGATGAATGATTTGGATGAATGATTATAATTCATCAATTTCCTTCACTCCCACTTGTTCAACAAATTATTCTATCTAATCATTGTCTGCAACCTGAAAATTGGAACTATCTCTATTTCTAACTAACTGAGTTGTACTAATCATAATATCTTTTCACTAATTGTATGAAATTGTAACATTCTCTGATTCTCCCACTTGATTAAGTAGAAGGTGGAGTGGTAAGTCCTTAAAGACATTGAAGGTGAATAAGCATCTCACAAGGTAACGCCTTGGTAACTAGGCCTGCAAGCTGATTCTTTGCGTGAACAAAGCAAATGTCGATTTGTTTGCTTTTGTAATTCTTTTGAATGAGAAAATATTTAGTTTCAGTATGTTTTGTACGTTTATGATGAAGAGAATTTTTAACAAGCTGAATGGCTCCTGGATTGTCAAAGAAAGGTATGGTAGGTTTGGTCTGAGGAAGACTCAAAGAGCGTAAGAAATGACAAATCCATATAGCTTCTTTGGCAGATTCTACCATGGCTACAAATTTGGTCTGCAGGACATCCTTGGCGCTTGCTACACCAAGCTATGTCTCCATTTTCAAGCAGAAAAATGTAACCAGTGCATGACTTTCTATCGTCTTGATCTCCTGTGTAGTAGGCATCACAATAACCAAAAAAAATAAGATCATATGGGATACCTGAAAAAGTAATGCCAAGGTGAATAGAACCTTTGAGATAACATAAAATCCGCTTCAGTGCAGTCCAATGTGATTGTGAATGTGATTGTCAAGGGTAGTTGGTAAACTTTGCCACTTTGCTTACAGTGAATGCGATGTCAGGTCTTGTGAGTACCATAGCATACACAAGATACCCTACAACTTCTTGGAATGGATAATCAGGTAATAACTCTATGTCATCAGGTCCTTGTGAGGCTTATTAAGATACATGAGTATCTGCAGGCATGATCTTCACTGGATAAAATTCATTTTCAATATGATTAGTTTTATTATTATGCATAGATGCTCTAAGAATTGGTAGATACTTTGCTTGGCTTATTGATATTATATCATATGTGAGCAAAATCACCTTGGATGATAAAGTTGGAACAAATAAGTTTGACTCAACCATTGGAACCAAAAAATCATGTGATACATATGTCTCAGCTTTCACTAAAGTAAAAGCATCAATAAACTTTGATAAAACTATATAGTTCTCATGTTGTACTAATGAATTTTGTAGCTGATTAAATATCTTTCACTCATGCTAGAATCTAAACATGATCATTTAAAAGAATATGTGAAATATCCAAACTAGTATTATAAGAATTGTGAAAGAATTCAAGAGAGTAAGATAATCGTTCATCAGAAATAATATTAGAGCTTTTGATAACTTTGCTATATGAGGTCTCTAAAATTGCCATCCCTTATTCATGGTATTATATCCAATAAATACTACATATTCTTCCTTGGCTTGGAACTTAGTGTGCTTAGATTTACTAATAAATGTATAAGCAATTGTGTTAAATATTCTAAAGTGATGAATAAAAGGCTTAATATCATACCAAAATTAATATAGAGTAGTATGACCAATTTATAAATTCATTGTTTAATTCAAAATATGAATTGTACAATTCATTATCTCAATCCATAATTTAAGAGGAATATTTGTAAAATAGAGCATGTTCCTTACAAATTCATAGATTGTTCTATTATCCTGCTTTATATATCCATTTTGTTGGAATGTATGAGCCGTATTCATCTCTCTTGTGATTCTTCTTGATCAAGTAACAAGTCAAATTTTGTATTAAATAATTCAAATTTTCAATGTGTGCCCAAAATCTTAATTCTTTTTCATCTATCTTGTTCAATAAGTCTAAGAATCTTTAAAAAATGCTTAAAATTTTTATATATATTTTTTAAAAAATAAATAAATTTAAAAGAGATACAATCATCTTTAATAATAAGATAGTAATAGGCACCTCTTATAGATGGTTATGTTATTTTACCACATAAATCTACATATAAGAATTCTCAAAGTACTTTGGATTTTTTTTTTATTTTTTTTATTTTTTTAAAGAATAAATTACTTTGTATTTTTTAAAAAAAAATACAACTAACACATATAAGAAGTAGATAATTGATATTCTTTGTAATTGTGAAATCCTCTAAGCTTGAGTGTTGATTCATCTCTTAGATAGTTTGTAGACTCATATATTCCATTCTTTAATGCTATAGAATAATATCGTCAAGTGTCTTATTTATAATGTTAAGTGCATGTCTAGTAAAGAAAAAAATGTGTGATACTTAAGTGATAAAGTGTTTCAATTCTTTCATCATCTATCACCTTAGGACTTTTTCTATAGTCATGGTGAAGTTCACATTTATTAGTAAGGATTAGAAATGATATTCTTATTTTTAAAGCTAATCCTATAGAGAATAGATTTTGTTGGAATTCTAATATGTACAAAATATCTCCTAGAATGCCACACTTTTTTTAACCATCTATTATCTTCATAATTTCAAAGTTTTCTAATTCCTATTATTCATAAGTCTTGATCATTTGTAATAACTATTAACTATTGATTCAATGTTGTAATCTTAATAAATATCATTTTGTTAAAATAGGTTTTCTTAGATCTTTTAGAAGGTTTCTTATTGATATTACTTTGTTGATGTGAATATTCATAGTATATTCTTTTAACATCTTATATTCAAAAAAAAAAATTTAATTATATAAATAATTTATTATTATTATTATTATTATTATTATTATTATTGATAAAAAATATAATATATCTACATATAAAAAAATGTATCACAATTTATGAGATTTAAAAAAAAAAAAGAAGGATTATTGAAAAACTTATCATTTTTTTTTGCAAGGATATTCTTTTTTTTATATGCTTCATAAATATCTTTTGATATAATATCAATATTCTTGATTATAGTTCTGTTAGTGATATTAAAAAGTTCTTTCTCCTCAAAATAAATCTCTTTATGGAATTTCTATATTATAAATTTGCTTCCATCAAAAATCTTAGTTTTTTGCTATTGTACCTTTTTATAGAATCAATAATAAAATAATTTATCTTGATTCAATTTAAATGTATTAATGTGCAGTATGGATCTATAATCTAAAGACCTTTTTTAATAATAGATATATTTAATTGTATTTAAAAGCCTAGGTTATGTTACTTCTTCTAGTTTATATTAATAAATGTGCTTACAATCCTTTGACAATGTACAATACATTCCATATCTTACAAAACAACTTGTCATATTTCTATCCTTGATACTATAAAACTATATAAGATAGATTCAAAGTTGTAGTATTCTAAGTATATGTCTTTTTGTCACAGATTGTTCTTAGAAACACCTAATTTCATCTAGAGGATGATGAATGATTTAGATAAATACTTATAATTTATCAATTTCTTTCATAACAAGGATAGTTGTTAGGGACATATACTTTGGAGGTTCACAAAATCTTTTAGAATATTTTAGAAGCTTCTTGAGTTAATAAAAGTCGGTTGAAAAGTTTCCTAGTTAGTAGAAAGAAGTTAAGAAGCTTCTTAGTTTGATAGAAGCCGCTCAAAAAGCATCCTAGATAAGAATATATACAGGACTTAAGGCTAAAGAGTTCCTCAGTTTCAACAATCTATCTCTTGGAGTTCTAGCTCATCTTTCTTAGTGTTGTTCATATACTCATTTCTTTAATTCAAGTTCTTGTTGGTTTTTTTTTCAAACCTTGTCCTAATTCGAGTCTCTTGGTTTGTATTTTTGTATCCTTGACAGTTTGTCAAGATTGACATCATCTTCAATATCAGAGTTGGATCTTTCTTATTAGAAAGTGGATTATCCTTCTACTCAAAGATATAGTAGCACTTTAGAGGGTACGAATTACCCTCTTCTAAATTAATATTGTCTTCTTATAGATTCATTTCTTCTTTCTCTTAGAATAGCTAAAGGTCAAAATATTAATATGATAGAATCTTTCAAATTCAAGTTAGACGCCATTATAAGTGCTTTTATTATTTTATCTACTAGGACTATGGAGATTGAAGGGATTGTTGTAAAACTTCATAATAACACAATATCTAGAGTGTCGCAATCTACATTGCATCTGATGTCATGTTGCAGCACGTTTATATAGTGAAAGATATAGATAAGAATAATTTATATTTAATACTTGATTATCTTAGTTCAATAAGAACTTAAGATACTTAAGAAAAGGGTTATGGAAGCCTCTTAGATTATTTTCTTGTTTTAATAGCTAACAGATAAAAGTTAATTGTTAAAGTTTTCTTCTAGGCTATACAAATTCTATTACTCATTTTGAAAAGTCATAAGTTAATTAGAATAGAATGGAAAAGGAAAATAGTTATTATGGTTGATACTAAGATTAAGTTGAGGATAGGATTTAACTTTAAAATCCTTAAAATTAGTTAAATTGATAACCAAGGAAAGATCAGATATGAGACAGGGTCGAAATCAGACCTCTAGGGACAAAAACGACCGTCGAAGGCAAGGGACGAGAGACATTTGAAGATCGGCGATTAGAATTGGATAGCTAGCTTAAAAGGGGTTCTAGGGGCATTTAGCTTGTGACCATAAGGTTTTAGAAGACTTAGAAATTGCTATTCAAAGTCAAGGTTTATATTGGTGATTTGGGTTTTTATATAAGACAATGATGGCTTGCATTGTTGAATGATTCGTAAAATCTATGAAGCATCTATAGTTCAAAATTTGATATTATTTGGATTGTTGGGTGTGCTAAGCGTGTATGAAAATTTGTATTAATCTAGAGATGTAATCAAGAGATATTTGAGTTTTGATACAAAGGGTTGTCGAAAGTTGGCAGTTTAGGATTGGATAGGATTTCCATGATAACTAAAGATCCACAAATTGGATCAATGTAATTTTTGGTATGCTAATAGAAGACTTTTAGATTGAGCTACACACCAAGTTTGAGCTGAAGTTAATGGTGAAAGAAGGAAAAATCACCACTGGAGTTTCTACATCAATCTTCAAGTTGGCGGCCAAGTGTCATTAGTGCGCTTTTTGGGCGTTTTCTTGCAATCTGTAAGTTGGGTTGGGCTAAATTTTTTGAGCATGTAAAAGGCTTATACCAACATGTGTGTGCAAAATTTCACACTAAGTGGACGGTTCGATTAAAAATTATAGCTTTTTAAAGCTCATTGATTAGGGTTAGGTCTTATAAACAAAAATAAAAATTACTTAATTATAAAGGAAATGAGGTAATTGGGATATATGTAAGGTTGATTTTATTAAGAGGAGTGTTTTTAAACACTTTTGAATTGAAGCTCAAATTATATTCCTTATACATGGATGAAACCTATTAGGATTTCTTGAGTATTTGCAAACAATATTTTACCTTCTACAACCAAGTGACCAGTGCATTCCCGAACGAGACAACACGTAATACGACATAAGTGGTGAACCCGACGTGAAAGTTTGAGGTGGAAGGTATTAGCTTTTGTTGTGGTTATTTGTAATCAATGGCACAAGAAAGCAAAAAGGTGGATTTTGGAGCTATTGATGGAGCTTTGGATGGAGCTTCAAGTGGATCTTCTAGTGGAGCTTCTTCTGGTGGACAAGTTATGTATCTAGACCCAAACATTGCAAATATGTTTCAATCTTTTACATTAATTATGCAACAGTAACAAAAAAAAGATCGAAAGGAGGCTTTGGCAATCAAAGCACTGCAAGCAATAATTAACAAGGTTGACCAGTTTGATGGGAAGGACATATCTAAGTATTTGAGGTATTATATGCGGGAAATAGAATTGAATCGAGTCTCTGAAAGGGACATGATTTTATTATTTGGACTTGCTACAATACCAGAGATAAGAAAACATGTGAAATCAGTTACAGAGCAATTTGAAAGCTCTTAGGAGGAATTCTCTCATGCGTTGAGAAATGAGAATTTCTTAGAAGACTCTGATCTAGTCACTAAGAAATCATTTTTGGAATGGATTGAGCGTTCTAACAAGAAATTGCAAGCTAGTGAATTATTAAGGGAGTTTGAAAGACAGTATTTTCGATTATCAAAAATAGAAAAGGTAACTTTGGAACCAAACAAGATTGAGTTATTTCTTCAAGCAGCAGATGGAAAATTACAAGAAAGGTTGGAGATTTCTCTTGAAGATATAGAAGAAGATGATGGATTAAGAACAAATTGGAAGAAGGTCAAGGATGCAATAGGGTTGTTGGCAAAAAAGAAAAAGAGGAAGGACAAGGGGGGTATCCAAAGAATGCTGCAGATACCTAAAATTCAAGTGCCCACTTCACGGTTCATGGTACCTATTGTTCAACCTTCAACAACTACGTCAAAGAAAGAAAATATGGGGATTGAAGAACTTATACGCGGAATGCGGGATCTTCAAATTAAATTTGCAAGGCTTGAGGAGAAGACTTCTGTAATGAATTCAAAATCTACTTTTAAGCAAGGATATGTGTAAAGATGCATTTGGTGTGATGATGATTTCTATTCTCAAAAAGATTGTGGTGAGTTTAATAAAATGGTTCAATAAGGCATTTTTTTTTGGCAAGATGGAAAGGTGGCATTAAAAGATACTGGTGATATTCTCCAAACCAACTTTGGTAAGGGAGGTATGAAAGCATTGGTTAAGGATTATTTGCCAGCGAATGGGATTGCAATAATAGAAATTACAAGTTATGGTATTAGTGGATGATAATGCTAAGCAAGAATTTTTTAGAAATATTGAACCAAGTGGGGTTTGGTCTTCTATCATTTCTACAATGCATAAGAAGAAGATGCCACAATAAGCTTTATTAAGAACTACTGCAATAATTCGTAGAACTACGGGTTGGGAGGATCTTATAGAAGCTTTATCAGTACATGCCTATATTACTAAAAATCAACATGAAGCCTTGATAGAAGAAAAGAGAAGACAAGATTCTAACGATACAAGAGAAGGGAATTCTTCAAAAAGACAGACTTGGGGAGATAAGGCTCGTGAGATGGCATCACAAGAATTACCAACAAAGGATACTTCAATATCTTCAAAAGAAAAATCAAAGGATTTAGGAGAAAAAGGTAAGTCAATGGCTTACAAACTTCTCTCCGATCTTGAAGCAGCAACAAATTTAAAGGGGGTACTTGAAGAACGTGTCTTTAATACTAAAGTTGAATTCACATTGAATAAAATATTGGGTATTGCAAAGAAAGAATTCCATAATGTCATTATTGATAGTATTAAGCAAAAGAGGCAATTAATGGGTGAATCTGGATCAAATCATGCTATTGATGCACATATATGTGAGGATGAAGAAGATGAAATTGGCAACTGTTATAAATAATCAACAAATAGAGGAAGGAGTTATAATCAAAAAGCACGTTTTGATGATCCAAGTGATAAGGAAAAAAAAATTTCGAGTCATTACACTCGAAAGCATTGGACTAGAGCAACTACAGAGGCATTAGTAAAGATTGGAGATATGGATGAGCCAGTTGTTGCCTTGATTGACCATGGTTCAGAAATAAACCTTATGTCTAAGGATCTTTACATGAATCAAAAGTGGCTAATTGATATGGAGCATGGATGGATAATATGGGCGGCTAATAATACATGAGGTGAATTGTATGGTGCTTGCCCAGATGTGAAGGTTTGGATTGGTGATGTTGCAATGGAACAAAACTTTTTTGTTCAAGATGCAACAACTTATCCTCTTATATTGGGACAACCGTACATTATTGCGACTCAAATGGAAACAAAAGTCCTCGATGATGGATCAGCTTATGCACGGATTCGTAGTGAAGATGGAAAAAAGGCAGTACAATTTTTGACTGTTCCTCCAAATCATGAATGTAATTGAGACAAATTGAGAGAGAAACCATTGCCAAGAGTCATTGAAGAATTTACAGATTTTTGAAGAGTACCACTATAAAGCGGGATTATGGAGGTACAAAAGGGGAGGTACTCTTGCAAGATATATATACCTTTGATGCAAGATTTATTGGCATTTTTGAAAATGGAAGTGTTATGTATAAGAGGATTGAGGATCTAAAAAGAAATGAGAGAAAAAGATTATGTGCTGTTGAAAGAAAATTATATGGATTAAAAATATTAGAAGATGATGAAAAAATTATTGATATTTATGAAGAAAATAGATTAGAAGATCCTTTAGAACTGATTACATCTATTGGATTAGGTGATGATGATAAAATTATACAGATTCATTCGAAAGAAGTTTATGATATGATTGAATCTTTTCAAATGCCAGAGGTTATGGTTGAAACAAAATACAAGATAGTAGATAAGAAGATAAAATCCGTTGCTATGCCTTTGCCAAAAGACTGTAAAGAACAAGTAGAAGGAGCATCAAGAGAAAAGAGCTTGAGGGATCCAAGAAATATTGGGCATAAGTTTACTGAAGAAACTTTTGAAGAATTAAAGATTGGTTCTGATGGTTCCTTGTTGCCAGAGGAAATTGTGTTCTTCAAAGAAATGCTAGCAAAACGAGGTAAATCATTTGCCTTTGAATCTCATGAAATTGGGTGTGTAGATCCAAATGTTGTAACTCCTATGGTTATTTTTACTATACCACATGTACCTTGGAATTTGAGGCCAATTCTAGTGCCAAGGGCACATTTACCGAGTTTGATAGAATTATTAAAAGAAAAGATGAAGATGAAGATTTTGGAGCCTTCTTTTGCACCATATTCTAGACGATGGTTTACAGTGCCTAAGAAAAATGGATTATTATGATTTATTTAAGATATGCAGCTACTAAATGCAATGACTATCAGAAATGCAGGAATTAGACCGATACTAGATGAATTTGCTGAAGCATTTGCAAGAAGGGCAATTTATTCAATGGGTGACCTGTATTCAAGCTATGACCAATTTCAACTAGCAAAAGAAAGTAGAGACATGGCAACAATGAGAATTCCACTTAGATTGGTTAAAATGTGTACTCTTCCTCAAGGTGCTACTAATTTAGTTGCACATATGATGAGCGGGATGAATAAGGTATTGAGGGATTTTATTCCTGAAAAGACTATGCCTTTTTTAGATAATATTCCTATTAAAGGGTGCAAAGAAGAAGATAAGGATGAAACTTTAGATAAGAGGGGGTATCGCAAATATGTTGTCAATCATATATAAGATTGTGAAAAGATATTGACTTGGCTTGAAGAAGTTCATCTTACATTATCAGATATAAAATCTATATTTGGAGTACAAGAAGTTATAATTATTGGACATTTATGTGGATTTTATGGAAGAAAACCAGATCCAGCCAAGGTTGATGTAATTAGAAGAATAAAAGAAGATTGCTGTTTTTTAACAGAGGTGCGTAGGTTTTTGGGTACATGTGTGTTTTATCGTATTTGGATTCCTCACTATGCTCATATAGCGGATCCATTGTATGAATTGTTATGCAAAGGTTATCATTTTAAATGGGAAGAAAAGCATATCAAAGCAATGCAGATATTGAAGGAATTATTAATATCACCTCCAGTATTGAGAAAAATTGATTATAAGTGCAATAGACTAGTGATTCTTATAGTGGATACTAGTCCAATTGCCATTGGATGGGCAATGGGTCAAGATGATTCAAATGGATATAGATTTGCAGTTTGATTTAGAGCTAAGGTTTTAAGTGCACACCAACGTGCATATTCTCAAGTGAAAAGGGAATTATGGGGAGTTGTTTCAGCTATGAAAGCTGAAAGGGATCATTTAATTGGGTCAACAGTAGTGGTGGAAACAAATTGTTTGCCTTTGCTTGGAATGATTACTAATTGCACAACTCCAGACATTGCATTGTTAAGATGGATTGCTTATATCAAGTCATTAAATCCGGAGTTTAAGCATGTTGCAGGAAAAGACAATTCTGTAGCAGATATATTATCTTGAGCAAGATATAATGGAGAAGATGAAATGATAGAGGATATTGATGATGTGGGTACTAAGTTTTATTCAGTTTCACAATTGAACAAGGAAAATAAGCCATTTCATGAAAAAAAATTATGAAGGAGATTTATTGGATATTGGATATTATTTGAGCATGTTAACCAAGCATGCTAATTGGTTAGTTGAAAAATTTAAATAGATCAGGAGAAAAGCATACAAGTTCATATTACAAGGGGGATTTCTATGGAAGAGGCAAAAATCAAACATTGGTATGCCACAACGAGTAGTAAGTATCAAAGAAGATCAACAAGAATTACTTAAGGAATTTCATAATAGTGTATGGACAGGGCATAGAGGAATTTGGGCTACTTTTGCTAAGTTGAAGGAGCGATATTGGTAGAAGAATATGTATTGAGATGTAACTTCATTTATAGAATCTTGTATGGCTTGTCAAACGTATTCGAATATACGACATCGAGATGGGTTGCATCCAACATATCCTTTGGCTATTCATTTTAAATGGACTGTGGATTTGGTTATTATGCCAATAGGACTATGGCAAATAAAGTATTTAGTTTTGGCTTGTGAAGATTTATCAAACCAAGTGGAAGGCAGTGCTTTAAGGACAAAGTCTACAAAAGGAATTTGCAGGTTTTTACTTGAGGATGTTATTTGCCGCTACGGATGTGTGGAAAAGATCACTACAGATCGTGGAGAATTAAATGCACATGAAGCTCGTGAATTCTTCAAGAGATGTGGAGTTAAATTATCAGTAACCACGGCTTATAATCCAGAAGGGAATGCAAAGAGTGAACGTGGACATCCACCAATTGTAAAAGCCTTGATTAAAGCTTGCAATAGAAGAGTGAGAGAATGGCCTCGACTTCTACCTTATATATTATGGGCTGATCAAACAACACATAGTTCGGTGACAGGATATATGCCAGTAGAACTCATGGCAGGTCAAAAACCTATTATGCCAATTGAAGAACAAGTGCCAACTTGGAGTGTACTATTTTGGAAAGATGGACTAACAAGAGAAGAGTTACTGGCTATTATAATTCGACAGCTTGACCAAAGATCAGAAGATGTGGAACTAGCATTAAAACGGTTATTAAAGGCAAGGCTAAAGAACAAGGCTCGATTTGATAAACGACATCGATTGAGGCCTAAAGCAATTGAAGAAGGTGATTGGATACTTGTTTATGACAACAGTTTGGATAATCAGCATAGTACCTTACGAAAATTTTCAAAACGTTGGTTTGGACCTTATGTAGTGGTAACAGTTCAAGACAATGCCACATATTTATTGAAGGAATTGGATGGTACAAGGTTGAAGATACCTATTGCCGGGAAGCGAGTAAAAATTTTCATAAGACGAGATGGAGAAATAAACGTGGAAGATCATATTAAAGATATCAATGACTTTGAAGAAGACAATTATACTGAAATGGATGATGAAGAAGAACTTGGTGCAGAAAATGAAGAGATGGTATGATGCCAACTATGACATATGCTTCATTTGGCGCATATTGCAGGATGCGCAGATTCAAAGGAGGTGGATGTCGTATTGCAGCATGTTTATATAGTAAAAGGTATAGATAAGAATAATTTATATTTAATACTTGATTATCTTAGTTCAATAAGAACTTAAGATACTTAAGAAAAGGGTTATGGAAGCCTCTTAGATTATTTTCTTGTTTTAATAGCTAACAGATAAAAGTTAGTTGTTAAAGTTTTCTTCTAGGCTATACAAATTCTATTACTGATTTTGAAAAGTCATAAGTTAATTAGAATAGAATGGAAAAGGAAAATAGTTATTATAGTTGATACTAGGATTAAGTTGAGGATAGGATTTAACTTTAAAATCCTTAAAATTAGTTAAATTGATAACCAAGGAAAGATCAGATATGAGACAGGGTCGAAATCAGACCTCTAGGGACAAAAACGACCGTCGAAGGCAAGGGACGAGAGACATTTGAAGATCGGCGATTAGAATTGGATAGCTAGCTTAAAAGGGGTTCTAGGGGCATTTAGCTTGTGACCATAAGGTTTTAGAAGACTTAGAAATTGCTATTCAAAGTCAAGGTTTATATTGGTGATTTGGGTTTTTATATAAGACAATGATGGCTTGCATTGTTGAATGATTCGTAAAATCTATGAAGCATCTATAGTTCAAAATTTGATATTATTTGGATTGTTGGGTGTGCTAAGCGTGTATGAAAATTTGTATTAATCTAGAGATGTAATCAAGAGATATTTGAGTTTTGATACAAAGGGTTGTCGAAAGTTGGCAGTTTAGGATTGGATAGGATTTCCATGATAACTAAAGATCCACAAATTGGATCAATGTAATTTTTGGTATGCTAATAGAAGACTTTTAGATTGAGCTACACACCAAGTTTGAGCTGAAGTTAATGGTGAAAGAAGGAAAAATCACCACTGGAGTTTCTACATCAATCTTCAAGTTGGCGGCCAAGTGTCATTAGTGCGCTTTTTGGGCGTTTTCTTGCAATCTGTAAGTTGGGTTGGGCTAAATTTTTTGAGCATGTAAAAGGCTTATACCAACATGTGTGTACAAAATTTTACACTAAGTGGACGGTTCGATTAAAAATTATAGCTTTTTAAAGCTCATTGATTAGGATTAGGGCTTATAAATAAAAATAAAAATTACTTAATTATAAAAGAAACGAGGTAATTGGGATATATATAAGGTTGATTTTACTAAGAGGAGTGTTTTTAAATACTTTTGAATTGAAGCTCAAATTATATTCCTTATACATGAATGAAATCTATTAGGGTTTCTTGAATATTTACAAACAATATTTTATCTTCTACAGCCAAGTGCCCGGTGTATTCCCGAACGAGACAACACATAATACGACACCGCTTCTAACTTTTATGCTTGAGGATGTAGTATTATGTGTACTATGCCAAAAAAATCCACCTATTTAATAATATAAGGAGCCTCAAGTTAATCTTCTAGAAAAATATGATGGTACATATTCAAAATTCCAAAGGTTTATGAATCAAATTTGATTATTAAAGGTCCTACAATCTCATACTTATGTAATAGAAGAATCACAGGTTGGATTAGTTGGTACCTTGGTTACGGCATAAATATTATTATGGTTTATTTCCTTGTTTGAAAAAAGATCACTAATTTTGAATAACTTTGAAGTTTTCATAGAAGCATTTGCAAAAGCATTTGGAAAACATGATAAGGCTCATTGGACAACATTTAAGATTTGAACATTACATTAAAGGGCACGCTCTGCATTAATCTATGCATCCAATATTAGGCAACTAGAGTAGACATCAATTGGGACGAAGAAGCTCTAATGAACCAATTTTATTGGAGATTAAGAGATGATGTGAAGGATTTGTTATTATCACTTTTGGATCCACAATCGCTCAATAAAGCCATTAGCCAAGTTGTAAAATGTGATAATCAATTATTTCAATGTTGTGAAGATCAATGTTTATGGGCTTCAACAAGACAATATAAAATCCAACATACCCTTGCTACATCAACAAGTATTTTGAATTCATACTTAGAAATAAAAGATATACAATTTGATGTAATATAATTTAAATTTTTTAGTCCGTTGTCATATGACATGGCCTTCTATCTGGGAATACACTAAGTACTTGGCTATGGAGAGGTTATTTGAAACTTGATGGCAAAAATCCAACATGTGATTTGTCCTCAATAAAAAGGACAAATAATACAATAATCTCACAAAAGAAAAGTTATGTATATAAATCCTCTTGTATTCAAGTAAGTTTGTACAAAAAAAGTTCAAATTTCCACAAAAATCCTTCAAAACTTTGTTCATCCGCAAGGACTTATTACTTACTGAACTTTAGAATCCAATAACTCTTGATTCAACCATTCAATTTCTATAAAATTTATTTCAAAGTGTAGATAATCTTCTTAAGTTTCATCACAAGAAAGAATCAACCATAAATTCATTTTCAATCGTCTGATATCTCAAAACCCCTAGCAAGTGCTTAAAACCATAGCTCAGAGACATCCGAGCACTATTTTCCTTATATCTCACAAATCCAATATTTTAATGCCACAAAATTTTTGCATATAGTCTTGTGACATAAACATATACACTTCTGAAAATTTTGAACTCAAAATCTATCAAATTGCATAAGATGTAGCTCAAAATGTAACCACTATGTAAGCGGGTCACTTATTGCCCTTAAGTCTGTAAGCACTAACTTAAACTCCCAATATCTCCTTCTTTCTAGTTTGGATTTTATTAAGCTATGTATAAAAAGTATAGCCAAAAAAGTGCCCTTTCTAACCCTAGAATACATGTATATTTTTTTTTTACATGGTAGCCGAACTACAATACGACACCACAAGAAAAGAAGCATGAGGTGGAAGAAGGTCTATGCTTATATTATGGCAAGGAAGGCCACAAGATTAGTAATTTTTTGAAGAAATAAAATCGACATATTATCAAAACTAGAAGTATAATTGTTCAAGAAAACAACAATATTCAGCCACAATAGGGACCGTGCGGTTGAACAATCCAACATTACAAAACTATTCAAGTTCCTTCTTTCTATTCAACTTGCTTGTTATTTTATAATCCGTTTGTATTTTGGCCCTCAAAAGCTTCAGACGACCGCTTTATTAGATTTGGAGGCATTTGCTTGTTTTGTACATGAGGCATTCACTAAGCTTTATAAAATTATTCTAGTATAGAAATCCAAACCTATTTATATAGAAGTAATAGATGGATGATCCTTATCCTTTACAAGTGTCACCCATAAAACCACACTTATAAAAGTATTGTTTAAAGATCATATAAGTCAGATTGTATTCAACATTATTAGGACTCCTTCAATGTTATTTTTGGGCTATCTTGGTTGAAAAAGCATAATTCATCTATAGATTGGACATCGCAAAGAATAACATTTCTAATAGAGAACTTTGCAAAAAAAAATTGTAAAAAGTCATGAATTAATAAACCTTTATTTGTTGGAGCAAGGGCTTTTATAAAATCGGCCAAAGAAGGTACACTGTTTGTTATTTATATGACTCCAATTAAAGAAGATATGACTTCATCAACTAGTATTTTAGAGTAATATAATAAATTTCAAGATATTTTTTAGAAAAAAAATGTTGATATATTATCTGAGCATTAACCATATGATTATATTATAGATCTTCAAAAATGAATGCAACAACTTTTTGGCCCAATCTATAATCTTTCTCAAAATGAGCTTTTGATATTGAAGGATTATATTGATGAAAATCTTGTAAAAAACTTCATCAGATATTCAAAGTCTCCAACAAGTGCACCTATATTTTTTGTGAAGAAAAAAGATGGCTCCTTACATATGTGCATTGATTATTGGAGATTGAATAAAATAAAGGTGAAAAATTATTATCCACTACCATTAATTTGAGAATTTTTGGAACAACTCGGCCAAGCCAAGATCTTTACTAAGATAGATCTTTGTGAAACATACAACCTAGCATGGATCAAGAAGGGAGATGAATAGAAGATCGCATTTTGGACAAGGTATGGACATTTTGAATATAATATCATGGCCTTTGGACTAACAAATATACCCGCTATCTTTTAGCATTTAATGAATGACATCTTTTCAGAATACTTGAATAAGTTTGTCATGATCTATTTTGATGATATCTTGATCTACTCAAAAAATCTAGAAAAACATAAGAGGCATGTCAACTTGATATTACAAAAGCTATAAGATACAAGTTTGTATGCTAAACCAAAGAAATGTATATTTCATCAACCTAAGATGGAATTTTTGGGATACATTATATCTACTAAGGGTTTGACAATAGATCCCAAGAAAATAGAGGTGATTATACAATGGGCCATTTTAAAAATTGTGAGAGATGTACAATGTTTTCTTGGATTTGCTAACTTCTATTAGATCTTTATCAAAAATTACTCTCAAGTTGTTGTCCCTCTTATTCAATTGATATGTAAAGACAAGTTAAAATGGAGGCCTCAAGCAGAGAAGGCATTCCAAGACCTCAAGATAGTATTTACTACAGCCTCAATATTGGTGCATTTAGATTTTATAAAGGCATTCTACATGGAAATTGATGCCTTGGATTTTGCACTAGGGGTTGTACTTTCACAAATAGGTATAGATGATAAATTCCATCTTTTTATATTTTATTCTAAAAAAATTTCTACTGCTAAAATTAATTATAAAATCTATGATAAGAAGCTTTTTGCTATTATAGATTCCTTTCAAGAATGACATCATTTTTTTAAGGAATAATGCATCATGTGATTGTATATATAGATCATAAGAACTTGGAATATTTTATATCAGCTCGGATTTTTAATTGCCATTAAGCTTGATAAAATATGTTGCTATCTTGATTTAACTTTGTTATTACTTATCAATCTGGAAAGCAATAAGGATTGTCTGATACTCTATCAAGAAGATCATATCTTGTATTAAAGATAGAAGAGGCAGCATTTGATCAACAATATATAATTTTATTGAAATCAGAGCAATTTTGCCTTTGTCCCACTATTACATTGGCACTTATTGATTCTAATTTCCTCAATGAGATACATATTACAACCACTAATGATGCTTTGGCCCTTAATGTCAAACATCACTTGAAAGAAAATATTGATAAATTCAAATTTGAAAAAGACCTTCTATACTTTGAAGAATGTTTCTATATCCTAAAACAACCAATATGATTGTGCATTCTTCAATCTTGCCATGACTTTCCAATTACGGCGTACTTTGGATTTAACAAGATCTTAGAAATTATTTTTCAAGATTCTTAATAAGCTCAAATGTGAAAGGCAATGAAGGACTTTGTGCTCTCTTGTGATATCTATACAAGTTCTATAAATCCTTGACATTACCTTTATGGACTTTTACAACCCTTGTTTCTTTCAAGATGGTCATTGTCTTCTATCTCGTTGGATTTCATCATAGATCTACTGCCATCTAATTTATTAGATAGCATCATTATAGTGGTTGATAGATTTATAAAAATGGCTCATTTCATTCTTTGCAAAAAGACTACATCTAGTGAAGAAACGGCAAGGCTCTTTTTTGATAATATATATTGATATCATGGCCTACCAAATGATATCATATCCAATGAAGGATCCCAATTTATATCTAAATTCTAGAAATGTCTTTTTGAAATATTGAAGATGAATATTAAACTTTCTTTATATTTTCATCCTCAAATTGATGGCCAAATAGAATAAGTTCATCAAGTTTTCGAACAATATTTATAATGCAGTATTAATTATTAATAAGATGATTAGATCTCATATCTAATATTAGTAGAATTTACATATAATGACATGCTTCATATTTCAATTCAATAAACACCATTTTATTCCAACTATGGATATCATCCGAAGCTTGATCTGTGGAGTATACCAAAGAGCAACAATCTAGTAGTTGAAGGATATACAAAGCATCTATCGCAACACCAAACAAGCTTGAAGCTTCAATTATAAGCAGCTCAAGATGCTTACAATACATCTATAGATAAATTTAAAAATCAATTACTTACTTTTCACATTGGAGATAAGATATGGCTTCTTTAACTGAACATCAAGACCAAGCGGCCATACAATAAGTTAGACTATTGAAGGTTGGGACCATTTTCTATCCAAAAGCAAATCAATCTAGTGGCATATTGCTTAAAATTACCATTTGCTATGAAGGTACATCCAGTTTTTTATATCTTTCTTTTAAAACCTTATAGAAAATGACATATTCTAAGAAGAGTATAATAATTGCCACCTAGTATTAAAATTAAAGATCATGAAGAATACAAGATTGAAAAGATATTTAATTCATGGCAAAGATGGAATAAATTGGAATATCTTATTTACCAGCGGCGCTATGACATTAAGGAGCATACATGAAAATCGATTGAAAATCTTGCCAATGCACCTCAAAAGGTACATGAATTCCATCAACTCTTTTTCCACAAATCTAAATGTATTCAAAGATAACCTTTTAATAATGATTGGATTCAACGAATACTCATAAGAGAGAGAGATTTAAATTAAAACCTTCATCAATATATAGTTGTTTGTTCTAAGATAGAATAGAATAATAGAAGCAAGTTAGTCACCATATCAAACCTTCAAGTATTGAGAGAACAAGATTCAAAAGATTCATTTGCCACACAAGCTTCAAACAAACTAGTGCAGCTTTCACAACCTTCAATTGAGCAAAGTGAGAATAATACATTTCAGTGCCAAGTACAATCTTGGTTGGAGCCATTAGGAGCAAGACCCAACCATGCAAGTCTCGATTCCAATGCTCGAGCTGTAGTGATATTGCTTGAGCTTGGAAAGGTGAATCCTTTTAGTTCTGAGATTTTGTTTGGAAGATGTTTTAAAGGCCATAATGAAGATCAAATCCTTAGATGGGATATTTCATTAATGGATGTACTAGCTCAAGGCCATAGGTGATTTTTTCAAAGACCAGTAAAATCCATTGCCCAAGAACAAAAAATAGAATACATAATTTCACTAGTATAGCATATTCTCAATTTCTTACATATGTAGTAAGAGTGAGCTCCTGTTAGAACTCGTTGCTAGAGAAAGAGGTGATGTTAGAGACATATACTTTGGAAGTTTAAAGAATCTTTTAGAACATTCTAGAAGCTTCTTGAGTTAGTGAAAGTCAGTTGAGAAGTTTTTTAATTAGTGAAAGTCAGTTGAAAAATTTTCTAGTTAGTGGAAGGAGCTCAAGAAACTTTCCAATTAGTAGAAGGAATTCAAGAAGCTTCCTAGTCAGTAGAAGCTACTTGAGAAGCTTCTTAGTTTAATGGAAGCCGCTTAAAAAACATCTAAGATAGGAATATATATAGGAGCCAAGGTTGAAGAGTTCTTCAGTCTTGACAATACATCTGTTGGAGTTCTAGTTCACCTTTCTTGGTGTTATTCATGTATTCATTTGTTTAATTCAAATTCTTATTGGTTTTTTCTTGAAAACTTGTTTTAATTCAAATCTCTTGCTCTATATTCTTGTATCCTTGATAATAGTAGCATATGCAAGAATTATAAATATTCTTATATTTTTTTTATCCACCATCAAAATTATCAACTTATAGAAGAAAATAATATCTCAATAATAAATCATCTAAATCCAAATATTATACACAAGGAAGTCAAGATCAACCTAATTTTAAATATTTATAGAGATTAATTATTAGATATATCATACATCCTATATCCTACATCCTAGAGTAATGATTGATTGAATAATATGTAACAATTTATTCTTGATTTATCAATCTCTTATTCAATAAAATTGTAGGAAGATGAATGCAACTACTTACAAATTGTGATAATTTTTTCTAAAGAAGATTGTTGCTATAACAAATAACTTCAAGAGGATGATTGTAAAAAGGAGCTTTGGCCTTGTATACTACAATAGATTAAAAGATGGCAAAGAAGTTATAATAAAAGTCTTAAATAAAGAATCTCTCTAAAGAGAGATAAAGTTTTTCAATAAAATCAAGATTTTGTCTAAAATATATTATAAGCATCTTATGAGTCTGATAGGATATTATAAAATATCAAGAAAGCAAATGATGTTGATCTATAAATATATTCTTAAGGACTCTCTATAAGACCATTTGAGTGATATAATACCATCTTTTATGCTTTGAACATTTCATCTTGATTACTTAAGATCAGATCATGATCAATGATATTATCCAAATCCTCTCCTATATTGTGACCAATTCTATAGTCTTTCACATATTTAAATATTTATATATTTTTAGGTAATAATAAACTATGGATTTTTTTATAGATAACAAAAATATTCTCTGAATCTAGATTAGATGTACTAGATTGGAAGATCCACCTTAACATTGATTTCCATGCAATATTATATATTATGTCAAAGTCTTATTGTAGCAATTCTTTGTATGTTATATGCTACTCTAAAGTATAATATACAGCTTACTTATATTTTTTAGTTCTTTATAGATTTTGTATTAATTTGGAATATCTATAAAAAAAAATATATTCTAAGTTTGATACACCATTGGTATATTATATATCATCTTATTTGAAAATGCACCAAGCACTTGGCTGTAGAAGGTAAACTTATATTTTACAATTAACTAAGAATCTAAAAATCCTAATAAAATCCTAAATAAATTCCAATTTATTCTTTAATAATCCTAATTAAATTCTAAAGTAATCTTAAGAAAATCCTAAAAGAATTATAAAGAAATCATAAAGATACTTTAAAAAAATCTTAATCAAATTCTAATTAATCCTAAAGAAATCTTAATACAACCTTAAATAAATCTTAATCAAATCTCAACCAATCTTAATAATATCTTAAAGATATTTTAAATAAATTCTAATCAAATCTTATTTAATTTTAATAAAACTCTAAAGATATCTTAAATAAATTCTAATAAAATCTTATTCAAGTTCTAATAAAATCCTAATCAAATCCTATAACAATTTTAAAACTTTAATAATTATCAAATTAACTAACAATCTTCATTCAAAATTTTCATACTTCTTAATTATTTAATTTAAAAATAAATATATAAAATATAAAAGAATTTGAACTTATAAGTTAGAAAGAAAAACTCCTTATTTGCTTCAGTGTCAACCATCTTCCTTCTCAAACTTTGATATCAATCTACTAGCATCAATAGCTCTTTTTTATATAGTTTATATGTTTTAAAATTTTACAAAAATATTAAAAAATAAGTTGAATACTAGCTCAAAAAAAAACCATTCTAATCTAACTAGTAGATTGCTTAAAATCACAAAAATCCTCATTAATCTTTAAAATCTAATTTTTAAGACCTTAGCCTATTTAAATTCTAATATCCTTTGATCTAACTATTTGATTAAGTTATAATTCACAACATGCATTTAACTTAACTATGTTCACAAATTCAAAAATTTTCACTCGTAGATATGCTATAAAACTTCCAAATTTTTTTAAAATATGAACCCACTTTATTTCTCAATAATAAAAATCATCCAAATAGAACCCTAATTTTGCATAGCTCTTACAAAGTCATTACAAACTTAAAAATCTTAAAATCAATGCTCAAAAAAATCTTATCATATTTGCTATCTAATCTTGTTCTTTGATCAATAAAAGAATCTCCTCTTTGTCATAGGCACATGGTTTTATGCCTTGGGATTTGGTTTTGATCCTAATTCACAATCAGCCTTCTTTGGATATCAATCTAAGATTTTTTTAGGTAATTTTTATTAGAAACTATCTTCTTCTTTTAATTCAAAAGAATATAGAATTTATAAACTTAATGTAAAAGTATTTATTATTAGTAGAAATATTATTGATACCCAAATAATAAGATTTTATTACAAATTGTATACTTAATATATCTCATATGATACATTCTATCTTTTTTTATTGTTTCTATTAGTTTTTTTGTTTTATAAGATAGTACTTCAAGTTCTACTAGTACTTTTGGTAAATATTCTTATCTATAATTGTTTTTTTTAAGGCATTTTGATCAAAAGACATAAGTGTAAAGTCTTTAGTTTTGATTTTTCAATAAGTACAAGTTTTTTTATTTAAAATTTTTAGTATAAGTTTATATTCTTTATTATATGCATATATATTTTAAAATATAGTTAGGATATTTTACATCTTTTTTATAAAATTAGCATTATTTTTTTTAACATAATTATATTGATAAAAAGAGATTACTATCAAGATTAAATATTTAACGAAATATTATCAAGGACTTCAACTTGTATAAAATTCTAAAAGATAATATAGTCATGTATCATTGAAGAAGAAAGAAAGTAAGCAAAAAATAAATAAATGTAAGATAGAAAGAAATTAGATAAGCTATTACCAAATATATAAAAATTAGAGAATTTTAAATCAAAATTAGAATATAAAAAGACATAGGTAAGACTAAGACTGGTCTCATTCTTTGCTTTATATATACTAGCTACAAAAAAAGCCTTGTAGAAATTTATTACAGACCATAAGACTTTTGGCCCAATAGTTAAATTGAAGGTTGCTTCTAGCACAACTATCTAAAAGTATACAACTTATAAGATAAGTTTCAAAAGATCTAATCTATGTCTAAGTAACTTCAATGAAGTTTCTTAAGGAAGATATTATCTACCTAATATCTACAACCTCCTTCTACTTCTATTTACTTAAGTAATTTAGGTATATGTTATACTACCTCTACTCTTAGAAACAAATCCCACAAAGAATAGTTAAATTGTTTCATAGGTTTATAAAATCCAAGATTTATTGAATAGCATTAGCAATAAGCTTTAATCTATGATCTCCACAAAGGTGGTTAATAGATTCCTTGATCCATCAATAATATCCAATACTTGGATAAGAAGACCACCTAATTATTTGATTATTATTGAGATCTTTTTAATCAATTTCAAATAATACATTATATATGCCATTAAATGTAGTATATACTTCTAATAGTATCATTAAGCATCAAATGTCTCTTTTAAGATCATATTATTATATATATTATATCTTACCATCTATTTAAAAAAAGATGTGTCTTTCTTAAGGATATTCATTTAAATTTCAACATTATAAAGGTTCAAACAATCTAAGTGCTTCATCTTGTAATTTTACAAATGTTAATTTTTTAAATAAAATTGTTAGTTGTTGGTTTTTTGTATTGCAAAGAAGGTCTAGAAGTTGATGTTTAAACTTATATATTTTTTATTTTATACCATCTTATTGTCAATAGTTGGTCCTTGGTTTTAATAAATATTATTAATAAAAATTTTAAAAAAAAGTTTTGATGCATTTATAGAATTTTTGCATAACTTCTATGTATATTTACTAATATCATATCTACACCAATGCACAAGATATTTTAAAGTCTTTTGACACCACCTAAAATCTAAAATTTCTTTCAATTTAAATTCTTGGTTTTTATCTATTTCAATAAAAAGTGGTGTTAATTGATTTACATTCAATATATTGATTGTAGTAAAAGGCTTAATAAAAAAATATATAAAATACATGACAAATCTTTATTAACTTTGGTAATTATAATTGACATGTAATTGGATAAATTTATTTTTAAATAATAAATAGGCCAAGCTTTCAATAATCTAACTTATTATAAAATCAATTATTCTTAATATTATAAAAAAATAATAATATTTTATTATCAACTTTGAATAGAGGTTGTTATTTCCTAAGAACATCGACATTAGCTTTTTATTATTCTTAAGTTTCTTTTATGTGTATCTTTATTGCTATGTAAAGATCTATTATTTTGGTTATAAAGTCTTGTATTATTAGATTTTTAATATTAAAAAATTCAAAGCATCAAATTATGAATGATTAATTTAATTTAAATAATAATAATATTTATTGAATAGATGAATATATTACATCATTACATAAACTAATTGTCAATGGTAACAGAGTTGTCTAATTGTCTTAGTGGTAATTGATGGTACATCAAAAATATTGCTCAAATATTTAATTTATATATTATATTTGTCCATAAGTTTGAAGATGAAAAATTAAAGATAATTTGATGTTGACCTTTGATGTATTGAAAAGTGTCCTCTAAAACCTTGATACAAACTAGGGCCTTTGATTAAATATACTATAAACTGTAAGTCTATAATGTTAAAAAAATATTATTAAAATAAAATTTAGTTATTTTTTTATTAATAATAATTTTATATAAGATACAAAATATATCATTTTGGCTAAATAATCTACCATCATAAAAATAGAATTATAAAAATCTTAGAATGGAAGAGTTATAATGAAATCTATTGAAAGAGATGACTAAAATTACTTTGGAATAGGTAGAGATTGAAGAAGTCCATAGAATGAATGACGTGGAGTCTTTGCCAAAGAATAAGTGTTTTAGGATTAAATGAATACTTTGATAGCTTTTTATATTTAAAACCACTAAAAATCTTTTGAAATAAGCTCCAAATTTTTGTGATATTCAAAATATCCCACTAAAAAATCATATTGTATTTGAAAGATATGTAATCATGCTTAATCTTCTTAAATATATATATATATATATATATATATATTTAATAGAAAATATTATTTTTAAAATTAAATTTTTTAAAGTCATTATAAAGATTATTTTTAATATTTAAATAAGAAGATATATTAATATATATAAATAAAATTTATTTAAAAAATTAGAAAAAATTATAATTATTAATTTAATAGATCAAAGTTACAACAATTATAATTTTAAAAAAGATACTCTATTATTGATTATATGTATCATCACTTTCTTTTAATATAAGATAAGATTATCTAGACAAGGCATCTAATAAGCTATGTTGTTTTTGAAAATAATATATAATATTAAATACAAATTGTATCAAAGACATACTAGAATAAGCATGGCTACAATTTAAGATATGTATTGATGTAAAATACTTAAGGTTTTTATAATCAATATAAATTCTCATTGAATTAGAAGGGTCTTTTTAATATAAGGAATCTTTAAAAAAATTATTAAATTTTTATTAAATTTTATTAAATTTTAAAAAACAACTAAATATTTGTAATTCTAAAAAGTATGATATTATATTCAAAATAGTCATATCTAATTTAGAATATAATATTTTATTTAATTCTTTTTTTTTTTATACATATTAGATTTTAGACTCCTTATAGATTTGTTTTAATATACATCTTATCTTTATTTATTTAGCAAAAAAGCCCCAATATCAAAAGTAAAAAATTTAAAAAATCAATTATTAATTTTTTAAGTCCACAATAATCTACACACATTATTAAAGAACCATCTTTTTTCTTCATAAAGAATATTACTATACTTATATAAAAATTTGAATATAAGATAAAATCCTTTACAAGATTTATATATATATATATATATATATATATATATATATATATATTTGTTCAAAATACCAAGTTTGATTTTTCAATAAGTTATAAAATATTCAAAAAGATAATTTAGTTCCTTCTTAAAGATCAATTGCACAATCATAAGATTAATATTCTAGCAATATAATAGTATTTTTATTTTCCAATACATCTTGAAACTTTTTATATTATATTGAGATTCTACTACAATCTCTACTTAAATAAGGATTTGATGCTATATGAATAAAAAAATAGATTTTTTTATTTATTTTTTATTTTTTTGTAACTTATATAAATGTTTTAACTTCCACAAATGGAGGTTTGATTTTTTTAAATGTAAGATATACTTTTTATTTTAATACTTTTTTAGATTAGATTTTCTCTAATCTAAGTGAGAATTATATTTTTTTGCCAGAATAATTCTGAAATGATAAGATTGGTTATAAATTTTAGAGTATTAAACAATGGTAAATTGTTATGACCTTTTATAATTACTTCTACAAGAATAATTTCATAGGTGATATTTTTAATAGATAAAGGTTTTAAATTCCATTAATACATCTTAATTAGTGACTTTGATTGAAAATATATTTATTTTAATATTTTTTAAATAAAAAATATTTTAAGATATAAGAATTATATTATTTTTTGATTATTTATTAGTATTTAAAATGTTCTACAAGTTATAAGAATCTTACTAAGCAAAAAAATTATAAAAATAAAATTTAAACAAATTTAAAAAATAACTATTTTAGTTGATTTAATATTTTTTTTCTTTGTAATAATTTATATTTAATTCTTAAGACCAATATCTAAAATAATTTTTTAATTAATTATATTATTTATAAAAAAAATTATAAATTATAATTAATAAATAAAAAAAATATAACAATGATCATAACTTTTTAATGATTTATATTTTTAAAAAATAGAATTTTTAATTGAATCTAAATTATTCTTCTTGCTATTTAAAAAATCAATAATATATATATATATATATATATATATTAGAATAATTTTTAGAAATTTTAAAGAATTATTTAGTAATTTTTAGAATATAATTTTAAGATTTTAGTAAAAATAATATTACCATTATAAAGAATTGGAACAAGATTTGAAAGCTTTGTAAGGTTTTTAGGCTAATTGGATATTTTCTTAATACTAAAGTGACCAAGAGCTAGTAGTAGTAGTAGGTAATTAGATGCATATGTTTCACATGGATTGTAGCACCTTAGAGGTAGTTAGGAGGATAAGACTAAGGCCTTGTGGCTCTTCTTAGATACCCTACATATTACTTGTGAGCCTTAATGAGGCTCAAATCTTTGATTATATAATCAAATTATCCTTGAGATAAGTCTTAAGTGCTTAACCTTTCTATTTTTTATTTCTTATCTTTGGAATATTATAATTTTTTTTTATAGTAATATAGATTTATTTATTTTTTATATCATTATAAATTTTTAAAAACCAACTATATAAGAATTTATTTTTATTTTTAACTTTTATTCTTTACCATATAAAAATCTAGTGAATAAATTATGTCTAATATTGGATTTTTTTATTATTCTTTTTTTATTATTTTATTATTTTTATCTTTATTTTTTCTTATTAATTATTCTTCTCATTTCATAAAACTTTTAATTGAGGCCACCTTGTAATTCTGATTGAAAAGATAAATTTTACCATCACATCATAATACATTTATAAAAAGATAGTGCTTCTAATTGCAAGTATAGATATGAAGTGTATTTTTTTCTCTTAATCTTCTTTCTTTGACCTTATTTAAGTAGGAAATTAAAATACTTTTTAATAATTATAAAATTTCTATTTATTTTTATTTTTTATTTTTATTTTTATGTTAATTCTATTTACTTGATATCTGATTCTTATATTCTTTAAATCTTATTTTATTTTATGTATTATTTAAATATGTATGGATAAATATTTATTTATTTTCTAGCTAAGTCTATATTTTTTAAAAGCTTAAAGTATTTTGATTTAATACAAATAATTCAAAAACAAAGAGGATTTTTTTAAAAAAAAACTGCTTTAATTTTTTACTAGATTATTAGTATTATTGTTATTATTATTGTTGAATAATTAGATAATTTTTTTTATTATTGGTTTTTTTGTTGTTGGTTTGTTAATCTATAAGAGCTTGAAAGAGTAAAGATTGAAAAATAATTTTTTTTAATAAGTATCAAACTTTGGCTTGTGATTTTTAATTTGAAAATTTTAAGTGAAAGAATAAAAAATAAAATAATAATAATAATAATAATAATAATAATAATAATAATAAGGCTTAAAAAATTAGGTAGATTCTAAATTTGAACTTTCTATTTTTATTTTTATTTTTAGATAAAAACATAGAAAGAGCATAGTTTTAAAAAAATAAAGGAGCTCCAAATCTTAGTTTTTAACTTTTATTTGAGTTTTTAAATAAAAACAATAAAGGAACATAGCTTGGAAAAACTTGATGTATTCCAATCTTTAGCTCTTTTAATTTATTTCAAATTTTAGATAGACTTTAAATAGAAGCACAGCAAAATTTGTTCTCATAAGATATATGCAATAAAAATATATCCTTTTATTGTATAATTAAATATCAAAAATATTTAATTAAATATCTTAGAATTTTATTTTTTTATTTTTTTATTTTTTTGTTAATAAAACACAATTTGTGTTGTAATAGGTTCCTTGACTTTTTAAATATTTTTATAGGAAGTGAAGTTGGATTAATAACTGATATGATTTTTTTTTTTTTTTTTTTTTTTTTTGATTAAACATGTACTTGTAGAAAGTGATGACCTCTATGAAGCACAATTAATTGTTGTGGATTGCTTTCATAGTATTTTTTACTTGGTCTATTTGCATTTTGTGATTATCCACGTGTTAAAATTTTAAATCATTTATATTTCTATTTGTCTTCTTTTCTTACCTCTATTTGTGAATTAAATTCTAACTAACAAGTAAAATTGTTATATTAAGATTGGCAAGAAATCTTACTTTGATATTTACTTAAAATCCATGCATCACTATTATAAAAAAAGATTTAAATATCAAATAAATCTATTAATTTGAAAGTGATATAAGATCTCATTTTAGTATATAATTAAAATCATACATTTTATAATGAAATTATAAAAAAAATAATTTATATGTTATTTTATAAAAATAAAATAAAATTTATATATAATTATACATGTTTTGTGTTTTGAACTATCTTATAGGTTTTTTATCCTATCTTAAATAACTAACTTAGAAATCTAAATACTTAGATTGATTAAATAGTTAATTGTATGCCATTTAGACTTAGGTCTAAGATAGTTCTTCCAACTATAGATCATATTTTATAATCTAAACATATTTTACAAATCTAAATAGGACTCCAAAATATAGTTTTAAAAACTAATTTGTTAAAAAATATTGATAACAACATGTTACATGCTTCTGTTAAAATAAAAAATGATAGAGACCATCTTTAAAAATCTAGAATAAAATCTATTTATTTTTTAATTCCAATTACTAATGCAATCAATCATAATAGATATACATTTTATTAGAAGTAAATAGAAGTAAATAAAAATAGATAAAAATATATTAGAAAGATAATATCTTCCTTAAGAAGCTTTGAGAAAGTTTCTTAGACATAGATTACTTATTTAGACTTTTATAGATATGCCATGTAAACATTGAAATTTGTACTATAAGTTTCTTATTTTAAAAAAATTGCATAAGAAGCAATCAACGGCTTAATACTTGGACCATAAGCCTTATAGTTTTTGGAAAGCTTCTATAAGATCTTCTTCTTAGCTAGTATATATGGAAATAAGACTAAGGCCATCTTTAATCTTGTCAACATCTTTCTTATGTTTTAGACTTAGATTAGGATTCCTTAATCTCTTTATATTTGATAAAATATATTTTAATTCTTTTACATCTTATAACTGTCTTTTATTTTATTTTATTTTATTTTATTTTCTTCAATAATATATGAATATATTATCTTTTAGATTTTATTATGATTTATGTCCTTGAAACCAATAGAATTAATCAAAATGGCCTTGTAAATATTTAAATTGTTTTCATAATGTTGCCAAAGAATTTATTTATTATTATATCTTTGAGATTATAAGTAGCATTAATTCCTTCCAATCTCTTAAGATTTAATAGATCTATCAATGAAGACTCAATTATTCATGTAAAATAATTTATAAAAATATTAACTATTAATTTAATATTCCACCATGGATATATTTAATTTGATTTTTAATTATATTGATAGAATCAACATATACATTATATAAATTTTATATAAAGAGATTATTTAACACATGAAAAGAATTCTTAATAACCTTCTTTTGTTAATTTAAAATTGTGATTAAGCAACAATAAGTTCTTATTGTTTTTATAAATATTAAAAAAAGACTATCTAAAGATACCATCTCTTATATGAAGTAATTTAATATAATAGATATCTGATGCACTGACAATTTTTTAAATAAAAATACCACATGCCATTACTTTATGTAAGGTTTTACCATATGTTCTACTATTTAGAATATATTAAACAAGAAACTTAAAGATTTAAAAAGAAAAACTTGAATTACTTTAGTAGAAATAAAAGTTATTAATAAAAAAAATAATTATATGTTTAGAAGGGCAAAATAATTAATCCTTATATTTATATCTATATAATATCAACTTATTAAATTCTATCAATATCTTATCTTAATTTTTTCTTAATTTTTTACCTTCTCATTATTAATTAGTAATCTAATACTATTAGACATAAAAACTCCATATGAACAAACCTAAAATAAATTCTTCCATGATAATTAGATTGAAATAATTCAAAGATAAAATAAGACAAATAAATAATATGATCAAAAGAGAAATGATGAACATTATAAAAACTATTGGTAAATAAATATTTTGCATCATCAAAAACTTAAACTCAACCATAGAACATAAGCACTATAGATTAAAAATCTATACTTATATAATATGATGTACAAATAATAGACAAATAAATTATCACCTAAATTTTTTTATAATTTTTATAATAAACACATATAAAAAAAAGAATCAATATTAATCTTATAGGTTTTCTTCCTATTCAAAACAAATAGGTTTTAATTTTCTTTCAACCCAAAAGAATAATATTACATCTCATCATATTTGTAAAAAACCATGTCGAGTAGGTCAATGTTGGATAAAAAACAAAATTGTGTATTCAAAATGTAGAAAATTTCATCTTACATATTGTTATAGTAGACATAATAAAATCAATCCTTTGATCTTTTTTTCAAAAGACTATAACATCCAAATTAGAGATAATATGCAAGAAGTTAGATTTCTGGATTCTATTATTATTATTGGTCCAACAAACATATATTATGTTTACTTAAACAATGGTAAAAACCATCACCTTCTATTAACAATTTAAAAAAATCAAGAAGTAATACAAATACCTTCAACAAATAATCAAAATCAAAACGAACAATTACCATCTTTTTAAGATATTAGGTATAATATGATTCAAATTAATGCACCTTCTATATCAAATTTACCATCTCTTTTATTCAACTTGGTACAACTAGATAGCAAAAAGATTTTTTTGAATAAAAAACTATTTGTTTTTTTTTGTGGTTACTAGAAGTATAAGTGCCAAAAAATCAATAGATTTAGTACATTTTAAAGAAGATAAAATATTTTTAGATATTTTTCAAAAATTATTTAAATTTGTTGACTTGATAAAAATTACTCAAGAAATAGCTAAAGAATTAGAATAAAAATAATTATTTTCTTTAATTGAATTTGATGAAGAAGAATATTAATTTGTGGACAAAGAGGAGCTTTGAACTTCTAATGTCTTTTTAAAACATCCAACAAACAATAAAACTTTCAATAAACCTTATGACTTATGGTAAGATTTGTGTAGAGTCAGAACTAACAATTGATTCAAGTAGCATTTACATGTAAGCAAGAAGTATAATTATATGATATGATTTTACAAAATACATTTATATAAAAAATTTAACATCTATTATCTTTTATTAGAGAGAGGATGACTGAGACAATCTAAAAAAGTAATCAATTAAGAAGCTATATAATTTTTATATTAAAATAAAAACTATCAAATTTAAGAAGTTGATTTATATCATCTTATTAAATTACGTTGAATTTTTTAAATTCAAATTATGATTCATTTTTTTGTTTTTAAAGATCATTAAATTTTTGTTACAAAATCATTAAAAAAATCAACTATATCATTTATTATATTTTAAATTCTAATACATATATTAAAAATAATACATATTTTATTATGAACATATATATAATCAACAACATACAATGGATTTTTTCTTCTTCTTATAGAGAAAAGGCGCATACAAAGAACTCCCTTTTTAGACTCATATTTGTATGGTTATACTTGTATACTACATTATCCTAACATTGAGGACAAAGCAAGAAGTTTCCAATTGAGCAAATGGATCAGATGAGAGAATAGAAAAAATCAAAGTACCTAGGTCCAGAAGGAAGCCTTGTGCAACCTAGGGTTGATGATACTCTCCTTCACATCTCCAAGACGAAAACAGAAGGTGGCTCGGAGAATTTGAGACCAAATTGCACCAGTGCAACCACCTTGCCTTGAATTGAGGCTCCATTACACAAGCAGAAGCAGCAAAAATTTTGCAACTTCTAAATAATCATGTTGGGCTTCTTCGTATTGCTGAAGTGGTAATTGATCTGCACACAAGAATGCAAATCAGGGAGCATTGTAGCCTGAGTGATATCTTGCTGCACATGAAACAGAAACAAAAAGAACCATGAGAAAGAAGTTCAGTGAGAGCGAGATTCAATAGAATAACGGAGGAGCTGAGATAAAAGAAAAGAAAAGGGGTACTCGCTCGGTAAAGAAATGTAATGAAGCCGTCCACTGTCAAAGGAAACCATGTAGGTCGACGCTTTTTTCACCTTCTCGCAAGTCCGGTATTCTTCGAGGATGAGAAGGTCTTAGAAAACCCTTCTGCTTCAATCCACCGTAGTATCAAAGCCGCTGCGATTAGCGGCAACATTGTTCTTGACATGATCATGTTGAATGGACCTGCGGCGATGGAAGATAGTGAGAACATGAAAGATGACGGAAACCCATTGAAATCAAAGTGAAATTGCACAACTGAAAGCACTCACTAATTCACATCGTGCATGCAGTTGAGGAGAGACGAAATGCGGCCCTTAGGGTGGATGACGACGAAAAAGTCTGAGTAGCGTCGACGGTGAGTGCTTCTTGTTGTTGTGGGAGGGACACGGCCGACTTCATTCGACGGTCATAGATATAGGATTACACGATGATTCTCTTTCATCCAGTTGGGTTGAATCCCATCTCCGTGTTTCGAAGCTAATCTTCACACTACGACGATTTCTTTCTCAGATTGTAGCGTTTGTTGTGTCGCTTGTGATGTTAGCGCGGACTTGAAGCTGTGATGCAGAATTTCCTGTTGCGCTGGAATCATTTGGGTGGCTTAAAGCAATTTTAAGCTACTGAAGCGCAGGGTTTAGGGGTTTAGAATAATTCTATCTTCGTTTCGGCGGGAGGTATTTGTTCGAGCCATGACGGTTGGGATCATGGCTGCTATCTCTTTGCATGGGAGTTGCTCTTCTCTCTTGCAGGTTTCGACTCCTTCGTCTTCCCGTCTTGATTCTATTTCTCAGGTTTCCAGCCTGCGCGCGCAGTCTTCACTTGGATGGGTGTCCCGAAGCCGATGCGCATTGCAGGGATTCCCTGTGGCGTCTTGGACACCGGCAGTGGGTGGGGTTCGCGTTGCCTCTCGAGATGGAACTTCGGTTTTAGATGAAGAGGATGGCGAAGAAGAGGATGATGATGATGATGGGTTGTCTTATTATGAGAATGAATTAGGTCTAGAAGAGGAAGAGGAGGTGGAGGACGACGACGACGACGACGACAACGAGGTGGAGGATGAGGATGTTGAAGGCGCTGAGCGTAATGAGCAGGAACGGAATGTGGCCTCCAGTGGTGAGAAAGTAAGGAGAACATTTAGACTGTTGGGAAATAAGGAGAAGAAGGAACTGCGGGCATATGCACATCAGTTGGGCAATGACATTTGCATACACCAGGTTGGTTTTACTCTCCCGTGACCGCAATTCCTTACTCCTCCTCGACAAGCTATTTGCAAAGTCCTCCGAGACAAGATGTGAAAGATTCTGCTGAAAGCGTAAGTTGCTGGGTGGCTAGCAAGAATGCGCATTGCGATATAGCAAGTTTCAGGGGGAATTCCTCAATTCTGACCATGTCGATATGGTGCTAACTAGTCTCACGTGGTGTTCTGGTTTGCAGGTTGGAAAGTGGGGTTTGACTGCGAATTGTATTACAGCTATCAGTGATGCACTGGAAGCAAATGAACTCGTCAAGGTGATTCTCTTCTCTTGTTATGTGTGTGGCACTCGTAAACCCTGTCTGAGCTGAGATATTTTATTTTATTTCATTTTAATGATATGAAAGTGCAAATATTCCTCGAGTTACGACGCTTTGGGACTATGGCTCCTAGACCATTAACAATCTATTTCTTCTTTCCGTTGTGAATATGGAATTCGCGAATCTATGCAGTATGACTGCCATCTTTAATTTTAACTCCCTTTCAATTTCAAACTTGTTTAATTTTAATTATTCTTAAATGTTAATTGTCTATTGAATCTTATTGTGTGTACTGATTTATTCTTTACAGATTAGGGTACTGGACAATCTGGATGAAGAACTTGCTGATACGGCTAGTAAGCTTGAGAGCAAAACGGGAGCTCAAATCGTGGGTAAGATGGGGAGAACGTTGTTGCTGTACCGACCCAGCATGCGTAAGTTTAAAGCAGCGCAATTAGCCCAAGAGAAAGCGTTCAAGTATCAGAAGAGGAAGACTATGCTAGCCTCAAGATCGGTATGCTTTGCCCTCTTTCCCTAACCTATTCTGTATTTCGAATATTAATTATAACCTAAGCCAACAAATTGCTTACTTCTGCAAGTGAATATTAGTTTAGCATATGCACGACTAAGATTGTCTCAACAAGCAAACAAGGAAACAGATTCATATGCTTTCGGAATATTACAGATTTAATCCGTTGAAACTTGACAAGGACGGATGCAGTGACTATCAGAATTGGTGATGTCGGTATTCAACTGCTTGATGTGGTTTTTTGATTTTGAAACAGATATCAATTTTTAGAAGTAGGAAACAAAGCAAGTGTCTCCTCGTTTCTTATGATTCCTAGGCCATTATATATTTACTGTTATTTTTCTTTCCTTGTGTGTAGAAAAGTAGCAAATCGTTCCCTGGAGCTTCTAGAGGAAAGAGATGACACTTAGCTGTTGAAAGGACTGCGTACTGTATTTTAGTCATGTTCGAGTTGACTTGGCAATCACCTCAAACACCTTCCACCAGTTAGTGATATTTTGTTGATGTAATTGTGATGAGGAGAAATATCACAAGAGTTGTCAGAGATTAGCACCAGTGGGTTAACCACGAGATGTTCATCATGTAACTTTTGAAGCACATTCAAGCAATCTTAGTTTATTCAAATCGTTAGATTTCACTTTATCGGACCAATCACAGTTTTTATACGTAACATGTCCTGATGAATGAAGGTATTTTATGAATCCCAGTTGTGAGCTTTGTGTAGACATCATACTAAGTGATCCCACCGTCATGTGAGTCCTATATCATGTTTATACAATTGGATCTGTTGTACCAATTAATTTCCATTTTCTTTGTTTTGATTCTGGATCATTTAATACAGTATCACCACAGCTTTTGTGATTCCATTTTTGCACCAAAGTGTGATCTGGTAGTCTAATTTTGAAATGTTATTAGATGAATTTTTGAGCTTTGGTTTGAAATTCAGATCTGGATGAAAGTGGCTCAAGGACATTCCACAGCTGGTGGAGCCTCTTTCACGCTCATGTTAGAATATTGACCCAAATTTGGCTCCTTGCATGTAGAATCTGTGGAAGGGCATCAATCAATGAGCATGTATACATTTAAATAAGGACAACTATTTTCTCATCTACCTTTGCCCTCCACAATTACTTGAGGTGTTCAAGCAAGTTGTTTGTTGTTTAGATTATTATTATTAGCAAAATGCTCATGATGTTTATGTTAGTGATATTACCTTCTACTAAAATAATGCTTATATTTAAGATTATAATTCAAAGTATCATAGGTTGGTTTGTAGTTTTATAAAATTGCTCCTAAACTAGGCAAGTTTGTATATGTACATTTACACAAACATTCAAGTGAGTAATCAAGGTGGCTTGCCTCACATTGGATTGCTCAACTTGACTTGTGCTTTTGTGAGTTGTTCCATTATAGGGTGCCATGGAAAAAAAATATGTTCCTTGATTTTATTTCAAAACCAATTTTTTGACTTATTAAATTTTGATTTGTTTATTAAATCAAATAAGTCTCTAATCAAATAATCATGTTAAATTAAATAATCATGTTAATCAAATAAGTCTCTAATCAAATAATCATGTTAAATTAAATAATCATGTTAATCAAATATGTCTCTAATCAAATAATCATGTTAAATCAAATAATCATGTTAATCAAATAAGTCTCTAATCTAAATAAGTATAGTGTAGATTTGTAGTTTTTATATTTCTTTTTGAGTTTTCATTTTTTAAATTGATCTTATTGGTTTTTGTTGTTTTACAAGTTATCTTTGCTTTTGTGTGATTCCACTCACAAATCTTCAAGCATATTTAAGCATGTATTTTTTATTTTTCTATATATTGATTCCTTTCTTCTACATCTGCTCCAACTTGTATCAATATCTATTATTCTAAACCTTTTTCTTCTAAGTAGCATGAATTAATGTCACATATAATATATTATGTTCATTATGATCTACTTTAAAAGTGGAATTATATAAAATCTTCCTCACAACCATATTCTTTGCCTACAATTATATTTTCAAAGATAATATTTAGGTTCTAAGAATGATTTATTTTTGAAAACAATAAAGATTTAGATCCTAATTTAATCCGCATAAGATGGATATGAAGTCTACCAAACTCATTTAACACCATTGTTATAATTAACACTTAATAATCAATCGATTCTAATCAAATCCTAACTAAGTATTATAGACAAAGTATAAAGTTGTTCCACTAGCTCAAAAAGAAAATTTTTCAATCTTACAATATATCTTAAAGGTGGTTTAAATGCACATGAACTTCAAAAGAATAACAAAATCATATATATAACTTACTTTCTTTTTGTATCTTTATGTCAAGGATAAGAACTCGATGAAATCAAATGGACAAGTGAGACTTCTCTTATAAAATAGAAATAAGAAAATATGTATTTAATAGAAACTGGAACGGCTATTGTCAAAAGACAAGACAACTAGAGACTCTTGAAACTAGATTAGAAGCAAGAAAGGAGTTGACAAGAATGAAGAAGGCTTCACTCTTGTCTCTATATATACTATCTAACTAGAAGCTATGTGGCGATGTTCTATAGGACCTCCAATATGTGTTGACTTTGAAGGCCACTTGCCTTAGCTTGCAAGGCAAGTTTTTTACATGTGCATCACGTAGTTAGCTTGAAGAACAAGCTATTAACATGTGTGGCACATGGTTAACTTGTTGACCAAGTTTCTAACCAAGAAATCAACTATGGACACCTATACGATCAAAGCAGCGTCTATGAAGCTTCCAGGAAGTTTCTCTAGAAGATATTATAGAATTAACCTACTTTTACCTACTTTTATCTACTTTTATCTAGTTCTACTTAATTATATAGGTAACTATGTGTATGTCAGTGACATTATCCCTCCTTTTAGGCACGAGTTCCACAAGGAGCGGTGGTTAGATGTTGAGGAAGTCTAAGATGCGCCGGATTGTATTTGCCACATACTTTGATCTTTATTTTCTTCGAAGGTAATTAATGGGTCCTCTCAGCCATCGATAATGTCCCATTCCTGGGCGGGAAGACCACCCTGTTATTTGATCATTGTTATGACCTTCATAACTGCCTTCAAATAACACGTTTGGAACACCATCAGGAGTTGTTCCTACCTCCAATAAAATCACCAAACATCGGGAGTTTCTTCCAAGGTTGTGATACCAAACACGTTGTATCTAGCCATCTATTCAAAGAAGAACATGTCGTTCTTGAAGATCTTCATCTCGGTTGCGTCGTCTTGAAGGTTGTGACAATCGCAACGTCTCATCCGGCAAGTCAGCAAATGAAGGCTCTTGAGTCGAATCCGCTAGTTGTTGGTTCTCCATTTCCTCAGCGCCACAAATACAAAGAAGTTACAAACAAGGTTAGAAAGTTGAATGTTATCTTACCTAGATCTTGTTTCTTTTATAGGAGAGGTCTTCATCTTGGTTTTGATGGATGTCGTTGATGAAAGGTCTCCACTTTCCTTGCTGCATTTACAAGATTCTTTGCCGATTCCCATGTGCGCTCACTAATATTGTATCCACGCCAATGAATAAGATATTCCAACCTGTTTCGGCGCCGCCTCGAATCTAAGACTTCTTCCACCTCAAATTCTTCATTGTTATCCACTTCTATAGGAGGCGGTGGCATTTGTTTTCTTCCTTGTATATTTGTTGTCTTATATGGTTCAAGTAGAGACACATGGAATACAAGATGAATCTTCATAGACTCCAGTAGCTTTAATTGATAAGCGACTGGATTGACTTATTCACAAATTGAGAATGGTCCAAGCCTACGATAGTCCAACTTATCACAAGGACGAACAGTCTTGATATTTCGACGAAGTAGCCATACCTTATCACCAATATGGAATTGAGGTTATTGCTTGTGATAGACATCTACATTGGTCTTTTGTCATTCCTGAGCTTCTTTTAATCGCACCTTCATTGTTGCATGTAGCTCTGCCAACTCATTTGCCAAATCTTTTGCCGCAAGATTATCAGCTTTTGAAAAGTCAAAAATATCAAGTCGTGGGTGATAACCATAATTGGCAAAGAAAGGTGTTTGTTGAGTAGAAGAATGTACCAAATTATTATAAGCAAACTCTGCCAATGGCAAAAGAGTTGTCCAATCGTCTTGATGGTAATTGATGGTACACCTCAAATATTGCTCCAAGACTTGGTTCACTTGTTCCGTTTGACCATCTGTTTGAGGATGGAAGACTGAAGATAGTTTTACATCCACCTTCAATATCTTGAACAGGGTTCTCCAAAATTTGGATACAAATTGCATTCCTCTATCTGATATAATATCCCTTGGTAATCCATGATGGCGATAGATATTGTTAAGAAAGAGCTTAGCTGTTTCTTCACCTGTGATAGATTTTGTACATGGTACAAAGTGTGCCATCTTGGTGAACCGATCTACAATCACGAATATGGAATCATATGAACTTGAAATTGATAGATCTGTGATAAAATCCATAGAGATACAAGACCATGGTTGTTCTGGTATAGGTAGTGGTTGGAGAAGTCCGTAAGATCGATGACGAGGGGTTTTTGATCTTGAACAGACATTGCATGATTGTACAAACTCCTTAACTGCCTTCCACATTTGAGGCCACCAAAAATCTCTTGATATTAATTTCAGAGTCTTGTTGTACCCAAAATATCTTGCTGCGAGAAAATTGTGACGAGTTTCAAGAGCACGTACTCGTGCTTCGCCTTTTGGGATATACAAGCGTCCCTCAAAGTAGAGTAGATTTTTCTTGAATTCAAACTTAGAAGTATCATGAGACTTAAATGAATTGTTTTTAATATCATGAACAAGAGGGTCTGAGGACATACTTGACTAGATTTTCTTGAAAAAATTCGAATCAACGGTCAATATTGATTTGATTGCTCGAAGATAAAATTGTTCTGGTTTCAAGAGGGTCGTTCTTTGTTGATCAAAAGTTGCATCTCCTTCTTTTGGAGCAAGATAAGAACGTCTAGAAAGAGCATCAGACTAACCTTGTTGTTTTTCTGGCCTATATGTGATAATGAACTCAAATCTTGACAAAGACATACTCCAACGAGCTTGACGACGATTTAAAACACGTGTTGACATGAAATATTTGATATTCTTGTGATCCGTATATACGGTGACTGGATGGAAGGCGCCTTCTAGATAATGACGCCATTCTTGACAAGAGTCCACTATTGCAAGAAGTTCTTTGTTGTGGATCTCATAATTAATCTCGACTGCTGAAAACTTTCTTGAATGAAAAGCAATTAGATGAAGTTTGTCATCTTTTCCCATTTGTGACAATACGGCACCCAATGCAAAATCTGATGCATCTGTTTCCATAAAGAATGCTTTAGAAAAGTCGACGCGATACAAGATTGGTGCAGAAGTAAAAGCTGTCTTCAAAGCTTCAAATGATGCTTCTGCTTCCTTGCTCCACTCAAGTTTTTCTTTACAAGTTAAGCGTGTCAATGGAGCTGCAACTTGAGAAAAGTTCTTAATGAAGATCCGATAATAATTGGCAAATCCCAAAAAACACTATACATCTCTTACTGTCCTTGGAATTTTCCAGTCCATAATTGTCTGAACTTTCTTAAGATCCATCATTAAGCCGTTATTAGAAATGATGTATCCTAGGAAGTCAACTTGAGTAGTGTGAAATACACACTTTTCCATCTTGGCGTATAATCCTGTATCTCTAAATTTTTGTAACACACGACAAACATGAAATTCATGTTCTTCTGCATTCTTAGAGTAGATTAGAATGTCGTCTAAATAGCAGACAACAAAATCATCAAGAAATTCACAAAAAACGTCATTCATAAGATGTTGAAAAGCAGCTGGTGCATTTGTGAGTCCAAACGGCATGACATTATATTCAAAATGTCCATACCTAGTTCGAAATGCAGTCTTCCATTTGTCACCTTCTTTGATGCGGACCAAATTATATGCTCCTTGTAGATCTATTTTTGTATAGATCTTTGCTTGGCTGAGTTGATCAAGAAGTCCTGAAATCAAAGATAAAGGATACCTATTCTTGATGGTAATCTTATTAAGCTCTCGATAATCTACGCACATTCGTAAGGATCCGTCTTTTTTTTTACAAATAAGATAGGAGCTCCTGCTAGAGATTTCAAATGGCGTATGAAGTTCTTAGCCAAGTTCTCGTCAATATATTCCTTCAATGCAGTCAGCTCGTTCTGCGATAAACTATAGATTGGTCCAAATGGTGGTTGAGCTCCTACTTGAAGGTCGATTGAGCAATCATAAAGTCAATGCTATGGAAGAATATCTGCGTTTTTCTTTTCAAAAACATCTTGAAAATCTTGATACTAGTTAGAAATATTATTTGTAGTCTTCTCAGTATCCGAAATAGGTGTGGCATATATAACAAAAGATGGTCCTTCTTTTGCCGCATGTATAAAAGCTTTCGCACCTATTAGTAAGGGTTTGGATATACTAGACTTATGTATTTCTACTTGACTACTGGATTCTTGGGTTGAACTACAAGAAAAGTCGAGGTTACGAGAAATCCAATCTATTTGAGGATTATACTTTTCTAACCACGATAATCCTAAAATAATCGGATTTAAAGGAGATCTAATCACATTAAATATTACTTCACTAGTATGTCCTTTAATTGCTACATCTAAAGGAACAGTCTCATGAGTGACATCTCCAGAAGATAACAAACGACCATCTATGACTTCTACGTGCACAGGTTTAGCTTTCTTGATTAAAACTATTTCTTATTTTTTGACAAAGTCTTCGTCTATGAAACAAGTTGAGGCTCCTAAATCTAATAGAGCAAAGACTTTGTGATTTTTAGGTCCTAATGATACTTCTATTGTAAAACAAGGTGAAGGGTCTGAGGAGAGAATAGGACCTTTACAAGGTGTTGCACATGATTCCAGCTACACGGTCCCTACTGTAGCTGGAGAAATTTGTTTTCTGACACAGTGTCTTCTCTAGCAGCCATACTTCTCATTTTGTGATTGCGTTGCTTCTTTGGACAATATTGAGCAGTGTGTTTAGATTCTCCACAATATAAGCATAAATCCTCTTGACGACGTTGAGTCTTTTCCTGCTCAGTGAGAGATTTAAAGCGTACCGCATCAATTTACATTGGTTCTGGTTTAGCCAAGTAAGTTTCTGAAAACTTAGGAGTTGCTGTCATCAATTGACTTGTTCTTCTCCAACTGAATTTATGTTCCTGGTGCCTTTCAAATAATCGATTGCCACATGCAATCACTTGAGCAACAAATTGCTCCAAAGATTCAGCTTTTGGCATTGTTAGTAATAAATCTTTGACGTTATCCTTCAATCCATAACAAAATTGGTTGATAAGGGCTTTGTCATTCCACTCTACATCGCAAGCAAGATTTTGAAATTCAGCAGCATATGTTGTAGCTGATCGTGATCCTTGTCGTAAAGATAATAGCTTGGTCTCTGCTACCTTCTCTCGGTCGCTTTCTCCAAATGTAGCCGTAAACATTTCAAGGAATGAATTCAGATTGTAAAGAAGTCTTGAATCTTTTTCCATCAAAGGTGCAAATCAAGAAAGGGCACTTCCAAATAGAAGTGCACCTATGAATCCAACTTGGATAAATCCATCAGGATATTGGAAAGAGTGTAACCTTAAATAAAGCTTGACTTGTTGCAAAAATCCTCGAAATTTTGATCTCGTTCCATCAAATTTCTAGGGCATACTAATCTTTGCCTCTTTAACCCTTAAAGAAGCAAGATTTCTTGGATTCAGTTGGGAGGCTGATCTATTTGCTTCTCTCAGTTGTACAACTTCTTGGCGTAACCTCTGGACTTCTTCTATTGGTGTTGGAATAGCGCTTCCATGATTATCATTGGTGATTCGTGAAATTTCCACTCTAAGAGTATTGACAAGCTCCTGAAGATCTACAATAGTTGCAAATCTATTCTTGCTTCAGGTAAGTGTAGCATCCATGATTTTTCCTTCCATCTTAGACAACTTCGCAAATCTATAATTTGGATTCGAGGAGGGTAATCCGCAACCTCTAATATCAAACAAAAATCTTCCACAAAGAGGGGTGATCCACTCTCTTTTAGGAAAAAATCAAGGTTAGAAAGCAAATAGAGTCAATTCAAAGGTGGGTAGTCCGCAACCTTCAAATACAAAGAATAGAAGTGGGGTAATCCACTCACTTCTAACACAAAACAAGAACAATAAATCTTCACTCTTGTCAAACTGTCAAGGACAAGAACTCGATGAAATCAAATGGACAAGTGAGACTTCTCTTATAAAATAGAAATAAGAAAATATGTATTCAATAGAAACTGGAATGGCTATTGTCAAAAGACAAGACAACTAGAGACTCTTGAAACTAGATTAGAAGCAAGAAAGGAGTTGACAAGAGTGAAGAAGGCTTCACTCTTGTCTCTATATATACTATCTAACTAGAAGCTACGTGGCGATGTTCTATAGGACCTCCAATATGTGTTGACTTTGAAGGCCACTTGCCTTAGCTTGCAAGGCAAGTTTTTTACATGTGCATCACGTAGTTAGCTTGAAGAACAAGCTATTAACATGTGTGGCACATGGTTAACTTGTTGACCAAGTTTCTAACCAAGAAATCAACTATGGACACCTATACGATCAAAGCAGCGTCTATGAAGCTTCCAGGAAGTTTCTCTAGAAGATATTATAGAATTAACCTACTTTTATCTACTTTTACCTAATTCTACTTAATTATATAGGTAACTATATATATATCCGTGACACTTTATTGCATGCAATCCATTTACTTTTGTATCTCTCTTATATGCAATTCTAAGATAATGTTCATAAAAAAAAATATTGCAACAAGATAATGAATTAAAATTCTAGTATTTTTTTTTTTAAAATTATTATGGTGAGGCTTTGGATCAAGTAATATTTATAAGTATATATTACAAAAATATAAATGCCTAAAATTAAATTGCTAAAAAAATTTTATTGTAAAAACTTTGGCACATATATCTCCAAAGGTGTCAATGGACAAGACTGTATATTTGATAAAATTTATAATTGTGTGTTGCTAAAATACAAATGCACAAAACCATATTTTTGAAAAACAAAATTGTTGCAAAATCCCCTTTATTTATGCTAAAGCTTGTTGTAGACTAACAAAAATATCATACAGTTTCATTATTTTTTTAAAAAATAATAATAAATTTCTTGGTAATGTTTATATTAAAGTTGGTTGTAAATCAAAAAAAATCTTAGAGAATTTTAGTGTTTGTTTTGAAAGATTAATACATACATTGCTTATGAAAAAGCTTGTAACTTTAAATGTAGCTAAGAATATAGAAGATAATAAAGAGATAAAAGTATTAAAAAAATCTATTTGTAGTGCAAAGATGAAAGAGTACAAATAGACAAGAAATTTGAAAGGGTGGTTTGCTTATACAAGAAAGAATTGGAGATTCCTAATGAACTTTATTGATAAAGGCTCATTTACAAGCTTATTAGAACCTAAGATGTCTACAACTTGTAGAAATGTGACAAATACAAAAATAAATAAAAATGATGGAGTTAAAAGAATAATTTTCTTTGATCTATAAAAAGTAACATATATATATATATATATATATATATATATTAGAAATAATCACTTAATATTAAAAATATATATTCTATATTTATAAAGAACTTTAAAGTATATGTATTAAGATTATAAAATTATATATTTTGGTTATAATTTTTAATATGTTTTTAATATGGATTGTCTAATCAAAATGGTATATTTTATATCTTGTACAAAAACTATTATTCATAAATAAATAGCTAAATTTTTTATAATAATATTTATTGATATCATTGAATTTAAACTAATATTATATCTAATTATAGATCTTAATTTGTATCAAGGTTTTGGAAGATACTCTTTAAAATATTAAAGATAGATATAAAATTTTCTTCAATATTTCATCTTCAAATTGATGGACAAGCAAAAAATTTAAATCAAATATTAGATCAATATTTATGATATAATATAAATTCTACCAATGGAATTAGATAATTCTCTTGCCATTAAAGAAATTTTTATATAAAAATATGATATATATATTTTTTATAATAAATACCATTTTTTACTAATTATAATTAATATCTAATATTTGATTTTTTTATGTTTAAAGGTTAAAAATTTAATAGCACAAGATGTAAATTGTAAATTATATTTGTAAAGAGCTAAATAATCTATCAAACTAATTTAAAATCAAATTCTTCTTGTACATTATTCTTATGCAAATTTCTTCATTTAGCACTTTTATATAATTTTTTTGATATATATATATATATATATATATATTCTTTTGCTTGCATTTTATATTTTCTGTTTTTGTTTCTGAAGTTAGACTTTGTAACCTGAATTCTAAATTTCATAGTAGCATCAACATAGGATAATGAAAGCTTTAACCAGTCCTCCAACCATATTAAATAAAATCACATATTGAAAAAAAAAGGTTAAAAAAGAATAAAATAGAATAAAAAAGTTGGTGTTGTATTAAATTTGTGAACGTATATTCTGTAAATTTAAGCTGTTATGGAGAAAAGTAAACATGAGAATTGAAATGTGAGTTGTTGGATGGCTTTTTTCTAATAAATCTTACCCCTCATCATTTTGGCTCAAAAAGGTCAATTGATTGAAAACATTATATATATATATATAAATATATATATATATATATATATATATATATAGAAAGTAAGACTGAACTTAACGTGATTTGATTGACAATTTTATTACATCTTCAAAGTAGAAAGATACTCAACATGGAGGAACGTGCACACGTTGAAACTCTTTCAAGAGCGAATGTGAACACGTGAGTGGCATTACGGAATCCCTTTCACACCTCACTCTACAACCTTCGCGTGCTGTACCGATTTTCCGCAATTGGCAACGTGCCAGCCCATGCCCGAGCACAAAGGGGCCGCGAAACAACCGCGGGGTGCCAGAACGAACGAAGATCCACATCAACGAATACCGTGTCCGCTTGGCTGACGAAATCACAGTTCCGTCTCATGCTCCATGAAACGGCTGTTTGTCCGTCGAAGGGATAACGTTTCGTCACCCAGCGCTATACTTAACTTTCCTCTCGCTGCCAGTTTCCCTCCCCACTTCGATTTTCATCGCCATCGCCGTTGTCAGGTTCAGGGTGCGGCCCCTTCTACTGCTGCTGCTTCATCAATGCTGCAGCAGGTGGAATCTACATGCTCATGCTGCCCTGCTGCCCTTCTTTTCTCAGTCTGCGAGGTTCTACTTCTTGCCCACCAAGTAATTTCTTTTGTCTTATATTACCTTTAATGTGTTTTTAGAGCTAATGGTTGGGAGGCTGTCTGCAGCGAGGTCGTTGTGGTCGTGGGTTCTCGTCTGATTTCGGGATTGTTCGTCGTTGTTACGTGTCGTTGTTCAGCTGGCTGGGTGAGTAACTTTGGGTTTTGTGAGTTTTGGGGTTTTTCTCGAGTTTCGGTTTCTGGGGACTCAATCCAGAGAATTAGCGCTACCCGCCGGAATATACATGAAGGATCATGCGTGTGAGCTCGTGCTTTGAAGTACCCACGTTGTCTTGAGATGATTCTGCCATTGTAGAGATTACTAAGCGAGATTTTCACCCTCGTGATGGAGGGTTTAAGATAAATTCGGAGTTTCAGCTTGCAGGCTTTGGTTTTAGTCTTTGTGCGACGCCCAGCTTCGAACGGATACGCTCTTTCTCAGATGGTTTTGGCAGTCAGTTTGAGTTAAGAAGCTAGAAGAGTAGTTTGTCTGATTCACTCTCGTGTATTTCGTCATCTCGATAGAAATGATCCGCGAGAATTCTGCTGTTTCACTCTCTTCTGCTTCTCGCTATTCATCGATTCTTCACCGAAGAAGTGCTAATGCAATTTTTTTGCCTGGTATCGTCTGATGGACGTAAGTGAGACAGCTCAATTTACCTTGAACTTGCCGTTCGTTTCCAAGATTATATGTGCATTGAGATGTCACTAGTATAAATGTGTAAACTGCTGACGAATTGATGTTTAGTATTTACATGGCACTTGGATCACCGTAGTGAGTCACCTCCCGCTAGTAGTTGACAGCGCTGCCTTGAAGCACGTCTTGTGGTATGTGAGCGTCAGATATTTGTGGTAAATGGTACTTTCTGAAATATAGCACTGTGTTCACGTTTCAATTTCGGTCATACTTTTGAATCAACCACACGGATAACCATTTAACTGTTGGACACGGCCTCCTCTCTCTTTATTAGGCTTTTTGTGGTGCTGTCCTGTCTTTCGGCCGTGTCCAAATCGCTGGGCCTAAGTGAATATGGTTTGTGTAGGTACTAGGCCTGCTTGGAGAATGAAGGGACTTTACCGTATCTGTCCGTAGTTGGATTTTCCTTGTTGGCCACCACTTTCGCACCTCTAAATCCTTTGCATACACTTGTATCGTATGGCGACATTGATTGATCCTTCGTGTGTTTGTCTCGATGATGTAGGTGTTTGCAATTCGCGAATGGTACCGACCTCGTTTGTAGGTTGTGCAAGAGAAGTCATGTACCTCTAAGAGGTGGTCTATTATATTGTTTCCATTAGACGGTGGATCATTTGGCACCTGAAATACCGCAATCATGATGCCAGGTTCGCCCCTTGTTCGGAGGCGGAGCAACATCGGAGGGAATACCCCCACTCGATTGGGTAGGGGAACATGGAGCCTCGCAGGTTGTTTTATCTTAATATAAGAGTCATATTAATGAATGTTTGCTTAACCAGCAACATGTGCTGATTTTTCCCCTCGAAACCCCTCCCCCCTCCCTCTTTGAGTTGGAAGTAGAATTTACATGGTTAGGGGAATGATCTCTTGTACGTATTTAGACAGATTCATTCGTGCTCCTGGAAAGTGTTCAGATCATTTGATGATGGTCTAGTTGTGCTGGAAGAGTTGTGTAATTCGATTCACGGGTGTCTTGCTCTCTTCGGTCCAGCAGGGTTGGTGGATGGGGTCTCACGCCCACGCTCACAGTTGCTGATCAAGGTCCTTATTGCCGCAACGTTAACTTCGCTATGCATGTTCATTCTTCATCAGTACGATTCTGCCGGCACTGTCGATAAGGTAAAACTCTCTGTAGGTCTAATCTCACTTCTGATGCTATTTTTTACTTTTTACATGTCTCAAGTCTTGCGGGAAAATCAGTTTTGTTAGAAAATAAGTTGTTTGCAGTAAATAATTTCCAGTTGAAATGACCCTTTCCAGTAGAGAATGTGAATCCTAGTTTTTTCTTAAATTTAATTTAATGTAATATTTTTCTATGTAGGGATGATGCTAGTATCCATTTGTGCTAAAATCATTTTATGGATTGTGCCTGCAGTTTTCTGTCAAAGATGATATGACCCACGTATTAGTGACTGGGGGTGCAGGCTATATTGGCTCTCATGCCACTTTAAGATTACTGCAAGATGGCTATCGGGTCACTATAGTGGTATCTACTCACCACCCTATATTCCTGTGGTGGCAAGGCAAAAATATCGCACATTTTTCAATTTCTGATTCCTCATCGCCTATAGCACAACCTGCCCTATCTTCTACTTATTTTGACAGTTTTAATTTACTTCTGATATTCGCAGGATAATCTGTCAAGGGGAAACATGGGAGCCGTCCAGGTTCTGCAAGGGCTGTTTCCAGAACCTGGGAGATTGCAGTTTCTCTACGTAGACCTTGGTGACAGTAAAGCTGTATCCTTATCATGCCAATCTTTTGGGGAGGAGTAATTATCTATGCGCGCTACTGTTCTTATAGAATATATTATGAACTTGACGTGTTTCCAGCAATTATATTTCGTGGCCTGCTTTCCAAATCTACTTATTCTGCATACTCGAGATTGGGGGAGTTTTCTCTTGACAATCAAATGCAGGTGAATGAAGTATTCAGCAAAAACGCAATAGATGTGGTCATGCATTTTGCAGCAGTGGCTTACGTTGGAGAGAGTACGGCTGAACCGTTGAGGTAAACATTACATTTCATATACACTCTTAGACAATGATTGATCTCCGTTACAGATCACCCTGGACGTGTACGCACATGACCAATACGCTGCAATATCCCTGGGCTCCAAAGCTGGTCTGTCGTGAACAAGATGGCAAATTGCAGAATACAATTTGGTGCATCTTGTTTATGTAGTGAAGGAGTTTTTTTTATTTGTGCAGGTACTACCATAACATTACCTCAAATACTCTTGGGTTGTTAGAGGCCATGGTAAGACATCGTGTTCACAAACTCATTTACTCGAGCACTTGTGCAACTTATGGAGAACCTGATGTTATGCCCATAAAGGAAAGCACACCACAGGTAAAGTTGCTGTTACTCTTGGTCTTGGAATCTTGGTTCTGTTAGGAAGATCTTTAGTTTTAGTTTTAGTTTTAGTCTTGAAAATAGTTTTAATCTAACGGGTCCGTATATAGGTTCCAATCAACCCGTACGGGAAAGCAAAGAAGATGGCAGAAGACATTATTTTGGACTACGTTAAGAGTAATGACCAGTTATCGGTGATGATCCTGAGGTTCGTTCCTGTTAAGATTTCTGTGGAAATTATGCAACTCGTGGTGCCTTGGAATTTGTGGTTCTTGCATGGCCTTCAAGATTTTATTTTCTGATCAAGGCTAAGTTCAATGGAAGATCGATGACAGTGTGGAGGTCTAGCTTTAGTTACATCCTGTACATTTGGATAATCAGGTACTTCAATGTAATTGGGTCCGATTCCAAAGGACGTCTGGGAGAAGCTCCACGACCGGAGCTTCGAGCCCACGGGCGAATCTCAGGGGCTTGCTTCGATGCCGCAATTGGTATCATTCCAGAATTGAAGGTTTGAACTGATCTCATTATTATTATTAGATTTTTCAGCTGCAATAGTTTTGATAGTCATCTAGGTTATCGTTGGATAGTTCCCACTTGGCTCTATTATATTTCAGCAAGGTCTGGTTCGTTCAGAATTCAACAGTGCAATGTGCTGGCTTCAGGTTCAAGGGACGGATTACAATACTGCAGATGGAACATGTGTGCGAGATTATATACATGTGACAGATCTTGTAGATGCCCACGTCAAGGCTTTGAACGCTGCAAAGCCTGGAAAAACGGGAATCTATAATGTGGCTACTGGTAAAGGTAATCTCTTTGCCTCTACATATATAGCCACGAGGATTAGTTTCTGATGGATGGTTATTAGATGGGTAAAGCTAATTATACTTGTTGGTTTGGATGGTCTTTCCCAGGTGTTAGCGTTAAGCAGTTCGTCGAAGCTTGTAAAGAAGCAACAGGTGTGAACGTAACTGTTACATACATGGATCGGCGACCGGGTGATTATGCTGAGGTTTATAGTGATCCGACTAAAATCAACAATGAGCTCAAGTGGATTGCTCAACACACCGACTTGACCCAGTCGCTAAGAGTAGCTTGGAAGTGGCGAAAAGCACATCCGAAGGGCTATGCAACTGTTAGCTATGTAAAAAGCTGAGCTTTGGGATTATATTCTTGTTACAGTTCCCATTGCAGCAGAGAACGCCACATTCTTCAGAAGTTAATGAGGCTAGTGCGTGCTGCAAGCTGCTTTTGGACAGGCATTTATGTGCACTAATGTTGTGCATTTACTTGGCTTGACGTTAATAGAATCAGCTGCCACCTAATGTCATTGAAAGAAGGTTGATCTGTTTTCTCTTTAGAAGTGTGCAGAAGCGGTTATCTTAGAGGGAGACATTGTGACAGTGATAAACCACAGGATGTGAAGATTCAAGCCTCACATTGAGGCTTCACAAAACTCTAGGGGCATATATCTTACAAATAGGAATTGCTCTGCAGCAGTAACCAGACCTATAGATGTTAAAGCTTTCAACATGAGAGTCTCCAGTGCAGGGTCTTGTACAGGACATGCACAGGAACTCAACATCTCACACGAAAGCTCTTTGTATACAAAAATGGGGTATATCCAATGCATAGAGTGGAAACAAGTACAAAAGACAACTTAATTCTTGATACATGGATAAGCGGAGTTAATAGTATGTGTAGTACATTGTTATTGCTTTTTACTCAATTACATTTTCATGTGTTATCAAACTACTTTGTGGTACTCTAGGATTCTATTTAATCGCGTTATGTATTCTAGACCCAATTAAGGATTTTGCCATCCAAGATTTATCTCATCATTTAAGAAGACTGATCTCAAATTTAGGATGTTTAGCAACTTTTTTCAATTGATTTGTCCGTATTCTATCAAATTGTTCCAAATCATACTTCCAATGTGGAGATCACTCCATATCTCTTGCTCAAAATTAATTTTGCTTCTTTGGATCTAAATAGTCCACAAACAAGGACTTCTTAATAGTGACAAGATCTTGCGGAAGCATTTAAATTGAGGGATGTTATTTGCAAAGATGGCTTGCTTCCATGTGAAAGCTCTGTATGGCCCTCATTTCCAAAGATTAGATGTTAATTTATATAGAACATAGGTTGTCCAATTCTAAATTCTATGAACTTGGTGGCATTCCTAAAATTTGTGTATGATGGTTTCAAATGTTTGGAAAGAGCATGACACAATGAGTATCTATATCTAAACTAACTTGTCCTCTCCAAGTGTTGATAGCCACTCCTTTGGATCATAGAAGCCAAATAAACATACCTTCTTTGGGGGCTTAAGGTTTGGACCATATGTTATACCATTTAAAGGAGAAATTATGCTCCAATAGGGAAGTCTACTTGGTAGCCATCAAATTGGTAGCATGGTTGTTTCTTTGAATTATCTTTCTTTCAAGTTTGGTATTATATATCATAAGTTCTTCTCATGTAGCCAAAGAGTAAGTTTTTTTTATCAAAGGTCAACTCTTTAAGAGAATTGTCTCCTTTTCTCAGAAAAATAAGTTCTCCAGCAAGAAAATCACGTGGTATCACCTTTAATTATTCCCACTTTTTATTAGTTAATCCATAGTGTCATTCAACTTGTTGAATCCCTGTATTATGTAAAACACAATGCTATTATAAAACTGTTCAACATAAAACTATCAAATTAAGAAAATAGAAAAAGAAAAAATAAGGGAAGTAATTTCATGATAAATATTAAAAAAATTCTGTGATGCTTCAATATTTTTGCATATATTTATATTATGATTAATAATATAATAAAATTAAGATAATAATTGATAACTAAAATAGAATATCTAATAAAGGAAAATATTGAAAAGTCAAAATATTTTTATATAAAAGCTAAAAAGAAAAAAAATTGTTTAATGCAATTACATGTTACAAAAATATTATGCTTTTTATTATGTAAAATGTGTTTGTTTGTAACAATAATCTTTGCATGCTTTTTTCAAAAGATCATATCATATATAAAATATTATTTTAAAAACAAAAAAATAATAATCATTTTATCTTTGAATTATTCTAATATGTGATCTATATAAGTTATAATTGGTGAGACTTTTTAAAATAGTTCTTTTTATTCATGCAACAACATGTAATTTCAATTTTTTCATGTAACAATATAGAATTTTATTTTTAAAAATTGTATTTCAAAGGATCTTTTATAAACTTACATATTTCAAAGATGCTTCATGTAGACGTCCAATCAAGAATTCTCTATTACAATAAAAATCTCTCAAACCAAGATGGCAATGTTAATGAGAACTAAGTGGAAAGCTTCTTAAAATTGGTTAGAGTGGTTCCAAAAACAACCCCCACATGTAAGGGTGGTAAAGGTATCACTCTATTCTACTCCACTTCCCTCAACAATTTTTGGGAATGCATCTTTGTACAAGCACCACACAAGGGGATGAGGGAGGAACAAGACTATACAAACAATGATAATTCTATTAAGTGTTTACACCTCAAAAGGGAATTAGGCCACAAGCTTTCTTTACAAAACTTCTCTCCTAATATTCTTCTCATTTAACACCCCCCATTACGATTAATTGCATTAATGTTATTGCATTTATCGTTAATTTATCTTTATTCACCTCAATTTGTATACCTTTTCGAGGTGAAAATAATGTTTAATTTCAATTGTGATATGATTCTACTGTCACTGTTTTATTCAGGGTAGCTTGCAAAAATATTCATGAAATGATTGCAAACACAAAATCCAAAGTTTTGTAGGGGCAGTAAGAGTAAGAAAATTTACCATGTCATCAATCACAATCTAACATTCGAGAGCAATGAGATATGCAGCGTCTCACTATTTTCTTATATCCTAATCGCCACTGGATAGCAAGCCTCCACCTCTCAAGTCGACGATCTGTCTGCCAGGACGGTGAAGACGAGGTTTCTGAATGAGCTGACGCAATGAAGCTCTCCAGCTCATGTAGGATAACTGATAGCAAATGTTCAGGAGCATTGAGCAGTTCGAGATTCTCGGTTGGAGATGGAAGGAAATCCTCTTTGTAGACAGTCAACAACCTTTGCATGTCCGCCACGGAGGGATGAGAATCAATCACGGCTAACAGCAGCTCGTCCACATCGAACGATGTAGGACAGCTTGTTAGCATTTTCTCACATTTCGATTTCAGCCACCGGAAAACGGCTATGTCAGATTCTGGAGATATCTGTTGACCAGCAAGCGCTAAATGGTGCCGGCTCTTTATAAGGGTAGCAGGGGCAGCTCTTAAACGCAGGTTTGAGAGCAAGGAGAATGAAGGCTTCCCCTCATAATCGATGTAGGAATTCTTGAGTAGATCTGCCTCTAGAGGAGGCCTAACAGCACCCGGATTGAACTCATCGGCTGTGGGTAGTTCTATGTGAACTTTATCATTGGGGTTGAAAGGTAGTAGAAATCCATAGTGCTCAAGAAGCTCAAGGTTTGTGTACGTTCCATAACACAGCAGAACCTGAAAAACCAACCACCACCCATACGTAAATGAATACTAAGTCTGTTTGAGCCCATTTCAGTCCTCATCGCTGAGAAGAATTGGAGCCACTCCTCTGAGAAGGCTGTCTAATGCAGAACTATGCTGTGGAGTTTTGGCTTGCTTACGACAAACGTAATATATTTAAGTATGACAGTTAGCGCTGTGTGTATGACAGAGCTTACCTGCTGTCCCTCCTGATAATCTTGGCGAGCATAAAAACAATATTCGCCCCTCTCATCCTCAAACCCTCCATCTTGAAGCCTGTCTCGTATTTCAATGCCACTTGAGGTGTCTGCATCTTCTTCAGCAATGAGGTCCCCCTCCCTCATCTGTGTATCTTGAGCAGTAGGGGGAAGGTTGTAAGATAGACCTGGACATGCATAATTGAAGAAGTCCCCGACTGGACACAATGTGCCAGCTTCATCCCAAGGGACATACAAAGTGCGTGATGAAATCTGCAAATGCCACTCAAAGTTAAGAACTAGAATAATTCAAATGCTTAGAACCCATAATTAAGATTCTCAAAGCGCATTTCTGTCGACCACAAAAAATGTCTACACACTGAACTCGAGGGAACTTAAACGGATGACATGCAATTTCAAGCACAAAAGAGTTCACAAATATGCCAATGTCAGAACAGGAAATGAAACCCGGGTACTCACGTACGGTGGCAGATGCCCATAACCATCCTTGAAGTGTACAAAATCGTCGACCTAATCCCAGCTTCTCTAGCACTGGGCGGGCCTGTAACCATTCCTCACGGGAATTTTGGACAACCCCCTCTGCCATAGACACCGCATCCTTTACCTGTGAGAGAGTCAGATTCTCAAAGAATTATACCGTATTATTCACACTACCTCAGCGACAAGTTAGCTTGAATTCATGATTAAAAACATTGAAATTCTTCCAAGGCAGAGTACTACCTGCAGTGCCTGAGCTTCAAATGAGCTATAAAAGCTCGCTGTGTGATAATATCGTGGGAGATGCACCAAATAAGGAAACCGTTCACTAGTGCGACCCTTTGCAATTTCCCTCAGAAGATGCACGCACAACACCTGAGCGGAAGTTCAAAACGTAGAGTTAGGTAGTCTTATTTCTTGTGACGCCCACTGTCACCATTTTATATCATCACCCAATCAGAGTCATGGTTGGCATTGTCTAAACTGTGAAATTGTTTGTTTCCCTACGATGAGTGTATACATTTTGTCGCAGAACAACTTCAGTTTGGGCATTTCGGGAGGTGTGATTTAGGGTTTAGGGTTTAAGGCTCGGACTAGGTATCCGCAATGGTGAACTTCACCTGCACATGCGACAATGAAGGATACAAAGCCAACACCCTTGCAAGCTCAGCGTCTAGTCGTGCGCTCCTTCCATTCATAAGAGCATTCTCAGGAACTCGCAAGATGAGTTCGCCCAACTTCAAGTCTCGTGCTGCCGCAAGACCCCTCCTGCACAGCGGATGACATGAGATTACCAGCCCCTAACCCACTATGATTATATTCAACTTCTGAAGAACTGTGATAAAACCCACATAAAATACCGTAGACATGAAGAACCTCAGACACACTGCAGACTTGCGGAACAGATGAGCCCCAACTACAAACACCAGAAATTCATATTGCAGAATCTGGAAATCCAAATGCGATGCAGCAAGATGATCATACGTAGCGAAGGGTAAGAGCCTCCTTCGATGTTTCACGAACCCTCCTGATCTAACTCATCGCAACTTCCCAACGTAGAGCCTGCGTCCGGTGCGAAATGTAGGCAGTGCTCTGTATGACTCATTCTCTCCATTGCCTCAACGAAGCGTGCCTTGGATTAGTCCCCAAAACAACCCTACTATGAAGCTCTCCCAAACTCATTACACGATGGCCTGCTCACTTACCCGCTCGCATCTGGAAATGTGGCAATTCGGATCGAGAAACCCAGAGAAGAAGTTGATCGGATGCTGGGCTTATCTCCCTCAAAAGGAGCATCTGTAATGCCTCGCGCTGCGGCCCAGTTCAAGAGATCCTTGTACTCGTCCGCCATCGCTGAAGCTTGAAAGCTTGGGATTCACTACAGTGGGCCATTGGGTTTCTACACACAAACGACGATGAGTTTGGGGCTTCGTCGCCGATCCACAACGAATATCGCTCGTCCGCTGTCGTTCAAAGCAGTCGTCCACCCTAGTCCCTTCGTTCGTTAGTCTGTCTTTTTCGTTCATCGTCGGTTGGACGTAAGGAGAGAGGCGCTGCCCGCGGGGCAGAACCCTCTCCCGTTATTATCTCCGGCCAGGATGAGGCCCAGACCGGAAAAAAATGAATTATCTTCGTAGCACGATCTAAAAATAGAAATAACAAATGTTTTTATGCTTAAAGAGTCTTTGGCATTTCTCACTCCTGTTGGAAAAACTCCGCATGTGGAGAAGATAGTTAATTTTATACATTATCTTTTCTAAAGTCCTGTATTTTAAATTGATGACTTATTGCATGTTCAATTTTATAATTTTATTATGATTGTTATTTAGTTATTGAAAATTAAATTTCTATGTATATTATATGATCCAAAATATAGCAATTTGAGATGGATATCTTTAATGTAATGGTAGTGGAGAAAAAAGCATATATAGGAATGAATTCACAATCAATTTTAATGGCCTCATTAGCACAGAATTACACCATGTATATAAATATTAAAATGTTGTAATATAAATTATTACATTTTATATTGAAACATCATATTTAATTTATTTTAAGTGAATATATATAAAAAACTATTTGGGGGTCTTAAATCTATAAAAGTTGCTTATCACAATTTTCACCATGTGTTCCAAAGTAGATTTGTTGCTTTGTACTCTCATTAGTAAGGCTATTTAATTGATACTTGAAATATAGTTGGGTTGACAAGTTGTAAAACAAATATTTAGCAAACTATTGTGGATATAAGCTCTCAATTTGCCCATAAACATATGCTGCCTCCAAATATATGTGCATCTAATATATGTACATTTCAAGTGTTTAAAAACAATCTGTAATTCTAAAGCTAGTTTACAAAATCTAACTTCAATTGCATGTAGATGTTTTTTTTTTTTTTTTTTTTTTTTTTTAAATACATAAATACATAATTTTATTTTAAGTGTGTTTCAAACTATTGTAATACCTTTTGAACATTGATGAATAATAATTATAATAAAATATATTTTTTTATTTTTATTAATAATAATTAATTTGACAAAAATTTGTAAGGACAAAAAAATTAAAGGTTGAGATAACATGGAGCCATAGAATACAAATGGATAAGGGTATATCAAATTTTGGTATTAAAGTAATAAATATAATAAGAATCATGATTTAAAATCAAAACTAGTTATTTTTTGTGGGAGTGTGTATGTGGGGGTGCATGGCATGGGAGTGTCCATGCAATAATAAGGGGTGTCTACCTAGCAATTCTCTTAGTAAATAATGTTTCACAAAGAATCACAAAAAAAATGTTTAAATATTAATTTTTTTAACACAATCATATCAAAATATAATAATTTATATTTAGAATTTAATTTTTTGATATCAACAATACATTTGGTTGTAAAGACAGTTTTTTATAGAATACATTAGAGTTTATTTAGCCTGCAAAGAACATTGTTTCATAATAGTACAATAGTTTTAAAAACAACATTCACTAGATTTCAAACTTAAGCTCATTTTAAAAGATTAAAAATCACCTGGGGAATTGAACTTTGTGAATTATTTTCATGTAAATACCAAAAAACCCAAATAAAAAACATTATAATGATAATAGTGAAACAAAATCTTAAATAAATTCATAAGATGATGAGAAAAGACAGTAAAAATGAAGAACAATCATCCATGACCAAAAGATTTGAAAAAAACTTTTATTACAATCCCAACATAGCAAATTTGTGGTAAACAGTGCTGTAAGTAGTAAAGTAATGTGTTACATAGAATTATTCATCAATATTACTACGAATAAAAAAAAAAATTGTAACAAAAAAATGCCAATATATTTTCAAGCATGACAATATCTGTCACATGGCATGGCCATGCATAATGGACTTGTTAAACCAAGTTACCCAGCGTTCATCCCACCATGAACCACGTTTTTGCATCCACACTTTTTCTGTTGACAAGTGCTTCATGGAGGAGGATTCTGCATGCAGTATTGGAAGGCCGTGTGACCCACTCTTTTCAGGAGTTCCTGAACCAAGAAAGGCCAACATTAGCATTTCTTCAGGTTCCATTAGATCCCCAGAAAGATCAACGGAGTGGAAGTTGAGTAGGCCATCTTTGATCACTCCTCGGGTACCATGTTAAGAAGTTAGTCCACCCAATCAAGCAGCTATTCCTGTGACAATAGTGCGTTGAGAAAGGTGAGTGACATGTTATAAGAGGATCATCACACATGCACGTGGTACAAGACTCGAGGAACACTAAATCCACTTCACTACCTTACAAGATCGAAGAAGAAACTTTAGGACAGTGGACCTCGTGGAATTACAGTGCAAGCGCACCTTCAGGTACAGCAACTTGAGTCCTCACTTTTACGTCGCATGGTAGTGCCCACTCCTCTGTCGCCGGTTCTCGTCAGTAAAGGTACCTCATTAGGCCACCCGAAAATGACTGACGAACTGAATCTGAGATCAGTTTTCGTTCTTCGACATTTGCACCACTTGCAGCTGCATCCAATTATGCCCTTTGTTGCGTCGCCCAGAACGATTATGCACGATCATTTAGGCGCAACAAAATATTGCCTATCCGTGCATCTAAAAAAAACCAAAACTTAATTGCAGTACATAGAGAGAATGAGATGAGCAGGGAAGGTTGACAATAGATCACCTTGAAAATAGTATTTGTTGGCATGAAAGCACCCCCGATCGACCTTTGCTTCTTGCAATTGTTTTTCTAGTCTGCGCCCATTGCAGCGATTCACTGACTGGATTTTGTCTTCGATTTGTTTCTATCAAGATCCATTCCGGTTTGGACTTCATTCACTTCTCTCTTCATGCCATCCAGCTCTGTCCACGGTTACCGTGTCTCCAGTGTCGCTGAGGCGATACTTGATGCATGCCAACCGTGAGGACCAACCTCGACTATGTTTCTGGCATCAATTTTGTTCCCGAAGAACCTTACAATATCTTTGAGACGGGTACAGCTAGGTACGGCAGGGGGGAAGTTGGGATCGTCGTCTTCGTCCCTCCAAGAAGATGATCCAGCACCAGAACGGTCTTTCGACACTTGATAAGTGTCTGGTTCCGATATACCCTGACGGCTTGCTGGAATATGGCACATTGCGAAAATTGACGGCATTGTTACACCTTCGCCCAGCTTCGTTTCGACCTCGTCTTCGCATTCACTAAAACACGGCGACGGTGGCTTTGGCGGAGGAGGTTGCGGCATTTTCTTCTTCCTCTTCTTTTTCTTCTTTTCCTTTTCGTCCTCAACCGATGGTGGTGGAGGCTGAGGTGGGAAAGAGTACCATTCTGCTGTGTTGCTAATCTCCCAGGGAATGCTGGGATAGGCAGGAGGTGGCGATAGAGGAGATGAAGTGTTAGGTATATCAGGTGGTGTTGATAGAGGCGCTTTAGAGGGCGGTGTAGGAGATTGAGAGGAAGGTGTACCAGGAGGTGTTGATGTAGGCCCTTTGGACAGCGCTGTAAGAGATTGAGAGGAAGGTGTACCAGGAGGTGTTAATGGAGGCGCTTCAGAGGAAGGTGGAGGAGATGGAGTGGAAGGTGCATCATGAGTTGTGGAGGGAGGCCCTTCAGAAGACTGTTGAGGAGATGGAGTAGAAGGAGTATCATGAGGTGTTGGAGGAGGCACTTTTGAAGACGGGGGAGAAAATACGCTTGTGGAAGAAACTTCAGACGTGGAAGGAGCTGGTCCTGGCCCGATCTTGATCACCTGCAACACAGTTCAAAATTCACTTGTAGTGCTGAGTGATGATTACAACGTGGCCATATGCATTCTCAACTAGTTTTGCATGTCTTCTGCAGAGCGCCTTTGGCATGAACTTGAAACCATATGAACACTGAGCTATTGGCACAATCTACACGCATTATGCTCACAGCTCAGAGAGCTTAGACTCTATAGAAAAGATAGAACTTAGGGTCATGAACCTGTTCCGCCAGACTCCTAATGTGACGAGGAACAATTTTTAAGGCGATTTCAACCTGTGGCAAATTTTTTGCTACATACAATTTAGTGTTAAACTAAAGAACTTGCAATTGCAACATGAGCATTTTCGAATGCATCTAACGTAGTCACTGAGATTGTTACACATTCTTTCCTTAATTGATCTACATTGAACTTAAACACTGGAGCTTTTACACACCGGACGGAATTTAAGTTCTTCAGGACTCAGTCTAGACAAATTAAGAGTCGGAGATATGGCCCCTCCGAAAAATATTCTGTCCTTCCTTTGGCCAAGCGAACTGCCTGATTTTCCACCTTTCTTCTTCTCCTCCTTGTGGCTTGGCTGAGGTGGTAATCCACCACACCAATTCGACATTGATAGTGCTTCAAAGAACTAAATTAGGAACATCGGTGGTTCCATCTACTCGTTTTGCTGATGACACTGGAGCTCATACTTTGACGTTTGATACTGCATTGAAACAACAGCAGGAGAATCCGCAAAAAAGAGATCTATTCAAGACGTAACAGAAAATGGAAGGAAACAATTTCATTTCGACGCCGTTCTTCAAAACATTCGTGATAAATGCTCGGAAGGATCAATACTTATTTTTCATTGCCGATCCTTTTATCCTAATCCTTGGTCGGAAGGGTGCTGCTAGCAGCGAGCAAGTATCTGACTAAAGTGAAAGTGAATTCTAGGAGTTTCTGATGGCCTAGAAGAGCAATAATGAGAGAAAACAAGCAGTAGGATTGTAATGACATGGTGTGATCACCTTCCGCATTACAACTACAACGTTAGTCTAGGACTGGAAACTATTTCCGCTGCGCACACAGGCATGATCTCACATACTCCATTGACGAACGTTAGAACACAACGTAGACGTGAAACTGGACGCAATTATCTACTGCACAGGAAGGCAGACCGCCGTGAGATTGTGCTCAGTAGATCTAATTCGACTTAGGAACTAGTGGTGGATCGTAGACAAAGACATCTGGATGCGGCGGTGCCTGCGATTTTCCGCAAAGGGATGGCGTGTGGGTGGATCAAAGAGTTGAGAAATCCGGAGAGACTCGAGCCTTGAACGCCACGACCTTCAGCGGCGACCTTCCGAAATCTGACGTCGTTACTGGAGAACGAACTGACGAACGGGCCGACGATACGAGCGAACGAATTGGCGATCTCGTTTCCGTCGTCTACCGTATCCATACATTTCCTGATGCATTGCACAGCAACAGCAGCCTTCATCATGTACTCCACGGTGTGGTACCATGTACGCCAAGTTGGATTCCTGAGTAATACTCCCCGAAAATTTATTGATAACATGATATTTTAAAAATAGGCATTGATTTGAAAAGGAGAACCAAATTTTAAAAGGTGTTTCTTTCTTTTCTTTTTTCTAAGTAATTTGAAATAAGGTACTCACTGGGTCATATACCTACACATCATATACTAACTATATTAAATAGTTCGAAGTTAACCTGCATCAAATACACACCTCATGAACACATCAGTAAGTTGGTGTTAGCACTTTATGTTGCCTGTGCCATGAAGTTAGTGCATGGTCAATTTATGAATTTCATATTTTCGTATGATAACAGGAATATAAACATACATACAAGCTTCATGATGATAAAATCTTAATGAACTACATTTTCTCATAACAAAAAATATCTCACTGAAAAAATACAAGAATTTGTCGTTATTTTTAAAAAATCACATATTATAAATAGGTATTTCATAGAATAGAGCATAAATTGTAAGACTCTTTTCTAACTTTATAAACAGATATAAAAAAAAATTAAAAAACAAAAAAGTAAACATCAAGAGTTGTACTTGCTAAAAAGAATCTAAACTAAGCAAATTGTTTCCAACAATGTAAAAAGAATGATTGTTGCATCTATCCGTGAATTAGTTTCAAGAATGTACATATTTTTTTATTCAAGTTCATTTGCAAATTTATATTCTAATACTTGGTCTTTCAACTTTGTGATTTCTTGTACAATAATCATTGATTTTGAATTTTTTTTGAAAATATATTTACTAAGAAATACACATGAATACATTATAATTATAATTATTATTTACTTGCTAAGTCAACTTCCATATCCGTTTTATAAATTTTCATAAATAAAAATAGTTATAATAACATGACATTTCTGGTGTAATTTATAATAAGTTTGTCAAGTAGTAAACTATAATAGGAAAATCATGGCAAAAATCATTCAATTAACAAGTCAAAAGTATTAACAAGCCTCTTTGATTTTTTGATATATCTACATGTTCATGTTTAATATTTTTTACATAGATGAAAGGAACAGTTCGAAATTATTGGTCTAACAACAAACAAGCGAACAATAAATAACCATCACCTAATGTAACTTGCTGCTTTGTTACTGCCACATTGTGGAGTTTCACACAAATTTTGGTGAAACTTGGGTGTGACATTAACGAAGTAACACTGTGCAATCAATGACGTCACCTCCAATTGGTATCATCAGGGGTTGCGATGAAAAGAAATGGATGAGAGGCTGCATCAGGCTCTCTTATCTCAAACGTCGTCCAGCATTTCATCCAACGAAAAAGCGCAATTGGAAAGAAATAGGGGATGAAAGAAAGAGGAAAAGCTTCGTTAGTAACAGGAGGAGGCACTTGGCCAGAAAGAGAAGAGGAAGTGAAGGAAAAGAGAGGCAGTCATTCAAGCATAGGGTGTTAAAATAAGGATTCAGAAAGATGAGGCATCAAAGTAAAAGATATCGGAGGAGTCCATGAAGCTTGCGATGGAGACGAAGGAGGACTGCTTGTGCATGTGTGCGGGCTGTGGAGAAGAATGGAGCAATTGAAAGGATGTGTAGTGCGTCTGGAATCGATTCTCGCACGTTTTGCTGGACTGCAGAGCAGCAGGAAAAGAATTAAGCTTTAATTCAGGGTTATTTGTTGGAAATTTTGGAGGGACGAGAGAGAAGAGGAGTTTGAGTTGGGGTTTGGAGGGGATTAGGGTTGGTATTTTGGGAAAGAAACTCTGGGAGAAGAGCGACGATTTGATAGTCATCGAGATGAAACGGGTTTTGATGCTGAGGGATAAGGACTTCGCGCAAGGGAGAGGTTGTGAAAGAGACTGGAGGAGAGAACAGTTACAGAGTATGGGATAGATAGCTTGACGCTTGTGGAGGTGAGTTGTAGTTGCGACAATGTTTGTGAATTGCCTTTACGTTAGCATTGTGTTAATGGCTGTTTCAGCGAGGTGAACGGAATTTATGGCGAGGATTTCGGCAGGGTAATGCTGGATTTTCTAGTAGTTGACCTCTTTCTCTTTCGTTTCACGTTGGACAATTTTCGCGATGGTTGTGCATGAAGCGCAATATCCTAATACTTTGAGAGAAGTGTTGCTGTGCAGTTGCAGCTTGTTGTTAAGGGCTTGCTCGGCTCGTGGGATGCGGCAGTAGTGGTTAAGACGATGCTGGAACGCTGGGATTGTGGAGTATGGAGAGCTTCTGAGTGAGAGAAAGAAAATAACCTTAAATTCTTTGCAGTTCATAAAGGAGTCAGGGAGTGCGGTTTTATTTTTTTGTGGAAAGCCGAGCCAGGACATTCCTTCAAAGATTATTACATTTCATCGAGATTTCAACCTCGACCCGGGATACTCTCTCGTTCCTCTGGTTGTAGCTGGGGTTTGTGTGTGGATCTCTTTTGAAAGGAAATTTGGTGAGAGGGAATCTGGTTAGAAGACGCAATACCCGGGAGATTCAGTGTATTTCAGGATATTCTATTTCGATGAGAGAAGCGTATAAGATTTTCCTATGGTGCATGTGACGATTGAGCAGGAATGCGATGAGGAGAGTGGATTGTAGAATTAAAAGCTTTCAGATGAAGATTAATCTTCTGTTTCGAACACTGCACTTTGAAGGAAGAGCACTTCTTGATGCGGGAGATAAGTAGGACATTTTATAAATTAGAGTTTCCTAGCAGTGAAGCAATCTGTAGAGTTGGAGCTTTTCTTCTCAAGGACGGGCAATACAATATATATGATAACGACCTGTTAAATTCGATCGTGATTCTTTTGGGTTAATCAATGCTTCAGCGAAAAGAGCCGTGAAGAAGTGTCTGGTCCCTCTTGGAAGGCCAGGCAGGAGGAGGAAGGTGGTGCATCGCCACCTTTCTATGACAGAACAGTATGACGGGAAGAGTTCTAAACTGTAGTCTTTTAGAATGTAGGTGGATTTTCTTAAGTTCTCGACTGTAAGCTTTCAATGAAACCTCAGGAGGCGCACGAGGTTTGTGTAGAGTCTGCAGACCCTGTTGTGGGTGGACGACGACGGTTTCTTAACCAGAGCAGCATGGATATCAGAGGAAGTAACGCTATCATGAATCAGACGTGTACGCTACATGAAGAGAAGTCACAAATTGAGCATTCTTGCTGTGTGCACGTGAAAGAAGAAGGATTTGATGACGGCAATATAGGCAGGGTGTTTGACGATAAAAAAAGCTCCTCTCTGTATATGAATGGGCTGTCGACTAGTTCACCATTTTCGCAAGGATACATCATACCCGGTGATGCAGGACTCTGCACAACCCCTAACCTACTAAGGCGACAGATTGCAGGAGAAAGTGGTTTATTGGAACACAATGGAGACGTTTTTGGGGACAAATTTCAGCATTTTGGGAGGAGTGATAAAGCTTGCAAGAAACGGATCTCAGGTAGCCATCCGTCTGGTGATACCGAACGCAGAAGTAAGAAAATTAGAAACTCGGTGTCTGAGGAGTCAGCGGGAGTTACAGGGACACCCTATTTACCTAAGGAGCCCGTCAGGAGCAAACGAGGCTGGGCTCAGTACAAATCCCCTTCTACTCAGGAGAAGTCGGGGAAAAAGAACTGGAATCGAGGAGGTTGTCGCATGGAAGTGCTACTCTCCGCTCCAAGTAGCCACGGGCTCTCGGAGGACGGCACGGGCGCAACAGGTGGAGTTAATGCGAGGAAGAACATTCTTTCGTGGTTGATCGAAGCTGGGGCGCTAGTGAAAGATCAGAAGTTGTTCTACCTGCACAAGGGGAAGAAGAATCTAGGGCATGGATGGGTGACGAACGCAGGCGTGCTTTGTGGGTGTTGCAATGACATTTTCACTTTGTCATATTTTGAGGAGCATTGTGGCAGCAGATTGCATCGACCTTGTCAGAACATTTTTGTGGATGGCGGCAAGTCTCTTACAGAGTTACAGATGGAGGTTTTTCAAAAGGAGAATGAGTTTACGGGGTCCAGTGTACATTCCAAATTAGGTTCAGGGAAAAGACGTAGGCCTGAGAAAGAAGAGGGGAAGGTGGAGGGGGATGGGAGCGATGATACATGTGGAGTATGCGGTGATGGAGGAACGCTCATCTGCTGCGATCATTGTCCATCTACGTTCCATCTGACTTGCATGGACCTCCTGGTAGGGACAGCTTTTCTTTCTGTGCTTTATGCTTTTTATTACTCCCTTCTGTCGACGCTAAGTTTCTTATGAATTCTTGGTTACATTTTTTATATTAAATTATGTATTACTCATTGCTACAGTTCGCTTGGACAATGCTTTGGTGATTGCTTTTCTATACGAGGCTTTTTCTTCAATTCAGTAGTGCAAACTTGTAAGTCGTAGTTTATATTTCTTATGATTTAGAGGTTCGGGAAGGTAGCCTTTGAGTTTGATCGACTTGTGTATATTATGTGTGAATGCCATCTATCAGGAGGTTCCCAAGGACGAATGGTATTGTCCCAATTGTCGTTGTGCAATATGTGATGGAAGCCAATTTAACGGTGATCAGAACACATTCAACGAATTGACAGTCCTCTTCTGCGATCAGTGTGAACGTGAATGTAAGTGCCAGAAAGAACTGGGAAGCATTGGGCTTGCTGTTACGGTGATTGTCACCTATGCACGTATACCTGCCATTTGTGAGTCTTTAGTTAATCTTGTCTGAAAATGTGTCAAGAACTTAACACAAACAAAGGTTTTAGGAAGATGCTTGTGATGTAAACTTTACGTATTATTGACAGCGTTGTTATATATGTCTTACTATCCTTCAGCTGATTTTCACTTCGAGAAAAAGACAATGTTCAAGATAAATTTTATGAATTTAGTTTCCAGTCCTTTCTAGTGTATTATTGGAGGACAGTGTAGTGCCTGCATTAAGAGCTTATTGATTCCGGAGATTCTGTAGTGCCTGCACATAACATCGTAAGTAAACTTTCTTGTTAGTTGACATTCAGGGAGAAGGATTTTATGTTCTCGTCTCTTTTCCTAAGTAAAGCTAGTTGGCGATAAAGCATTGTGGTTTTGATCCCTCCACCTGGGTGCTGGTATTCTGGTGCAGTTCACGTGAAGTGTTTGTATGAAAGGGGTTTCCCTAAAATGGATCAATGTCCAGAAGGAAGCTGGTTCTGCAGCGAATCATGCACACAGGTAGTAATTTTTATTGGCTCATTGAACTCTTTGGCTATTCATGATATCATGTAATGAAGACGGTGGATATCTATGATGACGCACTTCTGCATCGCACTGTCTTGAGCATTGTAGGATTTGTTGCAGATAGTAGTGAGGTCAGTTCCGGGATTGATGTGAATCTGCAACACTAAGTTATGGGTTAGCATGAAGTTAAGATTTTAATAAAATTCTCCTTTTGAATTTCACCAAGTGTAAAGGTGTTGAGTGCATTGTAATCAGTGGGATGTGGTATTGAGCAGATTTATCAGAGCTTGCGGGGCCTCGTTGGTGTTACCAATATCTTGAGTAGAGGATTTACATGGACATTGTTGAGATCTCAAGCTGAAGATTCGGACTCTAAGTCTGACGGGGACAAAGAGCTAATAATTGAGCATAATATCAAGCTTTCCATGGCTCTAAGCGTGATGCAAGAATGCTTCAAGCCTATGATCGATCCGCGCACTAACATTGATCTAGTTTCTCATGTCCTGTATAACCGGGGGTAAGCTTCTTGTATTTATCTTCTTTTAAGAAAACAGTTGTGTCTTCTGTGATGATTGTTTGTCTAAAATTTGCATTCTCGAATATTTTCACTTATTTTAATTTTTAAAATAGTGTTAAATAGCTCCTTTTATTGTTGACTTTGCAGTTAGCTTTACTTGAGCCTTGCAATGCAAACATATTTTTAAATAAGTATTAAGATCAAATCCCTACGGTGGAAGTTTGGAAGTGAAATTTATTGTTAGAAATTGTTTGCAGTCTTTAATCTTCTTCCTGAAATCTTTTTTCCTTTTAACCGATTTCTCGACAACTGTTATGGTGTTCTAAGCAGATCGGATGTTAGTCGACTGAACTATCGAGGATTCTACACCATGATTCTCGAGAACGAAGATGAGCTTGTGTCGGTTGCAACTATCAGGTAGTTTAGTGTTCATAGTAATTTACTTGTCTAGGATTATACGATGATGTTTATCGACTTCGACCCATGTTCTTGATCTATTGATAAGTTATGTCTTCACTTTATTTATGTTTTTATCACTGACCAACAGAAGGCCCTATCAATACTGTCGATTAACAAATAGCCATTCAAGAAGCAACCATTTGTATAGCTTTGCTACGTTGTTTGGCTACTTTTTCTAACACAACCCTTCAAATCTCAGAGTGCACGGAAATGAGTTAGCGGAGATGCCATTGATTGGAACTCGTTATCGATATCGTAGACAGGGAATGTGCCGCCGTCTCATGTACGCTATTGATCAGGTAATAGATTCTCTTCGGTGATGTGGAAGAGCCCTCAGCTTTTATTTCTTAACGTCTGTGCTTTGGTCTCAAACTCTTGCTTTCTTCATCTGATCTCAATATTCATTATTTATCCTTCGTTGGTCTGATTTTATGTTGCTTGTTGCTTGTTGCTTGTCCTGTGCAGATGCTGCATAGTATTGGTGTGAAGTCACTGGTGCTCCCTGCAGTTCCGGAACTAATGGAAACCTGGACAGGAGCTTTTGGTTTTCAGGCTCTGAGTAGCTGTGAGAAGAAAGAATTGACAAAGCTGAATCTTATGGCTTTTCCTGGAACTTCTTTATTGCACAAGTCTTTTCCGGGATGGCCATCAAATTGTCCCTTCAAGGGTAATTATACTTTATGTCTTTTCGCCTATTCTTATTGCAACAACAATTTAGGAAACACTGTGATCATTTGAACAATTTATTGTGCGTGAATTAAATTTGGCGCTACAACGTTTAGGTGACTGGATTATGCGGGATTTCGTTCGGCGAATTAATCTGAACGTTCAATTTCTGTGTGGCAGGGTTATTGCATAATGTAGCAGGTACAGTGCAGGTGCATAATATTTCAGTTCCACAGATGGTTAACGTGCCCATCGGTGGTCCGGATCCGTTTCTGAGCGGCCAAGATGTGAATATATCACTTAGAGGTGGATCCTTACACAATTATTTGGCGAAGATGAGGGGTGGTGGCACAGGGCATAGCATGTTTGGATCTGATTCTCCTGCTAGCTTTCCTTCTCCACGTGCAATTATTCCCAAAAAGGAGGCGATTCATAATCAGCACAGTGGTGCGCAATTTGACAGGTACACACTCGTTTTTACGCTGGTGAAGCTGAGTTAATGAGATTAGAATTAGTTGAAATTTAATGAAGTCATTATCATCTTTACGAGTCTGGGTCCAATCCCGAGTTTATTTGTGCAGGAGAGAATCATTAATCACAGTAAGCGAATATAGAAGAGCACAATACTAAAACGACGCGAAATTTGTTTTGAAGTTACACGATTCCCATTATTTTGGTTGTACTTCAGATGGGTGATGTCGAAATTCTATGACAGCAGATATGATGAACCATGAGAGACATTTAATAGTATTTTAGAATTTTGCTTTTGCGAGACGAAGTTACCATCGTTCCTTGTAGCATTGTGTGATAGTCTTTCCATCTTTCTAATAGTTTTCATCCGATTGTGTGCACTCTTACCTTCTTGAGGGTGCACAAAGTGACTGTCTTTTTTTGGAAGGAGTGGTTCTACAATTTTGTCTTGTTACAAACTTGGTGAGTCCAGGCATTTGCAGTGATCACGATGATTCATCTAAAGGACTTCATGTTTTTAAGATGATTTTGGTGCCATTTTAAGCTGGTACTGTCTGCTTAAGAACTCTATTAGGTAGCACTAAGTCGATTGGCAGAGTCTTGCAGCTTGTTGCCATTAATGGACTTCACAGTTTCATCCTCAAAACTGTACTAAACACTCAAGTGGACCTGGTTGCAGGTGTCGTGAGAACGGAATTACTCCCAAGCAAAAACTGGAGAACTTGTATAGCTCGAAAGTAGTAGTTGGGACGACACGCTCTAAACGTTTGGTAAGCAAACAATTGGCTCCAGGACCTCTCTTTTTTATTCGTCCCAGTTGGTGTGGTCTGTAGTATGATTATATTTAGAAGCACTACCAAGGCCCATTTTGGTTTTAGAGTATCATAGTATCAAGGAGAGCAAGCATTTCCTTGATCTATATTAACTTCGCCACTTGTCAATAAGAAGAAAATGATCGAATATGCACAGGAAGTCAATCTACAGTTTATGATAAACAGATCATACATTTAGAACGAATCTTTTCCCATATTTTGACTTTCACGTAGATGAAAAGCGATTCAATCAAAACTCTACCATGTGGTGCAAAATACTGTGCTGATTGTGGGTGCTGTGTGGGTTTACCAAAAGGTCAAAACCACTCAATGGGTAGCGGATGCAATGAACGAGCTTGCAGGTCGTCCTGCCCAAACAGATGATCCAGGTACCAATGTATCTGCAGACAAGCAGTTGACTGTAGGGACGTCAGATTCACCCAGTGCAGCGAGCTGTATGGCTGATTCAAATGAAGATGAACCTAGAAAATTGATTCTGAGAATTAATTTGAGTAAAATGAAGGAAGAGAAGAAAGAAAAGAAGAAAAAGAAAAAGGAAAAATACCAGAGTATATCGAGCAACGGAGAGATCATGGGAGCAGAAGCGTCTTATGCAACTTTGGACGTAAAACCAGGACAGTCCGTCGACTTGATAGCGTCTGGAGCTACATATTGTGGTATCACACCTCTCACGCAGTGTCAGCTTCAGCTACGGCCAGCTGGCGATCCCGAGTATCCCCAATTTCTACCCCACGTTGACTTCCGGGATTTAGAGCACACTCCAACATTATGCGGCCCCTTGACGAGATTAATGGATCCTGATGCAGAGCTTGTTGATATTGTGCCTGCACTAGATGTGCGATGCCGCCTCTTGGCTATTCTCAAGCACAGGACGCGCCTGTACCAGTTCCTTCCTCCTAGATAAGCTCTTCGCCTCCTCAATCATGAGACTATACCCCAGGTTGACCATCAGAGTGCGTAGAGTCGCACAACGCAGAGTAACGGAAGGAAATGTCCTTCCAAGGCTCAGACCTTGTTTTGGAAGTGCAGGTTTGCTTTTGCTGCTGTGATACTTTGGGGTTGTCAATTTTGATGGCTGTAAGATAGTCAGACGGCACATGAGCATGTCCATTGTACAGAGGCCATTCCAATTTTAATCCAAATTCGTGATACCAACCCTTGGCTTCATGTTGGCTTCATACCTAAATGACATTGGTATTCAAATCAGGGAAGGGATAGATTTTCAAATGAAACCACTGAATAATTAGTACTTCATAATCGAATGATTTCCCACTGCATTACTTTTGGTTTATCTCCTGACCTCATGTAGAAACTATTTCTGAAATTTCGATTGTTTGCCTACAGCTTCAAATCTGATGTGTTAATTTGTGGATTTCTTGCCGTCGACCTGTATGCTGTCAGACCTCCTTCACTAACGCAAATTGTTAAAGCATCTGCTGGATTGTCCTTCGTTTGTTGTTCGTTCTTCTACCTTCACCATTTTCGGTCACATTTTGGAGTGGAAAGAAATGAATGAGTTTTCAGCGTCATAGTGGTCATTTTCCTATTCCCATTGATACGCAAACCGAACGAAAATGATTGTTGTGCGCTTCACTCGTTCTGCAGCCTCTAAGCAAATTTATGATTAAATTGCCAAAAGACTACTTATGTTTCTTTTAACTCACTTGGTCACAGTAGCTGAACTTAAGGCTCGTAAAATGCAACAAGTACTCAAAACAAAATCCTTTAGGGTTGGTACGTGGTAAGTTTTTAATTTCACGACAACAACACTCTCTTAAAAAGGCAACTGGCACATATATTAGGCCTCAAATTTAGAAATGGTTCTTCGACGCAGCCAAACAGAACTTGTTCGCGCAGAATCCCTTTCAAAAACGTCGTTACCCGGACGGTTCCGATCGAAGTCGAAAAGTTGCTCTCCTTGGTGGTGTGAGTTTGCACAGCATGTCGAGGGAGCGTCAGCTTGCCATCCTCTCAGAAGAATAGCAAGTGACACTGGACTGACTCATATTACCGATGTTCCGAGGAGGAAGAGTTTTCTATGGGGATTTTGAGTTTAGGATCATTTGTGGGTAGTTCGAGAACGGTGGCATCATGATTCAGGGGTGTGGGGGAAGGATTGGAGCAACATTTAGCCCCGCTTGGCTCCATGTCGCGTCCCGCGTTTCTACAGAATGCAGTCATTGTTTTATGGCACGACGGGGGTTGGGGATGTCCGGAGCGATGTTTCTGGTCTTCGAAAGGATTTATGAATCGCCTTCTGCTTTCGCCTCTGGGAGGGCTCGGCAGAGCGGGTTCTGCACTAGTTTGCGCCGGGTCTCGAAAAATTCGCAGGTGTCTGATGGTATGTTTCGCTCTGTAGTTGGGAATTGGAGCGAGTCTTTTAGGATTGATACGATTACATGTGTTTAATTGAATGGTGACGTTTGGTTTTAGGCGAATTCAATTTATATAAGACACCCGTCGTGATTGTACTGCAACAGATTTTGAGCCGGGCTCAATCCAAGACAGAGGACTCGCTGTGGAGGTGAATGACAATGTTTCGGAGCCTAAAGGTGTATATGCTCAAGGAAGTGGCAACCTGAATTCCCAAAAGGAACAGGACATTAGTTTGGAGGCTAGAACAGGTTCCTTGGAATTTGATGTACAAGAGGACGTGGACTGGAGGTTTGATGAATTCAAACGTGTGGAATCGCGTAGTGATTTCAATGGGGTAGCAGAAGAAGAAATAGGAGCAGAATCTACCGACACGGGTTTTCTTAGCAGACAGCTCGTCTACAACAGCCAAGGTGCCCTTTCGCATAGACAAGTTGGTCCGTCTGGTTCAACTACAACAGGCGACAATATGGACGCTTTGGGAGAGTGGCCCCAATTGCCATGCGAACTTGAGCGATGGTGGCAGATTCCAGATTTGATACACGAAGTGCTACCCCTTCCCAAGAACTTCAATCTGCAACTGAAGGTCCAATATAAACCCTCGATTTTGCGCTTCTTTGCATTGATTGAATCTGTGATTAGGGCATACAATAGAAGACTAAAAAGAATGTCCAGTCCGTTTTTTTTGTCTTTGTCTAAGGTTTAGGGTACTTTGCATGTCATTTTGCTTGCGAAGGTTCTCTGTAATGCTATAGTTTGCAATTTGTAGCGGAGTTTAGTTAAACGTTTTTATGGTGGTTTCAACAGATATTATCTGAGAAGCTTGGCTCTAGCATCCATTCTCGTGAGCTACTCCTACGAATTCTGGTCCCTATCTATACCTGTCCCTTTGAGTTGCCAGTTCAACATTTAATGGTGCTTTGATGTCTTCTCCTCTTGGCTCGTGGCAATGGGGTCCTGATGGTCTGCCGTTTCTCTCTCTAGCATGGGTCAGGTTCATAAGAGCTACTATTTGTCAAAAATGCCTCAATCTGTGAAGGAGAATAAGCTGAGGAAGCCTCTTATGTCGTGGCAAAGGTCAGAGACTATGGATGACGACAACTTGATGACTTTTTCTGACGCACACGGAGAGGTTGACTGACTAATCCTTCATGATGTCCTTCTCCCCGTTTCATGGTGGATAGTGAACATAGAACATGAGATTTGGGCTTTGCTTCTTTTTATTCAATGGACTGTTTAAGCAGTTGTCAAATGTTTGCACAGTTGGGGTTATTGGTGTTAAGCTGTATTGAGCCTGACCTTCAAATAGTATCATATAAGACTTCCACGCTAATCTGCTCCCTGGTCTTCTACGATCGTTAAATTGCCTTGTGGTTTCTCCATTTAATGTAACCGAGCTGCTGCTTCCAATTGCAGGCTCGATTGCAGCTGGCTCTAGTAGGGGACACTGTCTTGAATCTTGCTGCTTCGCTCCACCTTATTCGGCGATACCCTTTGTTGTCAACTGTATGTTAATTTCCTATACTTTCCTGCTCAACTTTTTCATTTGTTTATTTTTCTAGATGGCCCTTTCATATGCTGGTAGTCTGCGTTGCAGGTCTTACGGGAATCCTTTGTCTTCATCTGCCGAAAGTGGACCCTTAGAAAGGAACTTGGTTTATTGTCGTGTGATGCAGGGTTTAATAACGGAGCGAAGGTCACAGCTGGTACTGATACACCTAACTAGAGAAAGTTGTAAACTTAACCTTATTAAAATATTGTTGCCAGTTGGTGGCCTAGTTTCGTGATGGCCAATGTTTTGGAAGATTCCGAAACGATGGGACGCTACTAATCATGAAAACTTGTAGCACCTCAACAATGATAACCATTGAGCACGTAAGGTTAGATGTTGACAGCTGCTTGAATAATTTATCATGTGATTGGATGCCGTTTGTGGGCTGGATTTGGCCTTGCAGGTATGTAATAGCAATTTGGCTCGCATTTGGTGCACGTTGTTGGATCTGCGTGAGCTTGTATTGTGTGATCCTCCCCTTTCTCAATCCAAAAAGCCTTCAGCAACTACTCTTTTAGAATTGCAGGTGAGTTCGTTGTGCTGAAACTGAGTCCATATCTAGTACGAAGTTCTAGCTTAGAACCGTTAACGAATTACTGATGCTGTATGCTTATCAATACAGATGAAAACCTGTGCAGACACACTTGAAGCTTACATTGGTGGCCTCTACGTGGAAAAGGTATTTTGCTTGTGGAGCGATCGAAAGGAACTTCATGTTCTCTTTTTTGTGTGTGATAGATACAACAGCTTTGAGATCATAAACCTCGTTCTTAAACTTCCATTTGGCAGGGACTGGAAAGTGCCCTAAAGTTTGTTGAGATCCGTTTGTTACCCCTCTTACTCCTCGCCGAACCAAAAAGGAATCCGGTGGCCTTGCTTCACGAACGATGTGTATTGACGTTGCAGGAGAAGCCTGATTATAAGTGAGTGCCACCTAAAATTCTTTTACCTGCGTTTCATTTTTTAATTACTCAAATCAATTAATTGTTGTACGTGTCATACTCTGGCATTTTCAGGCTAGCATGGAATTTTTGCATAATGTTATGTTCCTTCTACTGAAAAATCTAGCAATTTATTGTGTGTTCAGCTCTGAGTCGTGGATCTTATTTCAGGTTGATAGGAATAGACAATCAGAATACCCCAAACGAATTGTGCAGGATTAGGGTTTATGTGAAAGGGCTTCGCATGTCCACTGGAATTGGGAAATCACAGAAACTAGCTAGACGAGATGCTGCGGAGAAAGCTCTCCTCAAATGGCCAGAGATTTTTGGGCCATCATAGTTTTGGTTCCTCTGAAAAATCAGAATTGTTCTGTACCTCGTTCAGATAACTATTACAGAACACTTTCTCCTATTCTCGCACATCACTTACGAGGTCGTCTGTAACTTCTCGCACCATGCAGGAGGGTGCCACATTTATGAGGGTTGAGCTTTAGAATTTTGCTTCAGCCTTTGGGGAATGCTTTAGTCGTAAAGGATTAGAAGGAATCTGTATCTTGTACTCTTGATTGCAATTTGTTGCCACATCATACCCTGCATTTAGTGTGCTTTTTTTCTCTTTTTTGTTTTTTTTTAACAATGTTAATTTCTTGTGGAAGTATGCACAGCACTATTGCATACGTAGCAAACTTTGCGATTGACAAACTTGAGTTTTACTGTATACTCAAGGTTCGTGACTCTTGTCAGTATCAACAACTAGTTGTTCATGGCCAGTCTTCTGACTGCAGAATAACCCACTCCAGGTTTAATGGGAACAACTATCTTCGGTATGAAACTGATCTCTATACAGGAATGCATGCACAATTTGACAGACTGTTCAATACTTTATCCAACCATGAAAGATATCAAGTGTAAGGACATGTTAAAAATGCATTGATTTGTTCGTGTGTCATTGGTATGTAAGGATTCTTTTCTACATAAATCAAATTTATGTAAAAACTTTTCTTTGGTTCTTGTTCAAACACCGTTAACTCTTAGTATGGTGTTGATTTTTAAAACTTTGTAGCAGTATTCGAGGATGTGTGTTTTGATAATGCGATGTGGTGTGTATTGGCACTGAAGTATTGGAACGGGGTTCGTTTTGTTTAAAGTAGAGTTATATAATAAGAAAGAACACGAGTACAAATCTAAATAACTACATAAAATCTAAAACCTATCATCATGTGCCATTATGTATGGCATGATTGCACAAACAATTTTATGTAGAATTTTACTCTTATAATATGGCACAAATATATAGTAAAAAATAAATAAACAAAAACATATTACTCAAAATTATACTCAAAAGTGAAATTCAAATATCTACATAAATTATTGTTAATTTATTTAGCAACCATAAAATATGAAAAAATATTATTTTTTATAATTTTATATATTTATCAAAATAATAAGATATACCAAACTTTGAATTATATACACAATGAATAACTAAAATCTAATGTAAAAATTTTAATATTTTAATACTACCTATTTATATATTTGTATTCATTTATTATAAAATATTTTTTATAATTAGTTCTAAAAATATATTAATTTATATATAAAAATAGAATAAAAGATTTTTTTAAATTTTCTTACTTTATAAAATTAGTTATAAGCTTTAATTCTTCAATAATCCATGTTAAAACTTAAGACTTAGGTGGGTCAATTTAATATTCTCTTTTATATATATATCTATATCTATATATATATATATATATATATATGTATCTATATAAAAAAATATTTTTAAAATTCTAATTTATATAACTTACAAATAAGAAATATTTAATGAATAATTGATTTAGATGGTAGTTTTTTTTTATTGTTCTTTTAAATATATATATATATATATATATATATATATATAAGATACTCATGCTACCAAAAGTAATTGTACAAAAAATTATTGTAAATTTGGTTATGTTATAATTTTCTAAAAAATTAAATAATAATTTCCTTCAATCCACTATATCCTCCTTATCTAACATATATATTTACATAATAACAAAAACCAAAGTCCTTCTTAATTTATATACTAAATTTGTATAACTGACTTTTATCTTTAATAAAAATGTATTGTCAATTATTTCTTTGAAATTAAATATATATATATATATATATATATATATATATTTTAATAAAACACCAATCAATAAGCTGTGCCATTAATCTTACCAAATATTTAAAATATTCTATTTTTTAGTTTTTAATTTATTATTATTATTATTATATCTAGAATTTTTTAGTTGATTAGTTTTACACTTATATTACATGTGAGTTTTATAATGTTTTACAATAAAGCCAAAAAAATTTACTATTTGTAATAATGTAATAAGTTTTAGATTTGAAAACAATAAATAAATAAATTTTTGAATTAAAAACATTATTTATTGCAGGATTTTGTCCATCTGTGGTTTCAATATCAATTTAGCCTAGCCCATTGCTTGCCTGTTGTCCATGGGCAATGAGCAGGTAGCAGGTTGGGCAGAACCTAAATTGATATAAATAATGTGAGATTTGAGTTCAAGGTCAAGCAGTGAGAGGAAGGCTGGTGCCAGTGGTTGTAGATTTTGGTAGCATTAGGTTGGTCATGTGTTCGAGATTGGCCACTAGTACAATTGACTGTTTATGCTATATTGTGTTTTGACCCTTCTTCTCACTACTTCATCGCTTATTCCTAGCCCTTAGCCCTCTCCCAAGTCCCCCTTGTCCCCTTGGCCCTAAGTTCCGATTTTTACGGGCAGGTGAGCGTGAGCAAGGCATATAAAAACTTTGTTAAAATTGCCCAAAATCCATTCGTGGATAAGACAAAAAATTGCCATGATCCAGTTCTAGTTCTACGGGTTGTTTGACCCTGGCCCAACGAAACCAACGCAGAAACGAGAACAGCAGTCACAGATAAAATTCCGACGTGGCAGACGCACCCCGCCACGAGGGCAGAGAACGAACAGGATATCCAATCCAAAACCGATGGAAGAGCGTTCATCCTGAAGGGGATGTGCCGTCCGCTCCATCCACGTCTCACGGTGGTCGCTGCCGCGAGGTCTCGAGGGAGGGAGGGAGGAAGGGCGAGCCTACCACGGGGCCAAAGGAGAAAAGCGGCAACCCACGCCAGGGATGGGCCAGCCCAAGCACAACGGGGACGCGAGCTAGGCGAGGCGAGGAAGCGAGGGGGGAAGCGAGGCTTGGCTGGCAGGCAGGGAAGGGAGGAGAGAGGGAGGGAGGGAGGAAACCCACAATTCCTAAGACAGGTTGCAGGGCCATCTTAACCGAGAGAGAGCCCAGCCATGCCACTTCATGTCATCTTTCCGCTACTATTCTGTTGCTGTGGCCAGTTTCCATGATTAGAATCGTTCAGCAGAAGCATCTGTTTGCGTGGCTGCCCTAACGCATCCCGCCATCGCCGTTCCCGCCTCGCTGTGGTGGTGCGTGCGTGGGTGCTTGCAACGTAGTGTGTTGTCGCTGCTGCCCTAACGCCCCCCCCCCCCTCGCCGTTTCCACCTCGTTGTGGTGCGCGCGCGCGCGTGTGTGTTTTGTGACGTAGTTTGTAGGTTGGAGAGAACGGGAGTGCGAGACGAGAGTGTGTACGCTATTCAGCTCTGCTTTAGGTCTGCTTTGTGGACATTTTTTTTAATTTGGGTTTGACATCCTTTTTTTTAGTTTTATTTTTAATAATAAAGCGTTATCTTTGGCCCCGCGCTGCCGGCTTGGGTTCTGTGTTAGCATTCTTTCGAGGAAAGTCGTCGTGAGCTATTGCATTTGTCACCTGCGGTGCGGTTGGGAGTTGGGTTCGCGCGCCTCGGTTTGTAAGAGTAGTGAGGTTCTTTTTGCTTTTCAAACTGACGGTGTAATTTTTTGCGGCTTTGTCGGGCATTGTGCATGGTTTCGCCGTTGGAAGTGGATATAGCTGCTTATGCTTTTATGCTTCATTTGCAGCGCTGTGATATTGCATGGTGGCTGTAATTCTTGCTTCTGACTTGACGTGTGTTTTTTCTAACAGGGTTTTAGCTTTCAACCTGGATATGGATCCGTACGGACCTCCTCGTAAAAGGCCACGACCAGAGTCAGGGCCATTAAACGGCAGTAATGGAACAAATAGTGGGCATGGCGGAGGAGATGATTGTAAGTCCCCCGTTTTGCCTTGTTCCCGTTGTTCGGGTCATTGCGGTGCCCATGCGTAGCGTATGAGTAGCGTGAAGACCTTTTCCCCTCCTCTGTGTGCGGTCTCACGAAAAACGAACAAAACCTACCATGTTCATGTAAATCACGTGAGTAATACTAATAATATCATTGTATTGGATAATGTAGATAACAAGGATGGAAGCTCAGGCAACAGGACTAAGCCTTGCACTAAGTTTTTCAGGTAAATGTGGTTTTAAGCTTGAGTTTTAATTATGAATGGTTGAACATAAACGTACCGGAGAAAGATTTTAGCAATTAACTCCCTTCCTCAGAACACTGAGACACTGACTCGGCATTGTTCCCAACTGTATCTTTTGTATCCCTTCGCCCACCACCCCTCTTGTTTTGTTTAGTTTAGTTTTTTTGGTGGGGTTTTTTGTGGTTTAAATTTCGTTTTTGAAGTATACCTAGCAAATTTTGTGAAAGTGGTCGAAATGTTGTACCAAAACGTTAGAGTTATACAATCCGACCTTTTGTGCTCTCGCTGTAAAGTTTTATGCATCATGCATATCAAATTGGTCGGATTTCTAATTCAATAACGTCCATTGCTTCTTTGTGACTATCGTGTCTTCCTTCTGAAATACATCTTGGTGTTTGGTGGTTTTGCAGCACATCTGGTTGTCCATACGGAGAAGGCTGTCACTTTCTACATTTTGTACCTGGGGGTGTGCAAAGCATGGGCGGGTTGGCCCCTCTTGCCAACATTAGTAGTATGGGTGGCGCTGGCGCACGCAAGGTTGTTGGTGGGGTAGGACTAGACGACCAGGGTGCCAACCTCGGTGGTTTTAAGACTCGGCTTTGTAATCGGTTTGATACACCTGAGGGGTGCCGCTTTTCTGATAAATGTCACTTCGCGCATGGCGAGAAGGAGCTTCGAAAGTCGAGTAATAATTTTAATGCACCTTCTGTAGAGAGGGATTCTTACGCGCGGCAAGATTACTCTAGAGACCAAGGTCCTTCGTCTGCATCTTATCGTGGTGGTAGTGGATCAGGAATGTATGGTTCTAATGGTGGGAGGTTTGGAAGCGGGGGGCCTGCTGGTCGTGACAGAGAAGGAGGTCGGTTTGGATCTTATCGGGAACCTACTCCTCCTGGCATGGCTGCCGCGAACTCTTTTGGAGCCTCGTCTACGGCGAAGATTAGCATTGAGGCATCCTTGGCTGGAGCTATCATAGGCAAGGGAGGTATTAACGCCAAGCAGATTTGTCGGCTCACTGGTGCCAAGCTCTCGATTAAGGAGCATGAGACTGACGCGGGGTTGAGGAACGTGGAAATGGAGGGGTCTTTCGAACAGATCAAGCAAGCTAGTCAAATGGTGAGGCACGTGCTAATACATCGTGACAGCGTTCCAGCCCGTCCCCCTGCTGGTGCTGTTTCTCACAATTTCAAGACCAAGTTGTGCGAGAATTTTTCGAAGGGTACGTGTACGTTTGGAGAACGCTGTCATTTTGCCCATGGGGCCGAGGACTTGAGGGATCCATATCGGAGCTGAAGGTATCTTGCGGCTGTTCTGACTACCGACCAGGTAATGGAACGGGAGAGGGGTTTGTTGCAGGTTGCTGTATGCTTTAGTTGTTAATCAACGCTGGAAAATGAAGCAAGGAACGGAGTTAAAATTACTCACCTCTACAAGATGGAAATATCGGAAAGGAACAGCAAACCACATCACAATGAGGAGACTGAAGAAAATTGGTGCTTTTTTACTAAGGAGTTCAAGAGATGAAAAGCTATGTAGCAGATAGTTGAAGAAGTAGTGGATCATAGTAAAGCTATCCAAACTGGAGGAATGCGTTGCAATGGGTTGTTAGGTGCATGTGTTGAAGAGCCCTGAATGTGGTCTAATGAGTCGCGGCCACCAAATTTGTTGCTTGAAAGGCGTTTAGATAATTCTAGTGAGTTGCAGAATTAATGTAAGGGTCTAAATTTCATTATGAAAGTTGGTTTAGCAACCTGGTGTTAATTTTGGTAATTTTGTAACCCAAGTTGGGAGTCGTTATAAAACATGATCGATTTTGTAAGTTGAACGCCGCCTGTTAATTACTTACTGCATTGAAGTATCAAAGACGAGGGTTGCTAAGTTGCAGAAAACCTGAACTATGCATTTTTAAATCACATCTTATGCTCAGGTATTACTACTTTTGGTTGATAACTAAAGGCCGCCTTCGACCTGGGTCTCTTACAGTTGTGGAATAACATTATTATAATACAACTAAATCCTTAGGCTCTCTTGTTTTAATATTTTACGAATATTGAGGGGGAACAGGCTAATATCTTGTCATTGATACTGGCAGCAAGGTAGGTGTTTCAACTTGCTTAAAAATTTCGAAGTTGTTTCTCTGAGGACTCTTCTGCCTTATTGTTTGTGATTATGTCAGGTGTGAAGTGTCAATTAGGACATTATTAATTAGGATTTTCTGTTATTGAGAATTTAATCTTGTGAGGAGAAAACTCAGTTTGGTTTTTTGTGTCTGGCTAGCATATGGTTTCATTATAGGGTCGTTACTAATACTATGCTATAATGGGAAGTTCTTAAGATGCTATTATTTTGTATTGGAGTAGAAATATTGGTATGCTTTTATTTCTTTAGTGTAATGAGAGCTTTTTGTGTGGTAAAGTTGAGAGTTATGAGAATTCCAAACATCCGAGCAAATATCAACCGTGTTGTAAGTGTTTCACTAGGTCATTCCGGATGGTACTTGTGGATACTACAGTTGCTCTCATAAACCATGTTTTGTATTCAAATTTCTCTGTTTAATTCAAATAATAATGATGTCCGGGCAGTGCCTGCATGTATACCTTTCGAGGAATCGGAAGTCAGAGGAGCTTGCTGCATCCCACGGCCTACCATCAACTGAGTCATTCCATCAAGTGGTTTTCCTGCCCTGCCGGGTCCTTGAGTTCTCAAGGTAAGAGGTTTTTAATGCAGTTTTATGAAGGCATGTCTTAAAGACGACATATCTTTTGGAGTCTTCTCGCTCCTTGGTAAGCTGAGCTTCGCACATCTTTATATCTAAAGATTCACTAAATTTTGTCAATTTGCGTGGTGGAAACCTACTTAACCAAGGCTGACCTACATTGAAAGTGTGCCTTAGTTAAGTGTGTTTTCCAAGTCTACTTTCTTACCCTCTACTATTCATGGTTGTTATTGGATATTCACTACTATATTCGTATGGTTGTTTTGTCATTGCTAACATGAAGCCGAGGATCAGAGGTGTTAATGCTCTAAAATATGTTCACGAGCGTTTAAATGATATCAGTAATTAATCTTCGAGGAATGAACTCGCGGATACCACTGAATGTTTTTGAAATGCGAATCTAAATATGCAGTGGATCACTTCTGCCTTTTGGAATGATTGCAGAAGATTGCTCAATGTCCTACAATGACTAACCAGTAAAGTTTGATGATCCTTTTTATTTTAAAAAATAGGGGCAGCTTATGAGGTGGTACTTTGGCCAGGATTTAGAGTGTGTTACACATTTCCGTCAGGTTAGTCACTTCACAAGTAGTGAGGGGTTCTTCTTTGAGCTTTATGTGTCCTCTGAGATGCTAAAAAACGCTGGATCACCAAAAATTTGATCATATAGGTGTCATGTAGGTGCAGTTGGGTAGAGACAGTTTTAGAACAGGACGACACTTGGATAGCTTTTGCAAGGCCAGGTTTGGGCATGTAAAAATGCTTCGTTAGGTTGTGAAGTTTCATGGTGAACTACGGTTTTATGTAGTTTCTAAGGTGCTGTAGTATTTTGTAAAGCTTATGGGCTATGTTTTCTGGATGTTCTTATAATATCTAATTGTAAGTGCCTGCCAGCATATATATCATTAACTTGATTACCGAGTCTTTGAGTGGTATGTTCTATAAATTTTGTCTTTTGGTGCAAATTCCAATTTTTCTCCTTAAAGCATTCGAGGCATGTGTGCGTGCCATGTGGCAGGTCTAGTTTGGATGTGATAGCTTCGCCATTTTACTTATTACAACTTTGCAAGGTGAGTCGTACCATTTTTTCTTGTTTTAATTGTTCGAATTAAAACCCTGGCTATATTCAACACACTCCAGCATATTTCTGATACGACTTTATGAAATGACTTTGAATAATCGAAAAGGCAATAAATGAAAGCGGCAAGAGAAAATTTGAATGCTCCTACATGTTTCCTAAGCAGTGTGGAATAACTTCCCGTGAAACAATTTCATCTACATATTTGTATAATAAAGAATTAATCATTGATTAAATTAGCTGATACATGTAAATGTACAAATATGTGGAATCCTTAACATAAAAATTAACTAAATGAAGTGAAGAACAAACTACCACCGCTGTACATAATTAAACCTAAAAATCATATACACACACACATCATCATCTTTAAAGCAGTCTTATTCATAACTGCACTTGCACCTACCGGAGCATGAAGGAATGTACACATGAGGAGAATACAAATCATCAATGGAAGTAAAAACAGGGTACAAGTGAAAGATTGCTGAATGCCTACTTCAGTTCTAAATCTCTCGCTGAGCTCTGCCTTCAGGAGCTGTCTCTGGTTCTTCAGTCACTGGTTCAGTTGCTGTATCTTCTACGCTGGTGTTTCTAATATCTTGCCTTTCAGACTTTCAACGAACAGGGGATTCAGAGCTTCACAGAGAGTAAATCACACAGAGGGCTCTTCTTCACTGCATCCAGCAATAACTAGCCTTCTGCACAAGCAGCTCCCATCTTCTTCTTTCTCGCAACCAGCTAATACCCAACTAGGCTTTGAAACAATAAAAGTGCAGATCAAGTCGAAAGGGCTCATGTGCATGTAGCTCACCAGTATCGTCCATGAACCTTGGAATAGCTGAAAAGCCAAAACCTTGGAAATCCATTTCTCGTCCTTTGAGCTGACAAACCACTTTCAACTACAGAAGACACGCCAGTTTCAGACTTACTTCCTAATTATATTCTTGTGCTAATTCTTGTACTGTTACAATTTGACGCAACTTTCCAGAGAATGAAAGAAAGCGCGAGAAAGATCATATCGGAGAAGCCCCACCTTGTCACCGTCCGTTAAGAACGTTTTTTGAAGACCGCAACCCCACTTGGTAAGCATGAGTATTAATGTTGTATCTAGATAACACAACTATTACGCTTCATATGTGATGTATGAGTAAACTACAAATCGAAATAGCCAAAGTAGAGAAACAGAAAGCAAACAGAATTGTGGTGCTCTTATCTTTTTCCAGTTCGTCCTATAAGGGCTACCCAAGCACTCCGACCTTCCTTGGAAAGATCGAAATTCTATGATTGCAAAGCCATAAGAAATACCTCATTCTTTTAACTCTTTAAGATCCTGTCAACTTGCTGAGAGCCAAAGAGAATTACCAGATACATCACCATGAGAATGCAACAGTAAAATTTCACTTTATGAAGAGCATAAAACAGAATTAGATGCAGGTTAATCCTAGATGACCAAGACACAGTATACACACACACAATATTGAAGCATGCAAGTGGCTGCTGCTAACTTATCCTAAACTGTTACACTCCACTGATAAATGTGCTATATTGACATATTGCCATAAACAGTAACGTCAAGGCTGCAATGACCGGAGAGTATTAACTTCATCTTCAGAGGAGAAAAGAAGTTGAAACACAAAAAGGTGGCAACTTAAGCAAATTCGAATATCTAGAGTAATCACAGGAAGAATTAACTCTTTTTGGACAATACACCAACAAACAGTGTTATTAAAAAAATTACATATTGCCTTCTTCTGTCATCTCTATTCTTTTTCTGAGCTTATCTGAACTTACTGTGCAAATACATCTTCAGTACTTGCACAGTGAACTAATTCGACAAATAGCTCTAACAAAGGGCTTCATCCTATACACAACAATCTTGATAACTTAACAATAATCCATGATTCTGCATATAGATGGATCTGCATCTGGAGCGATCTTCATCTGCAAGTGAGTGAGTGCATGTTCAGCTCTGCCCTAAACTAGAGAAAAAAGTCCCGACATCTAAAGTTTATGAAAACAGGAATAATAAGAGCAACTTTTATGAGAATGAGACAATCTAAATTTCAATTTAAAAGAAATTAATATTTTTTAATTTAGGAATTTAAATTCTTTATCTCTAAATTGTTAATTCTATTAAAACTTAAATATATCAAATAATGTGATTAGAACTGAATTGGAAAATAAATATTTTAAAAATAAGTATGAAAAATAATAATTTTGGTGAATATATATATATATATATATATATATAGACATATGCATTATATAAATTATACAAGAATAAATGTTCAAAGAGATAAATAAGCTCTTCTATTAACTAAGGGACTAAATGCTAATTGAGTGAAGTTTTGATAGAGTTGAATTTGAGATCTTACACATTTCACAAGGATTTTACATACATGGAGATAAAGTTTTGCATAAAAGACAAGTTTACTAAGAGATGTTTACAATGCCAATAATATGTTTAATTTAAAAGAGTATTTTGTTTGTTTAATAGCTTGGATAAATCATGTGAAAAATGTCTTTTAGGCTTATGATTAAAGTTACAATATTGATCTCTATATTGGATATTAGAACATAGCATGCAAGGGAATAGACCATAGAAAGGATATAGAAGAATACAAATGACAAGAATACATAATGGTGAATTAAAAAATACAAGGAATTAATAATTTTTTGACAATAGTAAATAAAATTGAATTAAAAGGATTGTTATCTAATATTATATATTATAGTATATATATAAAATATAAAATAAAATATAAGATAATAAGATTTTTATAAGATGTAACACAAAAAATAATTTATTATTAAAAAAACTATAACAATTGTACTTTAGATTTGATAAACTACAAAAAGTATTTCTAATTTATGAATGAAGGATAGTATATGGATGTGTTGATTTTAGCACATTATAAAAATCCCAATGAGGCAGATTATATGAAGTCATAAACTAAAAGTTTTCATTTAGAATCAAATACAAATCAAATTTTTGTAGAGCTCATATATTAAAAATTACTTCAAAATATATAAACATTATTTTTTAGCAATATGGATATTAGATTTTGAAAATTATAAAGTATTGGTGACAAAACCTCAATCATGTACCTATCCATACCTAAACAATAATACCATCTTTATTAATACTTCACTTAATTTATATTAATGAAAGCACCTACTATAATTCTATTTAAATAATTGAACTATATCTCAATTTTAATAAGCCATGAATAATTGAATAATTAATAAAAATAATAATATTTATTTAAAAGATATAAATTGTTCTAAGTAACAATCACCAAGTTTGTTTCATATGTATCTATGACCTCTTTGATATTGGCTTGTTTGAATATTTGAAAAACCTTAGTTGATAAAAATTTTGTATTAAAAAACTACAAATAATACTAATTTAATATATTTAATTAAGAATATAAATAAAATCAAAGTAATTAGTCTTTTATGCAAGTAAATTTTAAAAATATAGTCTTTTATGTATGTATTTTTATTAATTTTTTAAGAATCATAATAAAATATTTTAAAATATATATAAATATAGATAATATTTTATGTGGTAAATTTTTTTTTATTAAAGACAAAGATCTTATTTTATTTAAAGTTATAATATATTATATTATTTATGAATAAATATATATAAATAAATATAACAATTTTTATTATCAACAATTTTTAATTATCAAAATTTAAAAAATATAGTAGAATTTTTTTATCTTAATTTAAATCTAAGAAAAATATATGACGTTATTTGAAAAATCATAAGTGATTTGACATCATTTAAAAGATATAAACTTAATATAATTCTAAGAAGGATTTCCTTAAAGAATCATTATCTTCAATATTATTATCCTATCTTTAAAATATCTTTTTTTATATACTATGGCCACAAAGATTATACTTCAAATTGAACTTGTTGAATAGATAAGATATATTCTTCCAAATACAAACATCTAACAAATCCACATTGAGATCATATCTAAAATATCTACAAAATTCCAATATAGTTAATATATTAACTACTTAATAATATTAAAGTATAAAAATTTAATTTAAAAAAATAGATTTATAAATTAACAAATCTAAATTAATCACCATAAAATAAAATAAAATAAAATTATATACATCTAAAAAGAAAATAAAAAATTATAATTTAAATTTGATAAATTATAAAATATATGTTTGATTTATAGATAAAGAATGGTGCATGTGTCTATAAACTATCTTCATATTATAAAAATCTATATGATGTGCACTTTTTAAGCAAGAAATTCAGAGTCTACATTTAGCATCATTTGCAAATTAAATTTTAGGACTTATACATCAAAAATTGTTTCTAGATGCCACTATCATGCAATAAATTTGTATTAGAAGGCTTAATTTCTATTATCCAAGATGTACTATTAGCAAAAATAAATAATAATAATACTAATAATTAAATAAAAAATCTAAAAATATATTTGATAATATAATATAACTAATGTATTTACATTTATTAAAGTAAAAATTAAAAAAATATCCTTAAAGATTATGGTTTATATTATTTTTGGATATTTTGGAAGCTTCAATGTCAAATTAATGCACTTCTATTAAAATAAGATTTAAACAAAATTATGCACAATTATACATTTATAATAGAGAAGTTGGGCATAGATTACAAGTGGCACAAAATAAGAATTTGGTTGATCAAATACTATAGAAACTTCAACAATACTTATAGAAAAATCATACATTATATTTTTTTTGTTGCAAAGTTTATGATATATTAGTAAAATTAAGCCAAAAATAAAAAAATAAATTATAATTTAAGTAATTTTTTTATTTTAATGTAGATACTAACTAATAATGTTATTATTGTTTATCACATATAAAACTACACTTATTTTGGTGGATTAAAAAATATAATTTAAAAGAATACATGATATTATTGTAAAAGAATACATGATATTATTGTAAAAGAATACATGATATTATTATAAAATAATATAAAATATTATTATAATAAATTTATAAATGATATCTATTTTTGTTACCAATTTCTTCTCTTTCTTTTTTATTTTGAAGAAAAAATTAAGATAATATGATCAAGTAATAAAAACATGATTATATAACAAAAATAAAGGTCAAATAGAATACAAAATAATTTTTTTTGTATTACTTAGAAGGATTTAATTCTTTTAAATATTTATTTAAATAATAAATATTGAATTATCTTATATTTAAAAAATTAGTACATAAATTTATGATATATGCTAAGAAATCAATAAGTAATAAAAATAAAAATAAAATATATAGAAATAAACCAAAATAAATCATAAGCACATGTACATGAAAGACTAGCACATATTAAAAAATATATAATTAAGGAATTAAAATATACAACTTGGGACAATAAATATTTCTTCTTTTGTTACATATTGAAAGTATGTGGAATATGTTTGGCACATTTCACAACTCAATAGAAACTATTTAATTTGTCTACTATCTACACATATTTGGAATAATGATGATAAGTCTTTGATAGCTAGAAACAATCAAAATTTTCCTTCTATGATAGTAAATATGATAGTTTTAGAATATAATTGTAAGAATATTTAATTTAAATTATTATACATTAGTTAATAAAAAAATTAAGTGTAAAATTCTTAAAAATGCTCTTACATAAGTGCATGCAAGTAAATTTTAAAAATATAGTTTTTTATGTATGTATTTTTATTAATTTTTTAAGAATCATAATAAAATATTTTAAAATATATATAAATATAGATAATATTTTATGTGGTAAATTTTTTTTTATTAAAGACAAAGATCTTATTTTATTTAAAGTTATAATATATTATATTATTTATGATCCATATTAAATTTAGAATTTAAAAGCTTCATAAATGGCAAATAAAAAAAATATTTAATATTATTCAATTGAAGTAAAGTGGTAAATAAATAAGTTGTTAGTTATAATCTAAATTTTAGCAAAAATTACAACAACCATAATAATATTAAAATTTATTCTTCTAAACTCATTTTGAATTATATTTACAAATATATTTATAAAGAATGTAGTAAAAGAATACATATATTTTATATAAAAATTTTAAAAATATCTTTTAATATTTTTAAATTAAAAAATTAATTACAATCAATTAGTGATATTTTTGATTTGGCAATTTTTGAAAAAAAATTATCATGGTATAATTGCATTAAAATTTTTAATTATATAAAATTTAAATTAATTTAAATTTATAGCTTAAATATTAATTTTATGATACATCATATATATTCATTTATTAAAAAAATTATAGTTATGTCTTTTTGAAATAATTGCTATTATGTTGATTATTTATTGCTATTAAATCAATCTTTGTTGTACCTAGTTTTATATCAAACCAAAAATGCTTGTTCTTTGAATACCAATAAGGAGCTCATTATCTAAAAATATTATATAGATATAAGCATAATTATAACTTATAATTTTATAAAATTATTTTTTAGAAGTTATACTTTTATTAATATTTTAAACTAGGATGTTGCTATTGCTACCACAATTTTTGCTACTACTACTGCAACTTACCATCCACCACATGCCACCATGGTTTTTCCTAATATTACCACAAGCTATCCTAAACTTGAATTATACACCATGATGCACTTTTCTCAACGACATGTAATGTTATCAAAGCTAATTGTATTGGCTTGTGATTCTTAATTACTCTAGTAAACTGTTGTTTATAAAGAGAGCAGTTGATGGATCACCTACAAATAAGCTTATCTATCAAGCTATTGAATTCATAATAGTTGAAGCCAAGGAACATCTAATTGTATTACACATATTATATAAGCCACATTTGTTAGATTTGTAGGGCATGTATTATATTATGCATTAAAATTATTGGATATTCAAAGACAACTAGTAATTGCTAATGTGTTACTTTTAATAGGCATAAATACCTTCAAACAGATGATAGGCTTATTGTATGCTCATATAATTATTATTTTCTAAGGTGTGCACATCAATCTCAGTGTTATTCATTTGTATTAGCATCTGTATGATGATTTTGCATAACAAGTGATACATAGCAATACAAATAATTATGTTCAAGAATTTCATCATAACCTTTGTCAACTTAAACATTAATATCTCCATTGATCTCCTATACAACAAGCCATTGTATGTACACAAATTGCAGAGCTTTACATAAGCTAGATGCAAATTCTTTCAAATCCACTTCTATTGTATCAAAGGGCCAACCTATGGATATTAAAAACAAAATGAAGACGTCAATCAATCCATTACATGGCACAGTACTGATGCCTATTTGTAGCTAAAAAAATAGATGTAGCTAAAAAAATTTCATCTAGTTTAAGAAGTCTTATTCATCCACTTGGATCTAGTAGTGTTGACTTGAAAAAATTTGAATTAGATTTACAAGAAAAGGCTTCTTTGACTTAGCATTCTTGCCAAATCAAGTCTTGTGAGTATTTTAAAGAGAACTCTTATATCTTGCATCTTTGCTTGTAGTGTCAAGGACATAATTATCAAAACCTTCTAGAACATTCTAGAAGGTTCTTAAAATTTTTTAGAATCTTCTAGAGCCTTCTAACATCTTCCTAGTTGGTAGAAGTTGCTTGAGAAGCTCACTAGTTGGTGGAAGGTGCTTAAGAAGCTTCCTAGTTGGTGGAAGTTGCTTGAGAAGCTCCTTAGTTGGTGGAAGCTGCTTGAGAAGCTTCTTAGGTAGGAATATATATTGGAATTGAGGCTGAAGAGTTTTTCAATCTCGACAACACATCTCTTGGAGCTCTAGCTCACCTTTCTGGTGTTGTTTTTGTACTCATCTGATTAATCTAATTCTTGCCAGTTCTTTTTGAACTTCTTGTTTAGACTTTTAGTCTATATTCTGTGTCCATGACAGTTTGTCAAGACTACTCTCATCTTAGATATCAGAGCTAATTCCTTCTTGTTGGAGTGTGGATTATCCCTCTTCTTGAAGGTACACTAGTGTTTTAGAGGTTGCAGATTACCTTCTTCTAAACTGATATCTTTTCCGTTATAATATTAGAATCTTATTCTTCTTAGAGAGAGTGGATTATCCCTCTTCTTGGAGGTCTTAAGGCATTTTAAAGGTTGCAGAATATCCTTTTCTAAACCAATATTTCTTTCTTGTAGAAACAATTACTTCCTTTCTCTTAGAATGGCCGGAGGTCAAGACATTAATATGACTGAAAGTTTGGAGTCCAAGTTGGACGCCATTATGAATGCTCTTGCCACGTTATCACATAGAACTACGGTGATTGAAGGAGTCTTTGTAAGACTTCATAACGATGGAGCATCTGGAATAGCATAATCTGGACTTCGTCAGCCTCAAGCTTCCACACCAGAAGAAGCAGCTTTTTTTGTGGTTCAACGAGAATCATTGCGTCCACAATGAAAAGAACCTCGAATTAGCCTCCTAGATAAGTTTGATGGTACACGCTCCAAGTTTTGAGGTTTCGTCAATCAAATCAAATTAATAACAGCTCTTCAACCCGAACATTATCCGACGGAGGAATCACGCGTTGGATTGGTTGGAACTTTGCTTACGGAACAAGCTCTATCGTGGTTTGCTCCTTTGTTCAAAAAAGGATCACCAATTTTGAATAACTTTGAGATTTTTTTGGAAACATTTGCAGAAGCATTTTATAAGCATGACAAGGCTCGATGGACTACAATAAAAATTTGATCGCTACGACAAGGGACTCGCTCTGCATCAGTCTATACATCGGATTTCAGGCAATTGGCATGCGACATCAACTTGGACAAAGAAGCATTGATGAGTCAATTCTATTGGGATCTAAAGGACGATGTGAAGGATTTGTTATTATCTCTTCCTGATCCACGAATGCTCAACGAAGCCATTAGCCAAGGTATGAAGTGCAATAACTGCCTATTTTAGCATCGCCAAGATCAATGCTCTAGACAATATACAAATTGTCATGGCACAACTATATCGGCAAGTAGCCTAAATTCACAATCGGAGGCGGAGGACATATAGATTGGTGCGATATGTGTCAAATCCCTTACTCCAGAAGAAAAGAAGCAGCATATGGAGGAAGGTTTGTGTTTGTATTGCGGTGGAGAAGGCCATAAAGCTGAAAATTGTCCTAAGAAGCAAAATAGACGCAACATCAAGACTAGAGGTGCATTTATTCATGAAAATGAGGATGCCTGGCCACAATAGGAACCGTGCGGCTAGACAAATCAATATCAGGTTCCTCTCTTTCTACCCAACTTGCGCGTTGTTTTACAAATCCTTTGTCTTTTGGCCCTCAAAAACTAAAAACCTTAGCCTTATTAGATTCAAGAGCATCTGCTTGTTTCTTAGACCAAGAATTTACTAAGCGTCACAAAATTCTCCTAGTATAGAAATTCAAGCCTGTTCACGTAGAAATAATAGATGGACGACCTTTATTATCTGGTAGTATCACCTATGAATCAGAACCTATAGAGGTGACATTTAAAGACCATAGTAGTTATATTATTTTCAACATTATTAGCACCCCGTCAAACCTTGTTATTTTTGGTCTTTCTTGCTTGAAAAAATATAATCCATCCATAGATTAGAGGCTGCGGAGGATAAAATTTTCCATAGAACAACCTAAGGACAAGCCTCGAAGAAGACCCCAAACCAAAAAGTCCTTGTTTATTAGAGCAAGAATGTTTGTAAGATCGTACAAGGAAGACACATCATTAGTCATTTATGCGACTCCAATTAGTGAAGAGCAGATTTCAACAACAGGTATACCGAAACAATACAAGGATTTTTAAGACGTATTCTAAAAGAAAAATGCTGACATGCAACCAGAGCACCGATCATACGATTGTGCCATAGAATTACAAGAAGGAGCACAACCGCCTTTTGGCCCAATCTATAACCTATCGCAGACAGAGTTGGCTGAGTTGCGGAAATATATTGACGAGAATCTAGCCAAGAACTTCATTTGTCATTCAAAGTCGCCAGCTGGAGCAACAATCTTATTTGTGAAGAAAAATGATGGCTCACTACGGATGTGCGTGGACTATCGAGGTCTCAACAAGCTGACAAAGAAAAATTGCTATCCATTACCTTTAATCTCTAGTCTTCTGGAACAACTTGGATGTGCAAAGATCTTTATAAAGATTGATCTAAGGGGAACTTACAATCTTGTGCAAATCAAAGAAGGAGACAAATAGAAGACAACTTTTCATACAAGGTATGGCCATTTTGAGTATAATGTCATGCCATTTGGTCTTACCAATGCTCCAGCAGTCTTTCAACACATGATGAATGACATTTTTCGAGAACATTTAGACGATTTTGTTGTCATTTATATAGATGATATCTTAATATTTTCCAAGAACAAAGAAGAGTATGAAAAGCTTGTTTGTTTGGTACTCAAAAAATTATGTGAGTGAGGACTCTACGTTGTCATACTGCATTTACGTGCAGTGTATAAAAATATTAAATATCTTGTATCTATTGTTAATACATGTGTGAGTGCTAGAGGTTATTTTAGAAGATATTATAAGGAGAGGATTTATTATAGCCACTTAGTTAATGAATTAAGATGGCTATTTGTTTTGTTCCTACCTAATATATATCCTAGAATAGACTCTTTTGTAATTAGAAGAAAGGTAAAGATTGTTTTACCTTTCTTGTTGACTTTTGAGGTAGAATGGACCTTGTGAGGGATAAGAAAGAAGAGTATGGAGTGAATAGGGCGTGTCCAATAGGATTTGGCTGGCCATGTGGGCGTCTCATAGTCTAATATGGAAGGAAAGGGAGATATACTCCTCTTGCTAGACCTAGGGTTTGGGGATAGTTTTGAGTGGTGAATTTTGGAGAGAGATAGCTCCGAGGAGATAGAAGCAATGTTAATGAAAATTTGTGGGTGTGTTCTTCAAATTGTGAGAATTCAAGAACTTACTCACTTTCTTGTATTGGAGTTGTGAGCAAAAAGTTATACTTGTTTTAGTAGAGTGAGGTCTGTTGCTATTGAAAAGTGACGGCAGAAACTTCGATCTACCACTGCAAGTTTGATTTCAAGTCTTTCTTAGTGAAACTTATTGAGAGTGTAGGAAATTGTACTAGCTTTCTATCAAGACATTTCTTGTAGCATTTGGAGTTAGAAAAGAAAAGTTGTGAGCTTGAGAGTGGGAAGGGGTTTGCTGCCACCTGATGAAGAAGGGCAGAGACTTTGTTCAACCACCCAAGTCGGACAATCTCTTCAATCCTTTTGATATTTTAGATGCTTATAGTAGCTTGTGTAATCTTTCTATGAGAATAAAAATCAATAAATTTGAAGCTTTTATGAAAGTTTTATAAGCCATGAATAGTCAAGAGGGCAAATTGTTGCTAGGGTTTGAAGAGTAGAATCAACTAGCTACAAAATCTGGAGTTTGAAAGGCATGTATGCAAAATTTTAGAACAAGTTAGATGATAGAGTGAGATTTTTAAAAAGCTATTGCATGTCCAATTTGGAGAAGGGAAGTAATCACAACAAAGGCTGAAGTGAAGAAAAGCTTTGCTTCTTTTGCATTTGTTGGAAAATTTTGGTGCCTATTTCTTTTAGCCATAACTTTTAAACAGTAAGTCATCTACTTGTGAAATTTTGATATGTTTTACAATGGATCAATGGCTTTCCATAGACTATAAGCATGCTTGATTCGACCTTTGGATGGATTTTTAGTGATTATTTTATTTTCAGCTTGTTGTATAACTTGTATTCCTCATATGCGGTTGTATTTTGAGGTATACTTGAATATATATACACTTTGTTTATACCTTTTATACAAGTATATATACTTGTATTTATATCAAGTATTTATACTTGTATTTATATTAAGTATTTATACTTATATTTATATCAAGTATTTATATTTGTATTTATATTAAGTATTTATACTTATATTTATATCAAGTATTTATACAAGTATTTTATAATTATTATATATAATATTTATACAAGTATTTGTACAAGTATTATACCAAGGATTATATATTATTTTATATAAGTATTTATATAAGTATTTATATAAGTATTATACAAATATTTATATAAGTATTATTCAAGGATTTATATTTTATATTTATACAAATCTTGTACAAGTATAATATAAATATAATTTGAAAGCTTGAACAAATATAGTACAAGTATAGAAGATACTTGCACGGCTTCCTCTTATGTTCCTTGCTAGTTTTAGTAGCAGCTAAAAACCTGGCATTTTTCCAAAGCAAATTCTCTCTACTCGACAACACCAAGTTGAAAAAGTGCTTATTTTACCAAACTGAGATGGAGTTTTTAGAGTTTGTTGCAACTGCGGAAGGCTTGAAGATGGATCCCAAGAAGGTGGAAGTAATTGTATCTTGGAAAGTCCCAAAGATGGTTAGAGACGTACAATGTTTTCTTGGCTTTGCTAACTTCTATTAGATCTTCATCAAAAATTATTCTCAAGTTGCTGCCCCACTTACTTGATTAACGTGTAAGGATAAGCTTGAATGGGGACCTCTAGCAAAAAAAGCATTTCAAAATCTTAAGACGACATTTATTACGACTCCAATCTTCGTACATCCAAACTTTACAGAGGCTTTTTATTTGAAAACCGACGCTTCGGATTTTACTTTAGGAGCCGTACTTTTGCAGATGGATATTGACAATAAGCTTCATTTGATTGCATTCTATTCGCAGAAGTTTTCTACGGCTGAGATCAATTACAAGATCCATGATAAGGAACTCCTTGCTATAGTGGATTCTTTCCAAGAGTGGCGTCACTTTCTGGAAGGAGCTGTATATCCGATGACCGTATACACAGATCACAAGAATCTGGAGTACTTCATTTCAGCTCAGGTTCTAAATCGACGTCAAACTCAATGGAATATGTTGCTATCTAGGTTTGACTTTGTTATTATTTATCGGCCTGGAAAGCAGGAAGGGCTATCCGATGCATTATTAAGAAGATCATATCTTGTGCCGAAGGTTGGAGAAGCAGCGCTTGATCAACAAAGTACGACATTGTTAAAATCAGAGCAATTCAGGATTTTTACTGCTGTTGTGCCAATTGATGTCGACTTCCTCAAGTAGGTACGTGCCGCGACTATTGAAGATTCAATAGCCCTTGATATCAAGCAACGTATCAATGATGACAAGTTCAAGGTTGAAGTAGATCTTTTATACTTTGAAGAGCGGTTGTATATCTCAGAAGGGCCAGCACGACTTCGAGTTCTTCAATCTCGTCATGACTTTCTAATTGCGGGACATTTTGGATACAACAAGACCTTGGAATTTATTTCCCAAGATTTTTGGTGGCCTCAAATGTGGAAGGATGTAAAAGATTTTGTCTTCTCTTGTAACATTTATTCAAGATCCAAGAACCCACGACATCGCTCTTATGGACTTTTACAGACATTGCCTATCTTGTGTCGTCCATGGGCTTCAATTTCTATGGACTTTATTACAAACCTCCCCCATCGAATTCATTCAACAGCATCTTTGTTGTGGTGGATCAGCTTACAAAGATGGCATATTTTATCCCATAGAAGAAGACATCGTCACGCAAAGACACAATAAAGGCTCTTCTTTGATAATATGTATCGATATCATGGTCTATCAGATGATATCGTGTCGGATCAAAGAACCCAATTTGTATGAAAGTTTTGGAGATCTTTTTTAAAGATATTGAAGGTAGACATCAAGCTTTCTTCGGCATTCCATCCTCAAACTGACGATCAAACAGAATGGGTGAATCAAGTTTTGGAACAGTATTTACGATGCAACATCAATTATCAGCAAGATGATTGAATTGCATATCTACCGCTAGCCGAGTTTGCATATAACAACACCCTTCATGGGTCGACTCAAAAAACACCATTCTTTTCTAACTATGGGTATCATCTAAAGCTTGATCTATTGAGTCCATCAGCGAATAATAATCCAACAGTTGAAGGATGGATGAAGCAGCTATCGGAGCTTCAAACCACATTGAAGCCTCAATTGCAAATTATCCAAGAATCTTACAAAGTATCTCTGGATAAATTTCGGAATCACGCACATAATTTCAAAATTGGAGATAAAATATGGCTGCTTGGACGGAATATCAAGACCAAGCAGCCATGTGATAAGTTAGACTACCAGAGACTGAGACCATTTGTTATCCAGAAGTAGATCAATCCTATGGCGTACCACTTAGAGTTACCAACTGCTATGAAGGTACACCCTGTCTTTCATGTTTCTCTGTTAGAGCCTTATTGGAAATTGTCTTTTCTTGAAAGAGTGCAATATCCGCCACCTAGTATAAAAATTAAAAACCACAAAGAATACGAAGTGGAAAAGATACTAGATTCATGGCAAAGATGGAATAAATTAAAGTACTTGGTATATTGGAGCGGCTATGATATTAATGAACGAACATGGAATCGGCCAAAAATCTTGCCAATGCACCGCAAAAGGTACAGGAATTCCATCAACGATATTCTAATAAATCAAAAATTGATCATTGACAAAGCATGAAGATGAAGCCTTTTCTAGAGAAATGAATAGAAAAGAGATCCTTTTATCAAAATATAACTTGTTGTATTTTGTAGTGTCAAGATATCTAATCTCAGGGTGTATTTAGATATGGCTAGTAAGAATGATGATATTGCATTAGTGATGCCATTGCAACCGAGTAGCTCATGATGTTGACCTTGAGATAAAAAATTAGAAGAACCAAGAAGATGTCGAAGAATATCAAGTAGCAAGTCATTCGTGATTGTCTTTGAAGTTGATCCAGTTCATGAAGGTAGTAGCGAAACGATATTTTCAGGCTGCTTCCACAATGAAGACACAGAAGTTCAGGCATGGTCTCAAGTAGAAGGTGTTGGTCATTATCAATGGCTACAAGGACCCATGAATCATCTGCCTCATAAATGACAACTGGAGTATATTGCAGAGACTATGTGCCAAATCTTTGATTTTTTAAATTTGTGAGTATACATGTCAAATGGCTTCTCAGGGACCTGGAAGCTAGAGGAGGAGGTGATGTCAAGGACATACTTATCAAAACCTTCTACAACATTCTAGAAGGTTCCTAGAATTCTCTAGAACTTTTCAAAGCCTTCTAACATCTTCTTAGTTGGTAGAAGTTGCTTGAGAAGCTTCCTAGTTAGTAGAAGTTGCTTGAGAAGCTCCCTAGTTGGTGGAAGGTGCTTAAGAAGCTTCCTAGTTGGTGGAAGTTGCTTGAGAAGCTCCTTAGTTGGTGGAAGCTGCTTGAGAAGCTTCCTAGGTAGGAGTATATATTGGAGTCGAGGCTGAAGAGTTCTTCAGTCTTGACAACACATCTCTTGGAGCTCTAGCTCACCTCTCTGGTGTTGTTTTTGTACTCATCTGATTAATCCATTTCTTGCCAGTTCTTTTTAAACTTCTTGTTTAAACTTCTAGTCTATATTTTGTATCCATGATATGTAGATGGTGGTTTGCCATTTAATAAAGCAATCTTAAGTTCTTCACACTTGTACTCTTGGATTTTTTCTTTATAGAGTGAAAGATAATTTGTCTTGAGCATAGATTCCATTCTTCTTCACTTGGTAAGAATGTCCTCTCATTTTTCCAATTTGGTGAAGAAATTTGTGATTTGAGAGTTCATTGTATTTTTAAGTTTGTGGATGTTTATAGCTACAAGCTAAATTATAAATTTTTTGTATTAGAGGTATTAAATTTGAATGTCAAGTAGTATTAGCATTTTTGTAGTTTTTGCTCAAGCAATCAAACAAGCACAAGATTGTCTTGTGAATTATTAGGCAACTATTAGTTAGTAGCAGGTGATCAATAATTGCCCACCAATAGGTGACATTCTACAAATATGGGTTAGGCAACTGGACATTAAAAAGAGAGGCAGAGACGACACTTAACGGGCACAAGGATCAGTACACAATTAGGGATTGTAGCTTAAAAAGTGGGACAACGCCCAACATGTGCCATATGACCAATGGTTGATGCATGAGTTGGAAACGTACATAGGGATCATCAAGAGTCAATTGGAAATAAAGAATCAGCAAGAGAATGGGACAGAAACAAGAAACCATGTCCAAAATATAGGGATTTTAAAAGTACTAAGAGATGATTTGTGAGCAAAATCTAAGAACCAATTTTGACTTGGAACTGTCTTAAAATCCTTACAATTGGTTATTAATAACTTAAAATTTAAACTTTTTTTTTGAGATTTTAAAGTTGTTTTGAGGCTTTTAGAGACTTAGGGGTATTTATAAACATTTGTTAAAATATATATATATATATATATATATATATAAGAAAAGGATTCATTCTCTTTTGCTTTGAATTTTTGAGAATTGACACTAATTCTCATGTGAAGCAAATTTCTTTCTTTCTTTCTTTTCCATTTCAATTTTGTATTTTGTTGTTTAGGAAAGAAGATCCGATTTAAAGTTATTGTATTTTGTTAAGATACCTGCCCTCATAGCAAGTATAGTTGCTGGCAATTTTTAGCATTATTCTATTTTATATTGTGGTAGTTTTCAATTGTGATAGAAAGTACCATGGTGGTGGGATTGGATTAACAACCAATGAGATCATTTTTTGTACACCAAGTGGCCGATACTTGTTTTATTTGTGGTGATTTAGAAATAATGCCCAAGCACTCAAGACTTGGTGGTTTCGCAAGAGTAAGTGCATGTAGCCTTTAATCTTGTTAGACTTTTCATAGTATATTTCTATACCATTTTGGTTTATGGTGACAACCTAGAGAAGGCATTATCAATCCCCTCCTCCAATTTGAAGGACAAAAGAGCCTACAATTGAGCTCATACTTGTGAAAAAATCTACATTAACATTAAAGACTATCACATATTCTTCAACTTGAAGTACAAGCAAATTGGACGAGATACAAGATGATATTAGAAATTTGGTGAAAGATCGATTCTTAGGATATACTAGGGGCATTTTTCTAACCAATTGGAAATTATACTTCCACACATAAATGAAGGAGAAGCGCCAAAAGACTACCAATTTTAATAATTGGTATGCCTTTGAATTATTGCCTTAGCACCAAGAGTTTAAGGCCCTCCAAACATATGAGAGTTGGACTACACTCTATGAGGTTCAACTCTAAGCAATAGAAAGATATTGGCAAAAAAGAGTGGATCTCATTTTTGCTCTCAAACTCAAATTTTGATAATTTACTATAGAAACTCAAATTAAAATATATATATATATATATATAAAAAGAGAGAGAGAGAGAGAGAGAGAGAGAGAGAGAGAGCAAAAATACTCTTGGATTTTTTTTAAAAATATTTGCAGTTTAAAAAAATAAAATTTATTTTAAAGCATGATTTTGAAAAAAATTAATTAAATCACATAATTATTCTATTAAGTATTAATTAAAAAATTTATTTGAAAAAATATAAAAGATCTTTATTAAAAATATATATTATGCAAAGCTTGATTTTAAGAGGTTACAAAAATTTGTAAAATATTTTTAAAAAAATATCAATATAATATTTTATATATTCATTAATTTAATTGGTAATTTTTTAAAAATAGTATAATAGTTAAAAACAAATTTTAAAATTTATTTTATTATTATAGTAAAATTTATTTTATTATATATATTTTTTAAAAATATTTATTTTATTAGCTATAATTTAAATTTAAATTTATAATTCTTACTAAAAATAGTATTTATATATATTGAGTGTATTCTTTATTTCTTTTTATTTTTTACATTAATTAGATTTACAGAAGATATTTTAAATTTTACAAAATAAAAATATTTTTTTACTATTAATTCTATATTATAAAAAAATTCAATCATAAAAAAAAAGAATATTAAAATTGATATTTCCAATTTTTATATTACAAACTTCAAAACTTAAGACTATAATACCAAGTCCAAGTAAATACTTAATTTCAATAATATTTTTTAATTTTTATTTTATAATACATGAATATAAAGTTTATTATTGAATTAATTTAGTCTGATTTATGATTAACTTTGTATAAAAACAAAACTAACTCTTTTATTTTTTATTTTTAAGTTTTTTTTATATTAATATATATCATAATTCAGCTCAAATTTTTATTTATTTATAAAATTTGGTGGTAATTGCATTAAAATTTGATATGAAAATGCTAATAAGTTTATCTTTACATTTTTTAAGTGAATTTCAACTTTGTGTTATATAGAATTGCTTGCCTAATGCGTACACAATTTGTCAGTTGCCTTTTCACATCAACCTTCTTTTGCCATTTATTTTCTACTATTCGTCATCTAGATTTCACTATTATACATATTCTTTGGTTTTGCCTTTTTTTCCAAAATACTCCTTGTCTTGATTACTATTTTATTTTATTTTATTTAATACAAAGCAAGGTATATTCAAAGTATTGAATTATTTATTAGTTGAAGTTACAATACATCTTAGGTCTTTATATCTTATACATAGGATGCAACAAAAAAATAAGTAAATTAAGAGTTAAATTAAATATACATACCTAATTATTAGTAATTTTATACCATATAAAAGAAATTTCGACTTTCACTAAATTTTTATTTTTATTCTTATTCTAATTTTATTTTTAGCCATACATGATTTTTAATATTATTTAAATAATATCCCATATTTATTTTGTTGTTATTTTATTTTTTCTCAAGTAACATTCTATATTATTTTATCAAATTCTACTAAATTGTCTTAAAATTTTCTTTTAATTTGTAAATCTTTCCACACCACATCTTCAAAATTAAAGTATTACATTAATTCTATATTGTCTAAATGCAAATTCTTAAAGAATAGTCTAGATTGTACCAAAATAATTAAATTTGAAAGATAATTTTTATACAAAAATATCTTATTGGTAATTGAAAGTTTTTCAAAGAATTAAATGCTTCAAACTTGAGGCTAAATTTTATATCAATGATGTAGCCTAATTCCATATTTATATTGGCTTAAGTGTATTTTTAAAATTAATTTAAAATTATCTCAATTATTTGAGGCATGCAAATAATACAATATGGAATGTATTAGGATTGCTATTTGTTCTTTAATTGTTAATATTCATTTATTTTTGCCAAATTAATCATATAAGCATTATTTCTTTTATAATTTTAGATTTAAATTTTTTGAATTATCTTTCTAATCGAATATAAAATTGGATGATAATATGTTAGTCCATTGTATAAGTAACAAAAATGGAGTTTATTTTTTAGAATTATAAAATTGGATTAAATCATATTTTATTTATTAGAGTATATTACAATAGCTTCTTTTTCTGTCTTGATGTATCTTTTGATTTTGAAACAATCGTGATAATTCTTATGTAAGTTTGAAATCATGTGTTTTACAATCTTGACTAGTATTTTTCAAGAACTTTGTTAGTATTTGATTTTACCATAGCATCCTAAATAATATTCAAACTTTATACACTTTTATTTTTAATAGTTTTGGAATGATATACCAAGAATTTTTTAAAATCTCTAATTAAGTTTTTGAATTGAAATACTACTATTGAAGTATAATCTTTAATATTTTAAAATAGTCCTATGCAATCTTTAGCTTGTAGAATAGGAATTCTACTTATAAGAAGATCTTGCCAATATATGGAATATTTAGAGATATTATTTGCATGTACAAAATAATCTTCTAAACTAAGATTGAATTTGTCTTTGGCTTCTATCTAATCTTTTAAAACTAAGGTTTGATACATCTAATATTACTTAAGCTCTATATAGTCTTTTTGTGTAGAGTTTTATTGCTTGTATAAAAAGCTAATATGTATATTTTTAAGAAAAGAATATAATCTCTACTATAATAATATATTTTTTGTTTTATAAAAAAATTATGAGATTTTAAATAAATCTTTAAAACCATTTTAGTCCAAACTTTTTTAATTCTATTTTATAATAGTTTTATAATAATTTTAATAAATTCTATTTTATCTATTTTACTATTTCTTTTCATACTCCAATAGTAATACCATCTTTGTGGATGAGCCTTGTACTATTATTGTACATGCATAGCTTGAATAACAAAGTTAATTTTTATCTATTGGAGATACATTGTTACTAGTCTCTTTCTTTTTTTCTTTCTCTTTCTTTCTTTTTCTCCTTCCTAACATATTGACTGTAAATGTTATTATTAATGTTCTTTCTTCTAATGGCAAACAAAAGATCAATTAATTCTTATTAGTTTCTTTTCTATCAAATTTGAAATTATTATCTTGCAAATCTCTATTTGTAAAGTCTTAAAAGTTTTTTTGCATACTCTAACAAGATAAGTTGACTAACCTTGTGTGCATAAGTATCACTTCTATTATATTATTTTGTCACAAAGTCCTAAAAATAAATAAATTTTTTGATATTTTTTTGAAGACTTAATGCACTTTCATTTGGCTCTTATAATTGCAAATGTTATGTTTTCTATTAAACGTCTTTTTGCCTCTATTGTATGCCTTGGTGATAAATCCATCAATAATATATATACAATATGCATGGAAATTCATAGATTATAAATAGTAATATAAATTACATCATAAATTTATAATTTGTGTGAAAAAAAGAGATATTATTGGAGAGTTGAGAATGTATTATAGACATTAGATTTAGGAATATTCTTAAATTTCTATTTATTTATATAGAATTTAAAATAGTTATATGATTATATATTATTTTTATAAAAAAATTTGAGATATCAATTTGTAACAATTTATTTCCATAAAACTTTGTTAAGGTAAAATTTGTGATTTTTTGATCTATTGCTAAGTAGAAACAATAATGGATTGGTAAGTTTCTTACTTACTCGTTTGATTTTTATTAATTATGCCTTTGATATTATAGCTCTTTTTACACTTTCTATATCTCATCTATTCCATGTTTTTGTTTATACTTTGTTACTTTTATTTCTCTTAACATTACTATCATTATAATAATATGCTAGTACTCAAGTTATTTGCTTTGCTCATGTTACTCATGATATTGTTTGTTTCTTGCACCAAATAATGCTCTCATTGAATCTTTGTTGGATAGCTCTTTTATAATGCTTAATTATATTTTGCACCACACCAATTTGTTAGCATACATGAAAAAAAAATCCCCTTCTACCTCAAATTCACAAATATATTTAAAAATCATCCACTATTTATATACTTGTACTTTCTAATTGCATATACAAAAATCTACTTTGATGCATAGATAATACATCATATTATATGAAGAAAAAAGTATATCTTTATTTCTTTGATAAAAATTTATAAACATCTAGAACACATGCTTTTTCTTGCTTTTAAATACAACTTGGATAGTCGACTTCAAAATTTTTAAAAATTAGTACCTTAGACAAGGATATTTTGGTATATTTAATATTAATATCTTAACATATTTGAAATTTATAACTTTTTTAAAAACCTTTTACACTATAATTTTTAAACTAGTTTTTTAAAAATCTTTTTCACTATAATTTTTAAACTAATTTTTTAAAAATAATTTAATATAATTTTGATTTTTTTAACATTATATTTTTAATAAAAAATAATTCTTTTATACCAATCTACATCATGTAAAACTCTAAAAATATTTTTTGGATTTTAAGTTTTTAATTTTTTAATTTTTTTATAATTAATAATATTTATTTTTTAAATCTATTTATTTTTTTAATTATTTTAATAATATAACTATTTATATTATGATAGTATGATATCCTAATTAATTAATGGCTATAATCTCATATACAATAAGATCATTTTTTTCTAAAAATAATAGATTAATTATATATTATTTCTATTCATGTATTAAAACTATTATTTTATTTTAATGCTACCATTTTATTTAGAATTGTTCTTGTTATTTTCATCTTCTAATAGTTTTAATATCTTAATAATCTTTTTTATTTTTTTCATCAAAATTATATTATTATTATATTAAAAAAAACTATGATTTTTTTATAATAAAAAAGATAATTAAAATATTAATAACTATCTTATATATTAATAGAAATATATTTATGTACACCAAAATCATAATGTAAGATGTATAAATTGAGTTGCACTACATTCTTTAAAAACTTATTAATAATAAAAAGTTGAATTTAAAGTCATTAATATTTTTTATTTCTTGCTAAAAGATGAAGCATTGACTCTTTATTAATATAAATCTTGTGTTGACTTTTTAAAATCTGTTATTAGACCAAGCCATTAATTGCCTCTACTTCTAAGAATAACAAGTATTCAAAAGAAATTGCACTTTATTTGCACTTATGGCTGTAATTATATCAAGATTAAACTTATTATTTTTTATTAACCTAAGTATTATGCAATTTTTTTGCATTTAGGCTTTGTTAATATCAAACATCATATTATACATCATATAATATACAAAGAATATCAAACATTATATATTCTTTGTATACATTGATTCCTAACAATAGTAGCCCATTCTACCATATTGAATACATTCCTCACTGGACTCCCAATCTCTATTTTATCACACAAAGATAAATCTTTTAGAGCTATTAATAGATATAATTTGTTAGGACTTTGATTTCTTTATTTTTTTTCCTTTTGTTGATTTTTAAAAATAAAAATATAGAATAACATATATTACTTTCATATGCATAGCTATTAATATAGATATTTCAATCTACAACATTTAAAATGTCAAATCACTTTGTATCTTTTAATTTCCACAACTTCGTTGTAAATGAATATAATTTGAATATTAATGCTCTAATTCACACATTAATTACATTGTTGCATAAAATTATTGCCATTAAGTTTTCTACACATATTCTAATTTTCTTAGTTTTTTCATGTCTAAATCTAATAAATGCACAATATAACTCAAATTGCAAATTCTTTGCTATACATGGATTTGTACCATTATAATCATGTAAATCTAATCAAACTTATTTATATCTCCATTTCTAGGTTCATTTTCCATAGCACAATTATTTTATAATTAGTTCTAAATTGTTGTCAAATGTATTATCTTATTTGTTTTAAACCAAAAAAACAAAATTATAATTTTATATCTATCTATCTATACATTAAATTCCAAAAATATTATCTTTTGGTATGGCTGTTCATTTTGAAAAAATTAAAAAATTTAAATGATTATTTAACAATATGTTTGATTGATTTTGTTATTTGGAAAAAAGCTCAATACTTGCATGCATACATTCACAAGATGTAATGAAAATGATCGATAGGTCTTGATAATCGCAACAAATAAATGAACTTAAATAGTTCCCAATGACATGAATATCAATTAAATGACTTCTAAAGTCATTGTGTGCTAAAGCAATTAACCTCAGAAACGTCATCTTCCCTGACAATAATTACAACTTCCCGTTCATGAATATCCATGCACAGTCGACGCCGCATAAAAAGCTCTTGAATCAGGGGGAAGCCGATATGGACTTTGGAGGCAACGAGGAGCAGCTCCACAGGGAAAAAAAGGGTTAGCAGAAGCTGGAGATGATGGAGCAAGCGGAGGGCACTAATAGGAACAGAGCGAAGAGGAACTAGCTTTCTCATAGACTTCGAAATTTCAGCAAGAATAGACATGGCTGCCATAAAGGAAAGTAGCGTCTGCAAGGTTGATATTGCAAACCTGGTTGTTTGTCACTGTACACGTAGGCATTATTTGCAAGGTGGACAAAGTTATCAACGTTGCAGGTCAGTTATTCAAGAACCCATTATCTCTACCCTCTTTGACTTACTAGATTTACATCAGAACAATGATGATTATGTGAAAAGGACAACGGCTGAATCCCATGGAGTAACCCAACCTAAACTGAAGACAACTCGAGTTTGTCATTAAAATACACATTTTGCTTTGAGTAGGAGTCGGCCATTTACGGTATTCTTTCCTTCCCAGAGGTGACATTCTTCAGGAAAGTCTGGAAAGGTAACATAAAGTGTTTGTTCTCACCTTTGCTACCTTTCCGTACCAAGGACCCTACCTGTTTTGCATCCATCTGCTCCCATTGCTTCAGTGAGTTGTAGGCCGTATTCAGGGTGCTTGCTTGATTTAATCCATACCCCCGCAACCCATTCAATGTTGATGCTTGGGATGCGCACATAGTGTCGAAATTCAACGACGTGACTTTCAGTGGAACCTTTATTTGGCCACACACCATCATTGAGTTTGGCGGGCTCTCATATAACACGTTTGGATCCACAACAATGGCGCTCGGCTCCTTTCCGGTACTGTAAGCTTCAGCTTCTTGCCTCTCCTCCTGAGGACATTTTGGAATACGAAAAAAGTTCAGCATCAAGGTCTGGGAGGATATGGCAGAATCGAGAATATGGTAGAAAATTCACTGGACTTCCTTGAAAGCTCAGAAGTTCGTGGGCTTCTGCTGGAACACCGTGGGTGATTTCTGAAGGAATAACATGTCTATAGAATCAAGCAAGGCTAGGGTTCAGCAAGATTGTCTTTGAACAATTACGTGACGAACCTGAGATATCGGATGTCCATCCAGTTGTTCAAGGTGATCCAGCCTGCTTATAACGGAAATTCGGTAATAGTTCTGCCTGCTCATCTGTAAGAATCCAATGCTAAGATGCTTGTCAGGTGAGTCTTCTCAATAGCTATGAGTTGAACTGTTGTAAATCGATAGCACAGTGTAGGACCATAAAGCATCTTAGCTGTAACGAATTATTTACATTCTTTCTTCTCTCAAATAAGCAACTAAATTCACATACGTGGTGACTTTACCGGGTTGTTGTTCAACCAGAGCTTAGTCAGCTTGGGTAATGGTGACAAGTAATCAATGCTGGCGAAACCTCCGAGTCGATTGGGAGTGAGAAGGTTTGATGTTAAGTCCAAACTCTCAAGGGCATTTAGTCCCCCAAGGTGCACCAGGGTCTTGAGGGAGTTGTCGCCCAGGTGCAAAATTCGTAAATTCTGCAGGTTTGCGAATGATCCTGGATCCAGCTCTTTTATGCTATTGTGATTTAAGTACAGATACTCCAGATGTCTTAAATTTTCCAATCCATCAACCTGCATAATAGAGAAATATCATGTTGCTAAAATGAACAGAATAAAATGCAATAAGTCAGCAGCATTCATGATCCACCACCAACTTCTGAACTGGGTGTTTGTTTACCGAGGGTGCTTCGGTTTAATCCATAAAGTGACATACATTATTTATTTGTTTTAGAAATGAAGTTTGTCAGATTTTGGTTAACGACACCATATGAAATCAAAAGTATGTATCGTTTTCTGCGTATATGAGGAAGGTATGTTAATTTAAGAAATCACTGTACGAGAGGTATGTTTAAATATAGAAAGAACAAATTATAAAAATCCACATCAGTAATCTTAAGAAGTTAAGTTCATACCTTAGTAATTTTGTTGTCTTGAAGAGAGAGATGCTTAAGCATTGAAAATTTAGACAGCCGCAACGACATAATATTGCTTATGTTATTACCACTTAACTCCAATACCTGCAATATCGTCAACAATCCAGTGCTGACAGTTTATAACGAGAGCACGAAATATCCTGACGATCTCTTAAGAATTGTGTTGTACACACGGAACACGAGATTGTTGATCACACACCATGTCAATTAAGTTATATATCTTTGCATCCTGACTTTGCATTCAGTTCCAAGAGAGTGCTCTTTTCAGATTTGAATTACTTGCTGAAGAGTTATGTGATTGCCTAATTGAGGTGAAGTCAATGGACCTCACAAAGTCCAGTTAACAGGCTGTAGCCATAGACCAAGGCGGTTCATGTAAAATACAGATGCATCTAGGAAGCAAAATGTGGCAGACGGTTGCACTGCCGTTCCACCTTTGAGCCCTATTCATACTAAAATATTGGAAAATGTTTGAGTACATTTTACATCAAATCCTGCCTGCTGAGAGCCAATGTATGACAAACCTCAAGTGATTCCAATGAAAGCCTAGACGTGCTCGCAACTGAGTTAACTGTTTTTCCTTGCCTTTCGCCCTCGCTTCCGGTTTCTGGGCTGGTGGAGACGCTTGGCGGCTGTAACAATGGCCCGTTTTCAATATTGTTGTTTTCTAACCTCAAAATTATCAAATTTGACAAGTATCTGCATCGTGAAAGTCCACGCTTGTATTAATTGGTGTTTTATGTATAAGAGGAACACAGTATGGAATAACTTAAATCTCTAACTACAAACCTCAGTAGAGCTGATTTATTGTTTTTGAAGCAAATAACAAGACATGGAAGCCTCATAATTACGCAGTAAAATTACAAGACTATTCAACTCCAAGTTGGGATTTTCCTTCACGGAAGCAGCTGCTCGTCATGCTAGTGATAAACCTCGATTTGAAGCTCACGTGTAAGTGACTGCTTAGAAGCAAACTTCAAACAAAAAGAGCTAATAGAGCAGTAAACATCACCTAAGGGGATGCAACGACGAGATCATATTGTTATTTAGATTGAGCTCTCTCAAGTGCTGAAACTCCGGTGATTCAAATACATCTCCACAGTGTCGAATTTTCTGTTCAGCTAAATCCAATACCTGAGCCAAGATGCCCAGTTTTACGTAAGGTGCGGAGCATTATGTAGCTTAAGCAAGCCAACATTGTAAAACCATGTCCAAATACTTCTCAAAGTCGTTTAAAGAACGGTCTATCAAACTATTGATTCAAGTCTATAATGTGTTCATGATGAGTCTGGTTTGAATTATGACGATCCATCTATAATTCTTGTGAAACTTATGTATGGAGTGTTACTGTAAGCTGTGACCAGCAGCCATTTTAAATTTACTAAACGACATGCTATAGACTGTTACATCGTCATTTGGAAATTGTTCGCAAAAATTTCACCTGCAAGGTTTCGAAGTGTTTGTGACCCACAATCTCTTCCACAGTCTCCTTTTGAAGGCGCCCGGTATACTTGTTACGTGCTTCTGTTAATTCCTGGCTGTCCACATTCACACTATCCAGAACCTGTAGAGCGATAATCAAAAATAAGGTATGTGATAAAACTTGAACATATTTGCATGTCTTTGAGTCCCACGGCATGGCTTCTTGTCCAGAACGAATAAATAGGCTCAGAGATATTGCGCACTCTTTAAAAAGTGTACAAAATGTACGCAACACTCGTGAAGTTGCTTACAAAAGGGTCAATTCGAGGTCTTCAAGAAGTGCCTTACTTTTAATTTACGAATAGAGTAGACTGTGTACAGTCGATAGTCCCGAGCTTCACAGAAAGCATTGCCACAAAAATTCACAACCATCAGCTTAGGTAAATCCCGGACAAAGTGGATTTCCGTCATTTTAGTGAGTTGATTGTTCTGAGCATATAACTCCATTAACGATACCAAACCTTCTATTCCCTGAAAAGAAATTCACGCAATTTCTCAGCATATTGTCTTGAGCCTTGCGTTCTAGAACTATTCTAACACTTCTTATCCAATGCGGACGTAACGGGACTTCTCGAGACAAAACAATGCACCATGACATAACAAAGTCTTCCCCTCGTCAACTGTAAAATTCTTACAGATGCCGTTATGCGCTAATGTCATTGAATTGACGAGAATAGCAGTTGACCTTAAGGGATGTTATTTGGTTGTTATCGATTGAGAGCTGCTCAATACTGGTGAAAGCGCCGACATCGATGCATGAGGTCAGCTGATTGCAGCCGAGGTCCAGTCTCCACAATGATTGCAATTTACTAATCCCAGAAATCTGAAAGATATACGCCACAGACTATTTGGGAAAGCAACTAATAGAATACACCAACTGTTTTTTTGTAAATAATAACAGCGATCTAGAAATTGTTCAAAGCTCTAAGCACCAACTTTGCAGGGTTTCATGAATAATGATATTCCCCTCACGCTATCCAAAGGGACGTTTGAGGAGATCCTGCTGGAAAATTCCATGCAGATCGAACATAAATTCTAAAGGATGACATTGTCTTAAATAGCAGTTGTGTACACGAGTGAGGAGGAATCAAATGTTACCTGCTTGATAACGTTGTCGTCTAAAATCAGCTCTTCCAGCATGGTACAACTATCAAGACCTGCAATCACCGATATTTCATTTCCTGACAGGAACAGACGTCGCAGATTTGGCAACCTGTCAAAGCAATACATGGTCCTAAGCTTCCTGTTCTCCAAATGAACCTCCTCAACACCTTCATACGTTGCTGGACCTTCTTTTGTTGAGTGCAAGGACTTCTTCTTCGATGCTGTCTCTAATCTGTAGAATTTTGTGAACTGGTTTAGCCTGTAAGGACTAAGTCTGAACGGGTCTCCAAGTTTTTGACCACCACTCTTCAGTGTTGCCGAACGGGCGAGGACCTTTTCAATTCGTTCAACTGATTTTGGTTCCAGCTTCCCATCCGTACTTTCAGGAACTGGTTTAAACCTATGAAAATTGATAGAGTTGTCCTGGTCTTGCTCATTGAAGGATAGTGAAACACCTGATGCTGCTGGCTGTTGGTCACATTCTGCTGTTGTGGTTGGAAACAGAGGGGGCTGAGGACAGTATTTACTCACGGCTGCCACGCGGTCATCTGTAGACTCAATTACGCAGCACAATTTCTTTTAAATTCTTGGCAGTCTTATCAGGTAGAGAACAAGACATCGAAAGTATCATATAACCCGTTTCATGCAAGTGTGCAACATGATTACAAAACTTTACTGTTTCACAAATGCACTTTTAAAGTTCCTCCAATTAAAAGCATTATTCGTCCGAGAAGCACCACGCTAACTACAGGATATCACTGAGGGCAAGCACGCACCGGTAGTGATGGTCTTACAGTCAAGCTCTGCAAGCAAGGGCAGGGCTTGTAGAACTAGATCCTGGTAACTCGGGTCATCGACAACAGGGTTGCTTCGCAAGTTCAAGTTCAGGAGCCCTGGTACCTACATCGGATTTATCACAACTTGGAATTTTATGGCACAGTTCGAAATTCAACTAATCAAAATTTGGGCGGGTCAGACCCATTAGAAAAATCAAGCTAGGCAACCATAAACACATATGCAAGAAAGGAACGGTCAGCATACTTGCAACTGCAGAAGACCGAGATTATCCGAACACCAAATTTCATTTCCAGCCAAGTCAAGTGTGAGCAAGTTTCTAAGACCACTTAGACCGTCAATTCTTTTCAACAAATTATAGCTCATGTCCAATCTTTCCAGCACACACAAATTTTGCAGGCCAGTTATTTGAGTTATCTTGTTGAATGATAATACGAGAACCTTGAGACTTGGTAAACCGTAAAGTAAGTCAACCTTAGAGATATTACAGTCATGAAGGTTGAGAAAAGACAAGAGAAAAAAACTGCCCTCCAACCCGTTCAATTTCAGGAGATACTCAATGGATAAAGCTACACCCTTTCCTGTATGTGGCCTTGGCGTGGAACAAACCAGATCATAGGAATAAGGACATTCAGTTTCCGTTCTTGTAAACTGACATTTCCCATTAGCTTCATGTTCACCAACAGATACCGTATCTTCAGTACGTCCGTTGGTCAGCATTGAATTCTTGCCAGTCTTCAGACTAACAGCGACCGGATCCAGCTTGCTACTATCAGATTCCTTGAAGCTATATTCAAATTCTACTAGATATTCAGGGACCACTGTAGCTGCGTTAAACACTGACCAAGAGCGTTGAGAGGAATCTTGAGGGTGAGTTCTGAACACTGAGTCTGCATGTGGATACGATGCCTTTGTCGGAGGAGGAAAGTCTGCTCTCTCTGCACGAAAACAACCGCCCCCATGTCACCACTAAAGACATTGGAATTTTCCACCAACAGAACGAATTTTAGCACATAAAGGCATATTAGCTATAATGCACGCAAACTTCACCAAACTAAAGTGGAAGTATACCTCTTTGGAGGATTCCATTGACTATGATGGTAGTTCGTGGGTTTCTAGTGTGAGCGTGAGTAACGTCTCGAACCGAAGCACCCAAACATGTCTTCACGACCAATAACCAACCTGTTGTTTTGCCTCTGCAGCTAATATTGGATGACTGCTCTGCAATAGCCTGCTAAGTGCCATTCACAAAACGTGCAACTCATGATTTGAAATACGAAATATGCTTCTCTTGTAGAGTAGGAATGGCAACGCAATTCAAAAACCATACAGTAACCGTTACAAATAGACCGTCCTGGAGTTCATGCAACAGGCTAATTAGATACTGATGCCAATGTACTTCAAAGCGTTCGATTCCCATAATACAAACTTTTCCTACAGAAAATTTGGCAATGATATTCTACTATGCTCTATTTAACATGTTCTTCAATCAGTAACAAATGGCACCAGACTACTAAGTTGATTAAACAAGCAATCGAAGCCATATTACCTGTAGGCGACACATGTCAGCCAGTCCAATTGAATTCGAAAGTAAAACAGCCCCTGAGGAATTATTTGGAGAATTATCAACCACTGAAAATGGAAATCCTTCTTCAATAATACACTGCAGCTCATCGGGTGCTTGCAATGTCTCTCCATAAAGCAGATACTCTGCATGCATTTTGCTGCTCTTTTGTGTCTGCAGCGAAAAGTATTCATCTGCACGGGTTTAGACCTTGAAATTTCTCCCTACTTTAGGGTACTAAAGATCAAAGTAGCAATTATGTCCTATACACCAATAGAGTGCCTCACACAAATATCATTTCCAAAATAGAATCAACTTGGAAAGAGCTTGTTGAAGGACAATTAGTGATTTACATGCCCTTCGAGAGTCCGCTGAAATCGGTCTTCAAGAAATCGGTTGTGTATGCGTGTGACCTTAAGCACCTGCATCCCTGTGATAGAAAAAGGAACGAAGTCTACAAGGAAGAATCGCGACACAACTAATTCCACGCAGCTCTTAAACCAGGCGTCTTTTGAATTTCCAACCTCCATTCGAATGTTGCCACCTTCACAGTGACAAACTTGCTGTCAGCATCTATATATATATATATATATACATATGTGTACACATTCAGTTGTGATATCTACGAATAACTTCAAAAAGGTTGGACTTATGCAATATCCAAGGTCGGAAATTCCAAATGTAAAGTGAACATGGAGAGCACAGCACAGGATCAAGTTGCTAATAAAATACAGCGGTTACCAGTATCAAGCTCGACCATAAGCCAGTGAATATTCAAATCTACAGCAGCTTGGTCCTTGGCCTTTCCTAAGAGAAGTTGAGTGCGCAGATTATCAAGATGCTTCATTACACTCGTGATCTGCTCATCAACCGTCGCAACTTTCACCTTTGTTTGCATCCACCGCTCGTTGATCTTTCTAAAAGCACTCTTATCATCCCCCGTCCTTGCAGTACCAATATCTGGTTCTTGACACATCTCCTTTTCCAGGACTTTGCGAATCTTTATAAGCTTTAAGAGATTCCTGTGGTCTCCCCCCACATTAAATTACAGATCCAGTCAGTAAGGACTCAAAAACATTCTCAATCAATAAAAATTTCTGCCAATTGTTTGAACATCACAGGATGATGCCATTTCAGATTGAAAATTAGACAATCTTTCTAGGACTCCTATAGAAGGTGCTAAGTTCTTGCGTCAAGAGGGAATAGAAGGGGAAAAAACAACAGAAATTAATTACTTTTGCATAGATTTCATTCTTTGTATTTCAGCCTTCAAACAGGGGTTAGTGCTGTTGTTGCGGTTTTCTTGGAGTGTTTTAATGCACATGTTATAGTAAACCCGCTTCCTTGTATACATGGCTCTTGCAGCTTGTTTGGCCTCTTCTGTCAAGTCAACTGTGTCCACTGACTGTAACTGGCGAAGACGGAACAAGATGTATGTCTGCACACCCTTTCTATTTTGTTCAAGATTTGGCACACAATTGGATTGCTATCATCTCCATGTGTTCAAGAGCCAGATCTTAAAACAATTGGCAGTTTTCTAGCTCAAAACTATGACAGAAAAGACCCACTGAAGTTGAGTGATTGGTACTGGAGCATGTCTTTTCCCTACTACACACGTACATTATAGGCAGATAATTTAGTGGTTGACCAAATCTTGACAATTTGAGGATCTGATAAGCATCAAATAATCAGTTTGTAAAACACACGACAGGTCATACCTGGTAATTGTGAAGAAGTGCAAGAGGACTATCGCCCCATTGTGGATCTGAGAACCGGAGGTCTTTCAGGTTCTTTAACCTTGTCAAGTTGCCTATTTCCTGGAATCCATCGACGAAGAGTCAAATCGTACTGCCTAAGCACTGGCTACTTCTTGCATTATAAAGCATTCTTAGAAACCAGTGACGAGATTTTACATGTGCATGCAACATGATACACTTAAAAAATTGTTAATGCGCAATCGAGCTTCAGCTATGTTAAATAGTATGTGCCATTGAGAACCTCCAACACGACTAAAAGTGCAAGTACTCTGAGAGGTGCAGACTTTCCCATTAAACCTGGTGATGAAAACATGTGTGCAATAATCTGCGTCATTGGGCACTACAGCTTGACGTCTTCATATCAGATGAAGACTGTGAAACACGCATTATGGATAGGAAGGAGAGGTGCATTAAGAGACTAGCATCTCAAGGTAAGGAAATTCTAGCTCAATGAAAGGAAAGTGAGATTTGATAAATTGAGAGGCGGAACCACCTTGAAAGAGCCTATGTTGGTAGCAGCGACATTCAGGAACTCCAGTTCTTTCATGTTCAGGACCTCACCCAATTGGCTGATTGGATTTTTAGCTAGGCTGAGTTCTTTCAGAGGTATGTCGCCAAGACCTTCTACGTTAAGTATTTCGTTATTGGACAACCATAGCACCTCGAGGTTTGTGAGGTGCGCTATTCCGGATATGCGGTTAATTCGGTTACTGTGGAGAAAGAGCTCCTTCAACTTCAGGCAATTTCCTAGACCTTCAATCCTGCACTTTGGTGTGAACCGAGCATAACAAGAAGCAAACATCAGATATTAGAGAAGGAAGATTTTAGCCATTCTGAGGCTCCTTTCATGCACATTGGATCGAACATTACTTTAAATGTATGCAAGTTTCTTTACGAATCGTTTGAAAAGCTTCTTGGTCTGGTAGAAAGGTAGCTCATCTGCTGAGGTCAGGTATTTGCAAGATTTGCGATGCAGAAGCAAATTACCTTTGAATGCTATTTTCGCTGAGGCGAAGGAGTTCAAGATGTGGGCAATGGTGGAGCCCTTCGATGGAGAGAAGGTTCTGCTGGACCAGAGAAAGAGACACCAGATTGGGGAAGAAAGACATGCAGCAAATATGTGGGAAATTGTACAAAAACATCTCTATTGAGGGGATAGTTTCAGGTGCCGAGACCAGCTGCTCCTCACTAATATCATTGTATTCGCAGATATCCTGCAAGGCTGTTTCCCATCCAAATCTTTTATTCCATGCACTTAAATCAACGACTCATTACACTTGTGTGACTGTCTAAGTTGAAACTGATAAAGCTCTAGACTAATGATTGAATTGCTTAAAGGATGCCTGGAATTAATATGCGTCCAGCTGTAGGGAACTATACCTTGCCGCTTCCTGTCTAACAGCGAATCAGAGACCAGTCGATAATGACCACCTCCTTGAATCTCTATAATTTATTGCTTTAGAGACAGTTACCTTGAATATTAACGCCACAAGCAATGGGAGGATACATGGATTAGACCTATCGTGCATAAGATAGTAAACCTGATTCCATGTAGCGTCTGCTGATGGGCCATTTTCGAGTATTCCAAGTAGGATCTTCGCTTGGGTCAATTGGTTCTCCTGATTGGCACACAGATACTCTTTCAAGACTCTGCAGTGTAGTGGTTTTGACAGTAAAATCATCTAAGCTTCTGCATGGACTGATGTGATTTGTTTCCTTTCAATGTGGAGTGTGGTGTTCGTGTAGAGAACGTTGAGATTTACAATCTTATGCTCGTTACAATTCCAGCAGAGGGGACTCAAGGCAGGCAACCAAAGCAAATGTACCTTCATTTTCTTCCGGTGGCACATACCGAAGTATGTCTTTCAAGTTCTTCAACATTGCGATGACACAGAATTATAAGAACAGTCTTTACAGCTTATCTCCCAGGTTCGCCCTGACGAGGGGATTCTCACCAACGGACGACTTCAAGATGTATGATTCCTAACACTCCACTTGTAATTGGTTCAAATAATCTGAACCCGCTTGTGAAGGATATGAACTTGCTTGTGAGGCGGGATAATGCAGTTCGACAAGGACCCAACCGAGTGGTGCAATGAGAATACCTAATTGGACTTGAGTTGCTTCGGGCGGACAATATACATCCCCGTATATGAGGGTGATCAGTTGCCACCAGCCATGGTCATTCCCCATTAGCTACTCAGCCAAACAGCCTGTAGCTCTCCGCAATTTTCCCATCCCCAAGGCAATCCTCAATCCAGCACCTGGAGCTCCATGAAGCATGCCGACTTCCATTAAGAGATTGTGAGCAATTCGCAACTCTGCAACACAGAATTATTTCTCCTTCAATTGCATGCTCTTGTACCTGCCAGTGCAGGAATATGTAGCCACCACAGACGTATCCGCTCGATCACGGCGACATGCCTCTCCATGTCTAGGCACTAAACATCCCTTTAAATACAAATGTGAACCAAAAATAGTCACATCCCCCGGTCAAGCAAAACCCTAATATCCTGAAGCTTCTTACGATTGTGCGAATAGTGACTTCTTTGACAGGAAAACGAACTAACGAAGAGATACTCCAATGGATGAATAATTCTGATCTGCATCCGACGATGGAGCATTTATGAGTATACAAAACTATTTACTCGAATTCGTTATCATAAAACAAGTTACAATTGGTTGCCATGTCAGCGTTATTTATATTATACAGTTAATATTAGAAAATAATACATTTAGTTCCAAAGTTTTGAAATGATATTGAAAACATTCAAAGTTCATTTGACTTTTCATCTTTGATGGCATCTTGAGGAAATACCAAAATAACGAACAAAGTATCAAAGTATTATTTTAAAACAAAATGGTGTTATGTTCATGTTCAATATGTTTTAAACTTCTTGGTGACTTTTTCAGTAAAGAACTGTGTATTCTTCTCAGTCTACAAGTACAGATTTTTTTTTTTTTTTTTTTTTTTCTCTCTCTCTCTCTCTCTGTACATATATATATATATAAATATATATATAAACATTTATATGATTTTGTTACTGTTTTGAGTAACAAATACCATATTGAGATATGCTCTTTTATTTTATTATTATTGTAGTTAACTTTGATGAGGTGATTTTGATTTTCACGTTTCTGTTTTTAGTTTTAAATCACTATGTCGTATTTTTTAAAAAAATAAAGAATACAGAATATGAAAACAGTCACACGTGGACTATTGCCTTCAAACAATTTACAATCCTATAAAATGTGATTTGAATATTATACTAGGCCAACAAACACAACCTTTGAGAAAATTTTGCTTAGGAAAGCATTATTTAAAAGTGCTGAGCTGTAATAGCCATTCAAATCAAGACAATTGAGATTTTGGATTGCCTTAAATTCGTATGAGAATTTCATTCAGATTGAAAAATGAATAAATGCACAGTGGAATCATCTCTTCAATACACATGAGATCCTTTTTGAATGTCTGGTAATAGATTCTAATAAATGATTGAAACAAAAATAACACAAAATAGATTGCTACAGTTTTCCAAATGTGAATTCAACACTGTTGCCAAGCGTAGCATTAGTCACACATTACAAGTGAAATCAAATAGTTCCATGACACATGAACAATTAATTTATTTGTTATCATTCATCATTATCATTTTACAACAATAAATCAAAATTTTTAATATATATATTAAAGAAGGTGAAGAATAAAAAAATTGCATCAAAACTATAAGTGTTTAACATCACTTCTGGCAGTATCAAAATAAGCACATCTATTGCATACATAGTTTTGTTTCATTCTATTTAAAAACTATAAATAATACACTTTTTACATAACATATCATTAGGAATAAGTACACCACAAACTATGCCATACACATATACACATATACATATTATTAATACAAGTGTACATGGTTGCACATGGTACTTCAAATGTTTTTTTTTAAATTTGACCATTAATGTGCAATCCAAGTACCAAACCATATCCAGGTGGTCTACACCTCATACAACAATGCAACATTTGTCTTATAGATCTATTTTCTATAATATTTCTAAAGGCATCATTGAAATCATGAATTATTTGCACACCACATGCTACCCTTTTTTTCAATTTTGTATCAAGAAAATTTGGTTGAATATCTTGATGCAAACTTTGCTTTACCTAATTCTCCTTAAGAAATCAAAGTCAAAGTATCTAAACTCAATCGATATACTCTCTGGTAGTGCATTCTTTAAAGTTGTCACATTAAAGTCACACACAACAACAAACAAACCCCCATACATGCAAGAGCCTCTCACTACTAACCCAATAATGTGGAGTGGATAGAAATGGAAAAATAAAAATCAAATAAATAAGTAAATAATCTTTTTCAATATACATATATACAAAAAAGTCCATCATGAATGGGACTACCCACCGAAGAGCATGATTTCCAAGAGAGGAGGGGATTTTGAACCGGGCCATTGTAAAGCAAGTTCCGAAGACGGGAATGAGGGCATGAATTCCAGAGCACGACGTTTCCTGCGAACTTTCCCGGAACCACATTCATTGGGCGGTGCTACAGACGGGTCGCCGTCGCATCTCCTCCTCACGAGAAAGATAAAGACAGAGATAGAGAGAAAGAAAAAGAAAACAATCAGAAGGAAAAGAAGCGAGAGCTGGGGTGGGAATCTAAGCCTGGGGGAAAAGTGGAAGAGCCGGGGTTGTTTTTGCGGGACTTTGTTTGTTACTCTGCCTGCTGATGTGTTCGGATGCGAGGAGGAGATCGCGACGAGTAAATGCGGGCGATGGATGGAAGAGAGCGAGCGAGAGGGCGAGAGAGAGCGAGAGGGCGAGAGAGAGCGAGTGAGATTGAGAGTGAGAGTGAGCGCAGCTTTGCCTCGCCTGAGAAGACCACGCACAAGGGGAGGTTGCCGACCGAATCTTTGAAACCTCCACGCAACGATCCCGGCGGACGAGGATACCGGGGCTGGGTAAGCGATGACTGTGGCGCAGGGATGGTTTTCTAGATTATAGAGCGGCGGGGAGATCCAGGCCGAGCGTAGATGCGAGGCTCCGCCCTGCTTCCTTACGTTGAGCTGCCATTGTCGCCGAGTCTTCGTGGAAGCAACCCTTTAGGTGCATGCGAATTTGCCTCGTGGTGGTGGTGTCTGTTCAATCCGAGGCTGCACCACCGCTGCGGTGACTCGCCATTGAAATGGCCGCACATGCTGCCACTCAGCGTCGGGAATTGGTTTTTTAGCCATCTCGGCTGCGCTACGAGTGTGCGGGTCGGTGATCCGTCGCGATCTGGTGGTATGACAGGTTACTGGAATCGTGGCTGCCACCATGACCCCGACGCGAACGCGCTGCCCGTAAATTGTATTGGCTGACGTTGCGCAGATGGATGTTGCAGATTCTGTGTCCGGGTGGTGTCTCTGTTGCGGATGCAGCGACGGTATGTGAGCAGCTGGCGGTGGGGATTTGGATGGGGGTGCGCGTTTGGCAGGCCTTGTGGTGGGCTTGACTGACCATTGGGACCGCATTTGGGCTACCGTGAGGAGCGCATAGGGGAGACTGAATTGAGTGAACGAAGACGAGGGCGAATTATTGTTCCTTTTTCGGGTATGGTGAGCGTATTCTGGTTTAGGATGTATCGTCTTCGGGCGTTGTTGCGTGACCGCTAATTTCTCGCCCGTGGAAAACCAAGTCCGGGGGCCGTGCCCTCATGTCTTTTGTGTGTCTTGTCGCATCCTTCCGTGTGTCTTGTCGCATCCTTCCGTGTGTCTTGCAGATGTTTCGGCAGGACACAGTTTACTTGGTTCGACTCAAGTGAATAAAAAAATCGGACATGGGAAAGGTTTTAGTAGTCTCGGTCTTATTTAGTCGTACCCTGGATGCTGTGCAATACTGCGTGATGGAAACCCAGCATGGAGAAAGTCAGTTGGATCTTGCTTCCTGTGAGAGAGGCAGTGTTAACTTTGTCACTTCAGTTGATTATATATAGATTGTCCTGGGATTCCGAATGCTATATTCGTCAAATTAGATATAAGTATTCTGAGATTCATCATTTGGAAGACGCTTACATCTTAGAATATGTGGCATTCTGTTTGTTTCTTCTAAATTTTTTTGATGGACCCTTCAAATTAAAGCAAATGGATTGTCCATCTCTTCTTAATTTTTTCCATGAGGTTTGAAGAATAGCTACTTGTAAACTTCTGGTTGTTGTTTAGTGGAATTGTGTTGGGGATAGTTCCCAATGGTGATGCAAATATTTTAGCACGTCTGGTTGGGTGGAAAGAATGTGCATACAAATCACGATTAGGAGCAACACTTATTTTTGGTTGGAATTAGCGATTGAACCGTGAGCTATCAGGTGTCGGTCTTGTTTGTTATTGTGGAGTTCGTGAAGCTTCATTTTGTTTGTGAACTGAGAATGGGCAATTTCTACGTTACGATTCCGAGGGTTCTCTACATATCGACGGGCAACTAAACATTGAACCTTTCATGCTCATACACCATTATCCGCTAACCGCAACGTAGAGGTTTAATTTCGCAGATAATGTTTGCGCCGCTGATTCTTATCGTAAGATTAAGCAACTCTTTTCAGACTATATTCTGGATCCTGCCATTGTTATCGGGATCTTAAGAATGTTAATTCTCAGGAAACCATAATATCCAGTCGAGGTGAGATTCGAGCCTGGAGGCGATGACAGTGCAGATAATGTGAAGCTGACGGTATTTAATAATCATTAATCAAACTTGCAATGGAAAGTAGGATAATGACAATTTTCAATGTGCTCCTCCATTTTTGTTTTTTCAATGTGGGATGTTGCCATGCCACTGCTGTATATTGAGTGGTAGTCGTGTTAGATTGGTTAACATACCCTACCTGTGTACCTCCGCTTTGGAAAAAAATGTGGGTTGGTCATATTTTCCTTAAGAGCTGGCCTCTCACCAGCTTGTTTCCCAGTTTATAAGAACTGGTTTTGTATATTAGACATGGATTCTGTGCATTGTCATGATCACTGTCCCTTCTTCTTCCCTGCCTTGTTCACAAAGTTCCATTAACGCTGTTCATTTGGATTTCGTCATTGCATCAGGACAAGAAGTGGTGAGGCTGGATCTTGAGGACCTTCGTAGGCACATTTCCAATATGGCAGGCCGTGGAGAGCGTGCTACCGGTGTGGGACTTATGGATCGTGCCACTCGATTTATCTCAAGGTTGAATTACCAAGTGATTCTCAATAACGACAGAGAGGGTACCAGAAGGGACGCTCTTCCATCTCGCCCTGGAATAGTTAGCAGTGATAGTGATGAAGCTTATATGGGAGAAGTCGATGATGAAGATGAGGATCAGGATGAGGAGTCGGAGCTGTATGCTGCAGAAGTAAGTTACAATGAGAGGCCCAGACAAACCAGGGTGTTGTCTGGTGGAAGCGATGGTTGTGAAACTCCTCCATTGGACCATGTTTTAGCTCAGTCTACATTAATGCAACATTGTTCTAGTGAAGGATCCGCAAGGTTGGGGAGGGTTAAGCGTGGGGGCATGGTAAATGCAGCGACTATGCTGTTCGGCAGGGAATTCAATGTCTCTGGTAATGGGAGATTTTCAAGGGCCGAGTGTTGTCATATGGCTGCACGATACCTTCCGACCGATGGTCCGACCGTCGTGGATCATTTGAACAGTCGGGCTTACATTGGACAATTTTCAGCAAATGGGACATTATTTGTGGCAGGCTTCCAGGTGATACTCCGGAGTGGTGAAATTTGCTCTGTGCTTTTTGGATAAGAAACGCATAATTCTCTGTTATGATGAGTGCAAGTGGATGCATGATTATCGAAGAAGAATTCAACGGGTTAATTGGTCACTTTGGTTGATTACGTCATTTGGGGTTTGTTAGAAATTTTCAAGTCAAATTGTGAAGCCAGTGTAATCAGAGTAAAGTATGCTGCCAAGAGTTACATATAATTTAACAGTGATTTTGTTTTTTGTTTTTTTTTAAATCCTTAGAACGCAAGATTTGTGAACATTTAGTTTTTGATTCTCCTGTGAGGATGAAATATATCTTACGTTTAACCTTAATTTTCAGCACAAACAATCTATGAACTATGTGGTGTCATGTATGATTTGTGTAAATTCTCTGGCAAACAGGACCGACGAATAATAATCTACAACGTCGAGAACGATTGGGCAATTCAGAAGGACATTCAAGCTCGCAATCTTCGCTGGACTATTACAGATACTCATTTGTCACCAGATCAGCGATTCCTCGTAAGTAGCTTTATATATATATATATCTGTGTGTGTGTGTTTGTTTGTTTGTTTTGTTTTTTTAGTTACTGTGAAGAAAGGATTGATCATTGAGTTCGTTGAGTTCGTAGATCTTCAATTCTTTTAGCATGCTTGGAAAGTGCATACTTGAGCTTGGATACCTTTTACTCTTGAATCATATTCAATGGAAGTTTGTTTCGTTTCCTTTCGCTTTGGATCACTTGTGTTCAGATGATGCGTCTTATTGCGCGCAAATGTTTTTGCTCTTCGGGTTGTGGCAGTGCTTTGAAAGTTCAAGGATGTGTCCTTGAACAGAGCTGTCTGCTGTCTGGTTGCAGGTCTATGCATCTATAACACCAGTGGTGCACTTGGTTAATGTCGGTAGCGAGAGTGGTGGTGTTTCATCTCTCGCAAATGTCACGGTAAGACTTTCAGATGGAAAACAATTGTGAAAGCGGGAGTTAAGTCATGTCTCAATTTCCTCTGGGGACTTGCGCGTTTGTATGGACAGTGTGTGCTCCACTTTTTGAATTGACAGAGTTCCCACTGATATGATGCCAGCAGAAACTAGAATCCACTTTTACATCTGCTTATATTTTACATCAAGAAATGTTTATGTTTATGTTTTATACTAATCTGTAGCTTAGTTGAGGGATGCAGGATATTCACGAAGGCCTGAATTTTGCGTCAGATGTTGAAGGGGATGTATTTGGACTGTGGTCAATTCAGTTTTCTGAAGATGGTCGTGAGCTTGTGGCTGGCAGTAACGACAAGCGCATTTATGTCTATGATTTGGAGGCCAACAAACCAGTTTTACGGATCAATGCTCATAAGGTCTGGTTTTAGTATAACTGTGGTATAGTTGCGAGTCATATTGGAAACTAGGTTTCGTGCTGTATCTTGGCTTTGTTAGTTGTTCGTCTTGACATGTATGATGCTGTACATTCCAATCTGAACGTTTGCGATATTTATATATTTAGGACTTTTTCCCTACACACCAGGGTTGTTTCATTTGGTTTTAGTCTAAGCGCTAGCGGTTTGAGGCATGCTGGTTCAAAGATGGAACCTCGCTGTCGCTTTGGTCGTTGGGGTTTGGGCTGCTGAATGCTTTTCATGAATGCTGATCAGATATTCTGACGGTTGTAGTCGTATATCGTGGGTGTTGTGGTTACAGGGTGATGTTAATGCTGTGGTCTTTGCCGACGAGTCATGTCACCTGATCTACTCTGGAAGTGACGACAATATCTGCAAGGTATCTTGTAAAAATTGATGTCAACATGTGAAATTCATATCTTACCAATATCATCGAGTGGTATTGCAAGGTTCTTTGTGCTAAGTGAGTGATTTTTTGCTCCTGAACGTGCTTTTTCCTGATTGCTTAGGTATGGGATCGCCGTTGCTTTGGTCAAAGGGAGAGACCCGCTGGACAGCTCGTTGGGCATTTAGAGGGGATCACATTCATAGACAGCAGAAAAGATGGTCGTTGTTTTATCTCCAACGGCAAGGATCAGACTATCAAGCTATGGGATATTAGAAAGATGACATCGGGCCCTGCATCTTGCAAGTCAGTCTCTTGTTTATTTTTTTAAAAGACGAGCCTTTAGGTGAAATTAAAGCGTTCGTCTAGAAAACAGTATGGGTTTAGTTTAAATGAAGCAACAATTTGGTTCTAATATAGTGATTTCATCAAAGAAAATAGTGCTAAATATTGCAGAAATTTTCAACAAAACTTTGCTACTCTGTTGCTAGTGCCCAAGTTGAAATTTGGAAGCACTGATAACGATGAATGGATGTTGTGCCTCAGGGAAGGTAGAAAGATCCCTTCTTTTGCATGGGATTACCGATGGATGGATTACCCTGGCATGGGTCGTGATGTGCGCCATCCATATGATCAGTCCCTGATGACTTACAAGGGGCATTTGGTGCTGCGCACTCTTATTCGTTGCTACTTCTCTCCCTTGGTCAGGTTCGTTGAAGAAATGATGAGATCTCAATGGCTTGTTCTGATTTTTCTTCAATGTTGGGAATTTTGGCAGTGCTAAGCTGAAAAATGATTGTCTAAAGCACCATAATTTAGCAGATTTATTTGTTTTGGTCAGTTCTTCTCACCCGCTCTTTGGGCATGTGGTAGATGCTTGCTCCTGTGGTTGTTCCTTCTCAACCTTATCAAGAAGTCTTTTGCAATTAAACGGGATTGCAAAGCATCGCTAAGTTTGTAACGATTGAGAAGTTTTCGTCCCAACTGACTCTTACTGTTTTTGATGGTATTGGTGCAGCACTGGGCAAAAGTATATCTACACAGGTTCACACGATGGCTGTGTTTACATTTATGACATGGTAATTTTTAGTTTCTACTGTCCATCTCTCTCCTCTTTATGTTATTATCAAATTTAGACCTCGTAGATGATCCCGGAGGTTTGGGTCGATAAAGGTAGTTTGTGATGGTTTGAACTCTCATTTTCGCAATTTGTTTCCCCTCTTGACGACTTGTAACTCGCTAATGATCAGGCAACTGGAAAGCAAGTGTCAAGATTGAGTTATCATCGAGGCACAGTACGTGACTGCAGCTGGCATCCCAAAGAACCGATGCTAGTGAGCAGCTCTTGGGATGGCAATCTTGCCAAGTGGGAGCATCTTCACGGGGAAAAACCTAGAGTTGAAGTGCCTCAAATCAGTTATGATGACTTGTTTGACGACTAGATTTGGGTTATATTTTGGCGTCCTATCAGAGAGCATTTTTTAATTTTCTTTTCTTTTCCAATTACTGCGCCCTTCTAGGTCATGTTAAGATTATGTCACCTAAAATTAAGTGCTTGATCTTGTGAGGGGCGCGAACCAGTGTAGCTAAGGTCAGTTACTGCGAGAGCCAATGCGCACCCTCTTGTATGACGCTCGAGTGAGCTTCTCGACAACAATGGTCTTGACTTGGGTTGCTGACGGCTTTTGTGAGCATGGTTAATGCTACCGATGTATAGTTGTATGTGTACTAGGAAGAACCGTAGAGTGTCTGGTGTTAAAATCCAGGTTTTGAGGCTGCCAGCAAGGGCGTTGTTCCTCTATATTAGTGAAACCATCATTCTTAAATAGAATTGACTTGCCGCTGTTGTTTGCGGAACGTCAAGTTTTAGATCACAGACATACTCTAACTTAGAATGCCCGCATTGCACGATACTTTTCTGTTGGAAAACAGTTTTTGAAGATTCGAAGAAGACTTTTGGTCCTGAAACCGTAATATGCATCGAAATGAACCTTTGTTCATTCACAGGTATGCAACGGAACTGTTCTACACTAAGGTACGAATACCAACAAAAGATTGCTTCCTGTTCTTTGCGATCTCGTGTCTTGAAAATTCAAAGGGCAACACCATTCCTGATTTCTATTGTGGACAGAAAGCCACAACCTTGTCAAACACCCATGAGTAGAAAGCACAGCTAGGTGAAGCAAAGTGGGCTCCTCTTCGGTGATCATAACTGTTTTTTTTAAAAGAAAGACTTAGAGACGACTACCATGTTTGACTCCATTTTGACAAATGACTCGAAACTCCTTATATTGAAAGCCTCATATACTGGGCAGTGGACTTTTTGGCTGGCTTTCCAAGCTCGCTCCCTCGCCCTCTCTCTCTCTCTCTCTCTCTCTCTCACAGAACGGTCTTAGGCTTGGCACTGTGTGATCCATAGCCAAAGCTTGAAAGCTCAGCCATCATTTGATTGATAACCCTACATTTGAGGTCAATGAAGGTTCAAGGTAGAAGAAATGATCTGGCCCTCTGTGTGCTCCTATTGTTCCTATTGTTAGTTATCTTCAGGAGTACATAGATAGAGGATCATAATCATGTGGGTTTTAGAATGATATCCTACCTGTTATAATGACTATCTTCTACAACATGATGCATATCCATGGCTCTATAGATCCTTGTTTGCAACCTGGTTGAAATGACTCATCTTGTCGGTATAAGTTTATTCTTATCTTTTGATTTTATAAACCTCCTAAAAAACCAATAAGTGCTGAAGAAAGATGCTATACAGTTCTAGGAATTGTACAGTTCCTTGTGGTAGAATATCCTACCTGAATGAGACGGGTACTTGGATTGACCTAAGTTTTGTCCATTTTTATCCTCCGTTGTTTTGTTTTAATTTTACGTCTATTTTATTTTACTTTAATGTAACCTTGAAAAGAGATTCGGATATCTGTAGTGATGTAAACATATTAGTTAAACTATTCATTCGACAGTTGTGACATCACAGGTTGATGCATGAACAAATTAGAAAAAAATAGTAATAATAACAAAAAAAATTTATTGAAAGAATTCCAATCCAGTACTTATTTTGAGGTGTAAATTTATTTACTGAAATTTTTCCCTTTTTAGAAAAAACTTATAATTTAAAGTCAAATATATACTTTAAAGATAATAGAATTGCAAATTCATAAATAGAAACTAATATGAATTTTAATATTCCACTTTTTGTTCAAATTGTTATTATTATTATTTTGAATTGAAAAAATCAAAAAATCAATGTATCAAATATCAATATTTATGTTTATTAAAAAAAATCACCTAATAAATGGTATTATTTGCCATCAAAATCAAACAAAATTTTCTTAAAATTTCAATAAAATACCAATATTACTAAATTATATAAGTGGAGAATAAACTTGAGAAATTTGTTATAGTTGTTTGTTTTTATTGCTCTTAGTGCTAGTTGTTAATGTAATTGCTTTGTCTTTTGGTCTACAATTATTGTCTAAGTTTGCTTAGCTTTGTAGACATTCTTTGATATTCAATATGCAATATATTTCAATCTATAATAGAAAGGAGGGGCAAGATAGATGTTTTTGTTAAATTATTACATTTGTAAAATTGTTATTAATTTTAGTAAATATGAGCTGTAAGAGAATATTTTAATGCTATTTTTTAATTAAATTTTGTTCTAACTAAGATATGTTTTTTAACAAAATATTTATCAAAACTTTTTTAAAATTTTAAATTAGTTTTATTGATTTTTGAGGTGTAAATTCTTATCAAATTATAAAATATATATATATATTGTAGATGATGTGCTTTAAATATTAATTGAGTCTATGATTTATGTATTAAGACATGTGTAATTGTATTAAATTGTTTTTAATGTAAGTATTTGGATAAGATGGAATGTCTTGTCTATGAAGTAATTTGTAGTATTTGATTTTTCTTCTTCTTCTGCCACTTGATTGTTTTTTTGATGGGGTCAAATAAACATTTGAATTACTACTTAAAAGAAAGAAAAAAATAGTAATAAAATTACCTCTTCAAATACAAATAAAATATAAAAAATACACATCAAGATACAAAAGGTTTATGAATTTGTTTTACAAATGTTTTTAGAACTTCAACAAAGATCAAATATACATGGATGTTTTTTATATTAATTTTTTTCCAGAGCAAGACCTAAAGCCTAAAATAAAATTTTTAATTAGAAATTATAAAGCAAGAAAATGGAATTGGTCATTTTGCAAAATCTTAATAAAAACTTGCATTAAGGTGACCCAATCCAAGTATGGGGCAACATATGCCTAATTAATTTGTAAAGAAATCACAGTTGGTGATTGTATATTGATTGAAGGTTAAAATCAAAGGCAAGTTTTGTTTTTTAAAAGTAGTTTAAAAATTTTATATAAATAACAAATTTGCATGAATTCACTGAATGTTTCACATCCAAATTTCAACTTCCAAAGAGAAAATTAAATTTTTTTTAGAGCTGGTAAAATATATTAGGAAAAAAAAAACGAAAAAAAAAGAAAAAAAAGTCCATATGTATATAAATATATAAATATAAATACACAAATTTAATATTTTAAGAACCTTTTGGCTCATGGTTAGAGTAATAATTCCTATGCTACTATGATCAATTTTGTATTATTATGTGAAAAATCATTCATAAACAATCACATGTAATAACCAACATCTGTCTATGTATATATACTTAGAGGAGAAGGTGAAAGACCACAACTTCACATCCTTGAACTGGCTAAAATCTAAATCTAAAGTTTTGACTTCTCTCCATTGTATAAAGACCCCAAAGTGAAAGGGATAGCAAAGGGGGGGATGGGGGGGGGCAAAATCTGAGGGCTCTGCTGCTGTGGTGGTGGAATAGCTCACATGATGTTGCCTTATTCGTGTGGGTGGTGAACTGTCCCCATGGCCATTAATACTCCGTACCACCATGAGCCCCCAACTCTTTATTCACAACACTCGGGTACGGTTCCCTTAGTTTATGGGAACAAGAGAACCAGGGTGTGTATGACAATGACCCCCACCTCACATGAGAGCAAGAATGTTGATCTTCTTTTGCTTGGGCTATGTATTGTGTGTACCCCCCCCCCCCCCCCCCCCCTCTACCTATTCACTCAAGCTTTTTGTAAGGATTGTAACTTGTAAGTTAAAATAGTTTATTAGTATTCTAACTATATAAATAAATAAATGATTAAAAAGAATGAAAAGAAAGAAGAGGATAATCAATAAAGACATGGTTTGTGTTAATATGTTTTTTCCACTGCTTGTTCTAATTTCTTTAATTCTTTAGATTTTTAGATGTGTTTGGAATATTTTATTTATTTATTTAAGTAAAACAAAACCTACAGGTTGTATCTTTTTATTGTATGTATGTATGTATATTATTTCAAACATGAATTATGTTGTTTCATCATAGCATTGTGACTGTAGAGCATATGATTCATTTTTGTTGACTTGGATATAGTTATAGGATCACAGTTGAACTACATCATAACAAAAAGAGAAGAAGATGTTGGAGAACCTTGCAGGCACAACAAAGAATGTAGCTGTCTTTGTTTGTTTCTCATTTTAAAGCGTTTTCAGTGATTGATTGTGGATCCCATTGAATTTCACCATTACCAAAACACACAACAGAAAACAGAGACAAGTGTGAACAAGGGTTTTATGAGTTAGAATGAGCCATGAATTCCCCACATGTCATACTCTGAAATAGACTGGTTTTTGTACAATGTCTTACTCTTCCCTTGACCCCTCCAGTCTTGTCTATCAGACCCACATCACCAAAATTAAATATCCACACAAACACTAAACCAACAATAACGATAAACAACAAAAAAGGATAATGGATGGAAAGAAAAAGACAGAACAAAACAAGCCAGGGCCCAAAACAAGCATTACACTTTTGTATACTTACTCCTTTTAACTCACAAGCATTATTACAAACATAATGAAGACAACATGACTTAATGTAAGGCAAGTTCAACCACACCCACAGCAAATCCATTTTTTCAAATACAGGACAGACAACAACAATTAATTCTCCAGATTAGCAGTTAATTAATAAGTTTACCACCTCCAATTACCAAAAAAATGTCTTAAAGGGCATCAGAGATATTTATTAGACATGCCTGGAAGTGTGACCCTAATAAGGGGGATCCCGGAAAGACGATAATAGGAAAAAATGCATCTCAGCTTTCACTGCTTTGAGCCCAATCATCGCCAAGTTCCGTCCCTCACCGCGTCCGTCCATTCGTCCGTCCGTTCCCCTCGAACTTCGTCCGTTCTCATGTTTATTCGTTCGTCGGTTTCTGGAGGCACTGAATGCGTTTCCGGGCCCTTGCGAGACGTAGTCTTGGTTGTGTGCGGCAAGCAGAAGCAGCCACGGAGAGTGGAGGAAGAGGAGGAAGAAGAGAAGGAACCAGTCCTGAGAGGCCTCGCAATCGCGCTATACCCACCAAAAGATACGTGCGGTGTAGCTTGTGTGTATTGCACCTCAGTGAGTGAGTAAAAGTGCCCCGACATTATTGTAAAGACTGCCGTTAACCGGTTTCCCGGGAGCTTCAGTGGAGACTTTGCGGTAGACCGTGGTCTCCTGAGGTCGCTGGGGAGGTTTCGGGTGGTGGTTCTGTAGCTGGGGAGTTGGTTTTTCGTGTAGCGAAACGAGAGGGAGCGGTGAGTTGGGAGATTGGGATTGTGAGAAATTGGGATCCTGAGGTTAAGCTTGGGATTAATGTGTGAGAGGCGTTTGTGGGTTTATGATTCGAGGACGTGGGTGTTACTGTGCGTTGCGGGATTGATCTTTGCATTGGTTCTGTGTCCCCGATCTGCGTGGTGGTTGCTTTGGAGGTTGTTGTAGATTCGGAGGTGTGAATGATTTGTGTTTCACGAGATTGATTTGTATAGAGATTTTATTTTTCATTTTTTTGTTTTTTTGGTTTTTCGCTGAAGATGGGATGGGAGCATTGAATGCGATTGGATGTACATTCAGGTCCCCTGAGATCGCAAGGGACCTCTGAGGTAGCAGGTGCTGTTTTGTAAATATATGAATGGCACTCACAGACCAGCGCTTGAGGCCGAACTGTAGAATCCCCAGAGACGAGAGAGATTAAGGACACAAAGATGCTGCAGAGCTTCTGTTGGTGCAAACGAAGGCAGGTATTGCAAAATGACTGCTCCAGTGTCCATTTCTGATTGGTCCTCGCCCCAGCCCTATTTCCGGCCTCAGAGTGAAACTCTTGTTTACGAGAAGGTGCTCGTCGTTTTGGACGGATCTAAACAAATCACCAAGTATGCACTGGAGTGGGCTCTCAGCAATGTACTTGTTAGGCCCGGAGAATCAATCACCCTCCTCGCCCTTCATGCTCCGGGCAGTCACGGTAAGTGCTCCACCATAGAAGATAAAATTCGTAACCAAGGAACCGAATTTCGTGCAGCCAGGTCTTGAAACTTGTTACATTCCTAGTTTACCAAAGTTTTCTCTGTACTTTTTCATTGCGTACGAGTCCGATTGGGTCACATGAAGTTCCCACGAAGATACTACTCGGTTTATATTATTATTGTTATTATTATTATTACTACTACCACCACCACCACTACTACTATGATATTTACCTTTTAATTTAAGCTTGGAAAAATGTTAATCATGTAGCTGTTTCCTGTTTAGCTCATTACTGGGTTTTGAAATGTGTAGATCGAGATGGTCTTTGATTTATGAAAAATAATTTTGTTGGAGTTAAGATTCTCCGGTGTTTCATTACTACGAAAATTAGGAATTTACAGCAAGGTCGGCTTGCACCTTCTAGTTGTTAAGGCCATGAATTTTGACCAGGCCTCTATGATCAGCAGTATGATCGTACCTGCGACTTATTTATCTCGTCCAGGCAACGGTCAACCTAACATTCCTTCCTAGTGCGCGGTACAACTTCTTTTATCTGCCGATGGCACTGAAAGCTTGATCTGGTGTGGGCTCTTGTGTAAAAAGTCAAACTTTGGGTTGTAGCCTTCTTTGGGCAATACGTCTTTGCCCGTTGTCATGTTCTCTGCGTGTGGTAAGTCAAGAAGCTCAGAGACAGGTGGTTACATTTGCAGGCCCTGTGCGAAGAATATGGGGGTTTCCCATGTCGCTGCAGATTTTAGGAGGTGAATGTGCATCACATCGGGTTCTGCGCGGTGTGATTGATAATTCAAGAGGAACAAAAGAGGTGGATGATGAAATATTCGAGGGATGTACTGCCATGATCCAGCATTTTCAGGCAGTGTGCAATCAAAAAAAGGTTTGCACGATGCCTGTGTTTGATACAAATACGTCCGACTACTCTGTCGCACGGAGTTGTTGTATGATCAAGTTTTTGAGTTGAAGAATCCCAATTGGGAACGAACCGGTCGTGGTAGAGAGTATATGCCTTGTGTTTGGAGAACATGAAGGTAGTTTTTTCAATAGGTACACTCGTGGGTTCTGCAGATTGCCATCGACGTGAAGGTTCAGGAGGTTGATGGTCGAGAGGCTTCAGCTGCAGAGGCGAAGAGAATAGGTGCCACTTGGGTTGTTCTTGATAAGTAAGCGGTCCTCCCACAATCTCACCTGCAAAGTCATACTCCTGTTTTTGGTCTGCCTTCCACATTCTTGGAGGGTTAACCATTCCTAGCGGAGCAGTTTCTTCTCGTCGCGCATCTTCTATAGCCTTTACGACTAGCCTATGTCAAAAACCCGAAGTAGCAATTGAGAACTTCAGCTAAAGGCGAGTGTGTTGAAAATGCAGGCATTTGAAGAAAGAAGCGAAGATGTGCATGGAACTTCTACAGTGTAATATCGTTATTGTGAAGCCCTCGGAGCCCAAGATATTGAGATTGAACCTAAAACGAAATTCACGAATCCTTGAAACTCCAACTTTGCAGTCTGTGCAACATTCAGCACCAACTGTACAAGAGGTTTTAAGGGTAGTTGATTCCCCGAACGTTCAAGATCACTTGCCTTCAGGCCCTGCTGTTGCTAGAAATGGGCCTTATCCGCGACTGAAATCGAGCACACCCTCAAGTAGTCCTGATGATGTTATGACACCCTTCACCCCCTCTGACCTTGGCACATCGTCGAAATTAAGTTCGGACACCTCACCCAGCCAAGTTTCGGGTCCTCTGTCAAACAACGGGTCCTCTACAGAGCTTGTACTCCGTGGAAGTATCTTGGAGGCCACTTCCTCAGGAGTCCTGGAGAAAGGTGCTTCTTTCAGAGCATTTTATCCTGATATTGGTGATGGAATGATTGTCTCGGGTGTGTTGAGCATGGAGTCTTCACCAAAGAGCACATTGCAGAACTTTGACCAAGGCAACACAAGAGCTCTATCCGATTATTCCAAACCATCTGCAGGTGTGTAATGTTTGTGAATGGGTTTTTAAAGTTTTCAGTTTAAGAGTTCCGTACTCGCTGGCGTTTGACAGTTATCACATGGGCTTTTTACTACGCTATATTGGTCTTCTGTCGCACTACGAAAAGCCCCGATAATTTACGATTCTAATGGTTAAAACAGGTTGCCAAGGTGATGTACAGCTGAGGGACGGCATTTCTCTTGTAAAACCGGGGTCCAGGTATGGTTTTAGAAACGGTTCCAGAACAAACTCTCGGAAAGGGTCGCCTGTGAAAACACCTATGGCGGGGTCTCCTGCTAAGTCGGGGAATTCTGCCAAGCGCGAATCCTTTGAGGGTCGAGGTCCAAGTGTAAAGAGAGAAAATACACTTGGTCAGAGCCTTCGAGCTATTTTGCAGGAGAATGCAGACCAAGAGTGTACTGCCTTCGATGGAGGATCGCCTTCTGGGTACCATGGGGACCAAGAGCCTTGTGATACTTCTCTGGAGAGGAGATTAAAGCGTGGAAAGGCTGACGCATTGATGAGGCAGAAGATGGCGATGATGTTAAACAAACATAATCTTCCAGGACCTCCGCCTTTGTGTTCCATGTGTCAACACAGAGCACCTATGTTTGGAAAACCTCCTCAGAGGTATACCTACAAGGAGCTCGAGGTTGCTACTAACGGATTCTCTCGAACAAACTTTCTTGCTGAGGGCGGTTATGGATCGGTTCATAGGGGTATTCTTCCCGATGGACAGGGTATAGCAGTGAAGCAGTATAAGCTGGCCAGTACTCAGGGTGACAAGGAGTTCTGTGCAGAGGTTGAAGTGCTAAGCTATGCTCAGCACCGGAATGTGGTGATGCTCATTGGTTACTGCATTGAGGGAAAGAGGCGCCTGCTCGTGTATGAGTTCATTTGTAATGGATCATTAGATGGGCATCTTTATGGTGAGTCATTCACCTATGTACTCGAATTTATAAGCCTGTCTTATGTTGGATTTGCAGTTGCTCTTAATTGCTCCGATAATTGTGAACGTCTATGTATTTGATGATTTTCGTTTGCGTGTAATTTTGGTGGTGCAGAGCGTGACAGACCTGTCTTGGAATGGAACTCACGTCATAAAATAGCTGTTGGAACAGCTCGAGGATTGAGATATTTGCATGAGGATTGTCGGGTTGGATGCATAGTGCACAGAGACTTGCGTCCCAACAATATTCTGCTCACTCACGACTTTGAACCTATGGTATGCGACGTTCCATATACTGATTCGAACGGTTAATGTACCTGTTTATTGTCTGAATTGGCCACATGCCTATTCCCAGTGTAGTTACCGACAGCACTTGTGTTTTTTGGATCTCAGGTTGGAGATTTTGGACTTGCAAGATGGCAGCCAGATGGACATTGTGGTGTGGAGACCAGGGTTATTGGCACCTTCGGGTATGTGCTCATCATCTAATTTAATGTAGCATAAAACCCTAAATCTCTTCCTTTCTACCACATGTCAGACGTACAATGTTGCTCATAATTCTTCCATTGCTGTACTTTTTTGTGGAATGTGTTACAGATACCTGGCTCCAGAATATACTCAACACGGGCAGATTACAGACAAGGCAGATGTGTATTCTTTCGGTGTTCTACTTCTGGAGCTTATCACGGGTCGCAAAGCTATTGACATAAACCGACCTAAAGGAGAACAGTGTTTAACAGAATGGGTAAGTCAAAGTTCGCTGATCCATTCAAGAGTTCTTTTATTGGTGAAAATCTTCTCCGGATTCTTTATACTTCGTCATGAAAAAGCATGTAGCTTGTCATGTTATTAATGAGACCTTACCTACTTCTGTTTTAACAGGCAAGGCCCTTGCTGGAGGAGAGAGGCTCTCTTCCAATTGATCCACGGCTTGAGAATCGCTACTCGGACATCGAAGTAGAAAGCATGTTGCACGCAGCATCATGTTGTATTCGCAGGGATCCCTCAGTTCGACCTCGTATGGCACAGGTTTGTGTGGCTGTCACATGTATTCCATCTGGCTAACTAGAGTTTTAACTAATTCATTGGAGTTGGTAATCAGGAAGGCAATTTTCTGGTTCGCTGGATTTTGTTGCCTGGATTTGCTACGTTGTTCTGATTTGCGGCAAGAAAATCCAGGTTATCTTTTACTCAACCCTGGTGTTGTTGTCTGGCATCCCTAGATCTTGCGGATGATTGAAGGGGAGATGATTTTTGATGCAAATAGCTCTTCTACATCAGGATACTTCGCTGGAAGATTGAGCATGAATCACATGATTTGTTATCCGCTGGTTGCACCTGCTCCTCGGGAAGAGGTGAAGTATCCCAATTTTGTCAGCCCTCAAAGTGAGTACAATTCAAAGTATTCCTCTCCCAACAGGAAGAATGGTAACCTGCCATATGGTCCTATGATATCAAGCCCCAAGATGAGGCACATTTCAGCCACAAAAGAATCTGTTAAAAAGGTTCCAATGGTTGCTTCGTACATTGGTCAGGATGGTCAAAAGCTAAGCTACGAAGCACTGAAGGCTGCGTATATGGACAAGGTTTCTTCACATCATGTTACAGCCTCGGCGTATGAAAGTTGTCAAATTGCAAAAGATTGTTAAATCAATTGCCAAGTGGGTGCAGTGGCTTCCGTTGAGTGTTTCAGTAGAAAGGTGTTTTGAAGAGCGAGTTTTGGAACCATGCCAGGCCTGCATCCGGATTAGGCACTCGGTTATTTGTTTATATTTGCACGAGTATTGCATACTTGGCGGACATTGTACATTGTTTTTGCAACGAAGGTACAGATGTAGTGGACAAGACGAGAGGTGAGTTTGTAGATATATCCCCTATTATTTTGGCCTCTTTAAAGGATTGAAGACACCTTTTCATTCATTGTGATTGATCGCATGACCCAGTCTTCTTGTCATGTTACGAGATCATGTGACTTAGCAACTATTGTAAACTTGCAATTCAATGCCCCTGTGGGTATATTACAATTTGATGATCAACACATGACTCGTGGAGTTACCTTCGCATGTGTGCGAGGCCCTTGTCTTAGTTTTTGTTTAGCTTACATATGTGTTTGGACTTTCTGGGGCTTACCACAGTTCGAGTTGGGTGAAATCACATGTGATACTGGTAAGCTTTCCCATTACCCGTAAGCTTTCACATTCACCTTTTGAGGTATCCTTGTATATAAAGAGGTCCATTAATTTCGAAACAGCTTTGCTCTTTCGCTCTATCTTCTTGCACTTTAAATGGGCACTACATTTGCTATCTTGTTTCCTTTAAGTTGTTTCAAATCAACAGGACTTTTACCGTGGCAAGTTCTCTACCTTGCTCAAAAGTTAGTCATATGGTTCTATCTATCCACTGCATGGATCTACCTGTGCATCGTTTATTATTTTACTGTGCAGCACTTCAAGTTCCTATTCTAGCTCCTCCTTTCCTCAACATCATACAACTCCACAATTCATACGCTGTAGCAACATCCTTGTTAAGCCGCAGCATACACCACTTTGTCACTTAGCGAAATGCATATTATAATACCAAGCAAGTGAATAAAAACGTGACAATGACTTTTACAAAGTGACTGTTAGCAAGCAATTAAACGCAGTCAGCTGCAATGTGGAAGTGTTCGTTGGGCATTCACCCTCAATAACGTAAAGTCATAGTACATGCATCAGTCTTCCATGCATCAGTCTTCCCCAAGAGCCGATATGCCAGCCAGCTCTTCAGACACTGCAATGAATCACTTGCTGTCGTTTAGCTGGCTCTGGAAACAACATGTGAATGAATAAGACCAGATAATGCAGACTGTGTATCATTAGGCATGGGTTTAAGTGAGTGGCAGCATAGCAAGATATGGTCAGGCAAGCCCTCCAGGGTTTTATTGGGCTTGCCTGACCCGACCATATCTTGAAAGATTTGGGGACCAGTGATGAGACTCAATTATAGCTCATCTTGAGCAGCTTAACATCAAACCATTGCAAGGCTCATGATAAGAACCACAGTGGAGAGCATACAAGTCTGGTTTTTGCATGAATTTCCTAGTGAAAAGTGACAGCTGGCTAGGGAGAAATTATCTCCAAATTGGTACCAAGGGAGGATGAATGTTTGTAGTATTTGTTTGTAGTATTCATCTAAATCAATAATTTGAGTAAGTTCATAGTTTTTTGGTGTGTTTATTTAACTTGATAATTTAAAGATGATGAATCTAAGGGGGTCTTTTAGAGGAGAAGGTGAGAGGCTAAAACTTTTAAATCTTTTGATTGGTTGAAGTTGAAAAACTTCTAAATTTTAAATTAAGCCTTTTGTTAATACCAAGGTTCAAATCTAATATCTCCTATGCAATATGGTTGTAATGGAATAGGTACCCTATTGATATTTGATACTAGATGAACAAAAAATCCTAATGGCTCCTTATACAAGAATATTTTAATAAACCTTGAATCTTTAATCTTATCTAATTGTTTATAAATGATTTTGTGTATATGTGTGTGTATGTGTTTTTTTTTTTTTTTTTTTTTTTTTTTTTTAAAACCCCAAATCCTCAACCTTGTACTCTTTCTACCAATATCTTAGAGACTACCAACAATTGATTGGTTGTTAATAAGCTACTCACAAAATTTGAGGCAAATATATTTATATTTATAGATATATATGGATGGCAAATGGATGAAGTAAAAAGGTTAGAGTGAGTTGGAGGTACTTGTTTTGCAAAATTGATACAATATGAATCATCTTTGTAACTTTGATTAGACTTTATAGCTTTTACTTTCTAACCAAAATCTAAATATCTAAATAAGGATTTTGTCCACAAAATATTTAGAAGCTTCTACATACAATTTTTTAGACAAAAATCTACAATGTGACATTTATACATAAAATATGAATTTGGGTAGTTATGCCAAAGTATTGTAAGCTTAAATATATCAAAAAATTAGAAGATAAATTAGATCTATGATTAGCTAACCACAAATCAAATTTAATTAGTAAAAACTTGAATAAAATTAATAAATTAATTAATATATTATATATTAAAATATAAAAAAATGAGACAAAAATAGATTATTAGTGCTAATAAAGTAAGAATAATATTACAATATAGGTAGATTGGTTGGTAAAGAAATAAGATAATACAATGCATGTTAAAAAAAAAAAAAAAAAAAAAAAAAAAAAAAATCACATCTTAGATGTGTGTATGTTGTACAAATATAATATGTATAAACTTCTTTATATTTAAAAATAAATACTACTAAAACTTTCTTATTAAAGCTTTATTAATTTATAATTCTAAAAATATATTCTTATAAAAAAGTATAAAATATATATATATATATGGAATTGATATTTCTATCCAAAATTTTATTATTTCCACCCATCATCATGTTGCAGCTACTACACCATTATTGTTGTTATTATAGTTTTGTGACTTTTTGTATTTCAGCAACAACTTTACTCGAGCCTTTTGAAAGAAAAATTTGTGCTCTCTTGAGACTCCTAGCTAGTGAAATATAGTGAGGGCACATGTATTGGACCTTGATGCCAAAAACAATCTCTACTACATTAGATTCCATTGTTGGTAAAGACAAAGGACCGCTCCATTGGAATATTGAAAAAAATAAAATTGTCTTTGAATAAATCACAAAACAACAACAACAACAATGGCAAAGTGGTTGGTGCAATAAGATGTTAGATATCAATTTTCTATAAATATATATATATATATACACAACAAGTAAAAATATCAATTATATATATATATATATATATATATATATGTATATGTGTATATAATAATTAATAATTTTGAATATATATATATATATATATATATATGTATATGTTTATATAATAATTAATAATTTTGAATATATATATATATATATATATATTTTTTTTTAGTATGGATTAAGAATAGTTAATTTTAAAAATAAATATATGACTTGTATAGAAAACCAATTTTAAAATTACAAATAGTCATGTAAGCTACTCCTGTGAGATTATGCACAACATAAGCTATAGATGGCTTGTCTACATGTTTACAATGCATGAATTTGAATTTGTATTTTTAAATACTCAATCTATATTGGAATTTTCTTTGTTCATGTCTATTCTAATAATAATAGTTGGACTTTAATTAAGTCAAACCAAAAATAAAATCATGCTTAAGATTTTAAATTTTAAATACATAATTTTTTTTTACATAACAAAGTATATAGTTAAAAATTCAATTAAAAAAAAAAAAAAAAAAATCATTATTCAAATAATTATTTTATTTATTTATTTATTTATTTTAGACTTAATTAATAAGATTTTAAAATTATATCAAATTGAGTTAAATTTTAAATTAAAAAATTAGTGAACTATTGACTAAATTATCAATATTTTGTTAACTTAAAAGATTACTCCTATTTTAAGTGATTATTTTATTAACTAAATTATTGAATATCAAATTAAATAATAGAATTTTTATTTTATTTTAATACATAATAAAATAATTAAAAATAATCATAATTTTTTAAATTTAAAAATATTATTATATATTATTATATTTTTAATATATAATTAAAAAAAGAAATCAAAAGTAATTGTTAAATTAGCAAATTTAGTTGTTGTAAGTTTTTTTTAAAGTAGCAATTTTAAAATATTATAAATAATGTAGAAAAATTATCTATATTAATTATCACAACTAATATAAATTTATAAATTATTGTATTTAAAAAATAAATCTAATTAATATTACATATTTATAATTTTAAAAAATAACATATAAACTTTAGATTTTAAATCTTAGTTTATCCTTTGATATACTTTTAAGTAGGATTGACATAAAATCTTCTTCAAAAATATTAACAAACAAGATAGTTTTAAATGGTTATTCAATATGTGATTGAATCTTAAGTTTAAACATATATGACCATGCAACATTACCTAACAATGATATTGAATAATTTGAAAATAAAAGAAAAGAAAAACAAATAATTAATTTTTTTTTTTATACAAGCCTATAATTTTGTACTGAAAATTAAAATTTGTTCAAATTGGTGTTTCTACTTGACAATTGATATAAGAAAGAATAAAAAAGAATAAAGATATAATTTAAAAAAATGATATGGTTATATAAAAAATACTCACAAGCAGATTTGAAATATGTTGAAATCTTAGGCATTTTTAATGAATTTTTTGAGAATAATGTAGTCAATTTTAAATGTATATTATTTTTTTATTAAATGTATATTTTTTAATGGATCAGATTATTCTCAAAAAATACAAATGAATAACAAAACCATACAAATGAATAACAAAACCATGTAAATGAAGTCTAATTGATATATCATCAGCATCACAATGATAGTGATTCTTAGAAACTTAGTATTTATACATTAAGAAATGATACATCTTAAAGAAAATTGTACCTGAATAAATTAATTATATTGTAAACAAGGCATTTCATTGAAAATTCACATAAATTTAAATAAATTGGATAAAAAGATGTCATTATTTTTTTATTGTAAAGCATTCTTTTAAATTTTATCTTCAGGACAAAAATTAAGAAACAATCATTACATTTTTCATATGAATAATATGTTTAGTTTTCAAGATCAGCAATGTTTGAATGAAAAGAATATATTTAACTTCATTTCATGTAAAACTAAAATACACTGTAATATATAAAATAACATTAAAAAAAAGAAATTTCGAGGTAAAAAGTACCTTAATAATGTATTTGACACCATATTGGTTGAAAGTATCAAGTCTATATTTATTATTAAATTAAACGAGATTATTCAATAAAAGTTTTAGTAATATTTGAAACATTTATTTATAAGGTTTATACAATGTCTAAAAAATAGGTGAGAACAAAATTGAAAAAACTTATTAGTACATTCTTATCAAGTGGTTATATAAACGTTATTTGAGTTATACTTTTTAAAGAAAGTTTTATTTAGCAAAAAGTGAATGAATTCTACCTACTTTTAACAGTTGGAAGAGCTCAAGGTCATTTTGCATGAAAAGAAAAGAAATAATAAAAAGCTTCAGGGTTTTGCTTTTGCATATTAAGGATTAATATTTCAAGTGGCAGAGGTTTTGCAGCTTAATGTGTGAATTTAATTTGTGAAAAAATATTGAATTCGAATGCATACTTACAGTAGTGTGTCTACAAGGAAATAAAAAATAGGACATGTATCATGAAATTAGAAAATTAATAAACAAGTATAATATAATGTCAAATTTTCTAAAATTAATAATAACTAAGAACAACAGAATTAAAATATTGTGGAGATATTGTAAGATATTAAACTTGAAGTTTGTGATGCATTAGTATGTACAAGGAGCTTACAAATTCGGCATATCAAAAAAATCAAAAAATTAAAGTAAAGATAGATATCTGTTCTAAAAAGATACATGACAATTTTCAACTCTAAAATTTGATTATAGATTTTAAATGAAAAAAATATTATAACACTATAAAATAGAATAAAGAACATATTATTGAAATGCTCAAAATATCCATATGCCTCAAAGTGTTTTGAGAGGTTTTATTATTATCATTTTTATGGTTTACATTTTAAATGAGCATTTATAACAAGAAGTTTAACAAATAAACAAGCAATTTAAACAAAAATTTCACAATATTATATGTATATATATATATATATATATATATATATGAAAACATACAAACATATATATAGAGAATAAAATTTAAATCATAGTATACTGTATTTTTAAAATTACATCTGTATGTTTCAAATTTTTCATAATTAGAAATCTTCTAGAACACCAAAAACAATGTTACCATGCATATTGTAAGAATGTACATATGAATATTGCATCAAATTATTTAAACATGGTTATAAAATGTGGCCATGCATATATATATATATATATATATATATTTGTATATATTGTTTTTGCATGTAAGTATGTTTGAATGGAAGCAGAGGTGTTTGTTTTTAATTGTTCTAAGGCTTTTTTTCAGATTCTTTCTCAAAATTTGCAGTCTACGTACTGACCAAGTAAACTGTAGTAATTTTTAAACGACCTGGTACATCTATAGAGATAAAATGCAATGATCTTTTAAAGTATCTTAAAATAGATTTTTGTTTCTTTTATTTTATTTTTTTCAAATATTTAAATGTCACATCAATGAACTGAAAAAGCATGTGAATCTTCTATCACCAGGTAATTGTTTTGAATCCATTGAGGTTTGAAGCATTATAAAGAGCATATAAAAGTATATTTACAATTTTTTTGTAGCAAATATTTTTTATATGAATAGTAATATTAAAAGAAAAACAAATCCATCATAATAAGCACTCAATACAATATACAAACTAGTTATGAAACATGGGCAAGTTATGAAACAACCATAAAAAGATCTTTATACATCAACAACGCCTCATGTCAATCCAGTTACTTATGAACTTCCAACATTTAAAAAGACATGGTTGGTGTTGTAAAGCACATTTGATTTTCTATTAGAATATCAGTAAAATTAATAAAATAAGCTTATTTGTTTTGATGTCGTTGTAGAGTAAGATGTCTGGATCCAGACACGTATGAACTTCAAGACTTATATGTACCAAGAAGAAAAAGAACTGAAGAAAGCAAGATAGGAAGGAGGGAAGGAAGCAAGCAAGCCAGCAAGAAAAGGAAGGAGACGAAGAAGAAGAAGCAGAAGAAGATTGAGTACTAGTGAGTGTCCTCTGCCAACCAACACTGTTGTCGTGAAAGACAAATCAACGGAGTCTCTCTTCCTCGAGGTTTCGGCAGAGTATGGGAGCCATTACACCTCGTTGTCACCTATATTTATGGATTAAAAAAAACTCATCACACGTCTGTCACTCAGCATCTACATTGTCCTGGTCACCTTTGCACCTTTTGCTTACTCAAACAGTAGTTCACGAACTCCTCATCAAGCCCTATCTCCACATCAGAAACCAGAACTCTTTTCATACTCGCGCCCTCTAAATTTCAACAACCACATCGAGCCGACAATGCAACCTCATAGTCACTCTCGGTAATGTCAATTTCGATTCCTTCCCCAATACCAGTGCATACTCATCACCGAAGTTAAGTAATTCATCTTCTAAAATTTATAGTTCTAACTCTCACCGAACCAGTTGCCGACAAATAGATTGAACCTGGCCATCGCATCAGCAAAAGAACCGCTGCAAATCGCACGAGAAAATTCGGACGCATGGCGTCTCAGGGATCGCTACACGCCTCGCATTTGAGAAACAGCCAACGCATTGGATTAGGATCGATATTTCTAGTGAAGGCATGACTTAGTGGAGCCTACCTTGCACTTGAGGCCACGGTTAGATGCGCTGGTGCAAAATAATTGCAGGAGAATGATCAGGTACAGAGTATCTTACAATATAAAATCTCGTGAATGATTCAGGGGCGTGTGGTGGAGACGTGCCTGGCGAAGTTTTAAAACCTGGAGCCAAGAAAAGGAGAGCACAGACTCAGCCACGTGTGCTATCCATTGTGTCTAGAAGCCGATGCCATTGAAAGACGGAATCAGCGCCTTCCTACGAATTCCGCCGCATTCGTCCCACACCCTGAAGGTCTGTAGAAACTCAACTGGCGAGAGCCGCGACACATCCGCTTCGGAGGTTTATCGTTTAGAGATCGTCCATCCCTTTGGGATTCTTTGTTTTCTAGGTCATTACCTTGTTTGCAGAGTCCTAGGTGCACTCGCGGAGGAGGATAGTTTTGTTTTTGAGGTTGTGTTGTGAAGCTGTTTGTGAGCTGAGCGATATTGGAGATAGTTTGTAGGAGAGGGAGCAGAGCATTATGGCTATTTCGCGTGTTGCTGCGGCCGGGGCCATGACGACGGCGGCGGTGGCTTCTGTAGGCTCGAGGAACGTTGTAGCGGGGAGTTGCAGTAGTAGCAGCAGGGGTGTTGCGGTACGAGCTTGGTCTTCGAGTAGAGTTGTCGGTGTGAGAGCCTCCAACAACGATGTGTCGACGAAGACGGTGACGGGGGTGGTGTTTGAGCCCTTCAGTGAGGTGCAGGATCAGCTTGTGAAGGTTACCACGTCGCCACAATTAGACTCGTTGGCTCGTCAGCGCTTTTCGACTTCTTGCGAGGCTGCCATCAATGAACAAATCAAGTAATGTTTCAGACCACTTCTTTACTTGAATTGTTTCTATCTGTTTGAGCAGTGCTTGGTTACCACATATTTAAGCCTCGTACTGTAGTGATGACAATGCTTGAGCGCAGAACTAGGAGTTTTTCGGTCTTGGAATGAAATCTTTTGTTTAGAATCACACAGTTCGAGTATTGTAACAAGGGTTGTCGTGTGGTCGTGTAATTCGGTTTAGTTCTAGTTATGGATATTGTTAGTCTGTAGGCTAACTCTTCAGTTAATGTGGGCGTAGCTCATTAGAGGCGGAAGTGTTTGGATCGGTGTGTCGAGCTTTGGAGTGCTAAGCTTGGTAGAAGATATTTTTCTTACTTTCATTGAGTTTTGTTTTTCAGTCCCTCTTCATATTTCCTTTTCCCTCAATCGTATGCAGTCGTCTGAAAGATCACGTTATTTCTTCCACGAGTCACGGAACAATGTATGACTAAACGGCGTACTGTTAGTTTCTGGTACAGCATAGTGAGCGTTTTGATTTACTGAGCTCGTTAGGTTCAGCGCCGCACTAGCACTGAAGAAGTTTGGTCAACCTCGCGTAATGTTTCATTGACATTCTACTGGACGTGCTTTGTTTTGCAGTGTGGAGTACAATGTTTCTTATATTTACCACGCCCTATTTTGCTATTTCGACCGTGACAATGTGGCTCTTCCAGGTCTTGCGCAGTAAGTATTGTTCAGCTACTCCCCTTTCTTCTTATTTCTCAGATATTTGATTGAGCTGTGGACTAACTGGTATATTGCGAAAACGTATGCAGGTACTTTAAAGACGCTAGTGACGAGGAGCGTGAACATGCTGAGAAATTGATGATATATCAGGTATGATCTTTGAGAAAAAAGATACTGTGACCTGCGGTCATATTTCTTTGATTCGTTCTGGATACCAGTGGTATCCACTCTTGTCTCGGTTTTAGACGTTGCTCTCCCATTTCGGTCATAATCTGGTCTGCAGTGTTCATGGTTGTTGTGAAGCATTACGGTTCAGATGTTATCAGTGACGTATTGCATGGTGATGTGCATTTCAGAACCAGCGAGGAGGAAGAGTTAAGTTGCAATCTATTGTTTTTCCTGAGATGGAATTTGACCATCCTGAAAAGGGAGATGCTCTTTATGGTTAGTAACTTCTCTGAATGACATATTCATTCGTAGTATGTTTATTGTCTACTGCATTCTATTTGTATTGCAACATTGGAATATCTAACCATGCTCGGTATGCTTTTCAGCTATGGAGTTGGCACTTGCATTGGAGAAGTTGACCAACGAGAAGCTTTTGCAGTTGCACCAGGTAAATTACGCGTTCTTTTAATGTTTCGTCACAAACACTTCATTAGCGTTGCAATGGTTTTCAGATAGTATATATCCGATGTTGTCAAAAGTTCCTCAGCATCTATAGTTACGTTTAGTGAGACTTAGAATCAAATAGGATTTTAAACTACTTAAGCAAGTCGTGTTAATATAGGTTGAATGCAGTCACTATGAAAATACTAACATGTCTTTTTCGTGGATTGAACAGGCTGCCTCTGATGCCAATGATCCCCAGATGACTGATTTTGTTGAAGGAGAGTTTCTCACAGAGCAGGTATTGCCACTTACACTTATTGCACAAAGTCATTGTGAGCCATAGCTTAACGACATCGTGTTGTTATAAGATGGAGTGACTATTAAGTTGTTGCGGTTGTTGTTACTTAGTAGGTGGTAAAAAGGTTGTCGTGAGTAGTAAGGCTTTGGTAATGTCTTAGGTTCGCTGTCAACAGCCTTACTTATTTGTCTTTGTGCCGATCTTTGATAATTTAATAGCGAACTTAGAAGATATAAGCTATTTATCTTTTGTTATGCCTTTAGGAGCAGATTACATTATACAATATGATTTCTTCACTTTTCTAATTTAGAGAATTTGGATGACTAAAGGTTGAAGCAATCAAGAAGGTGTCCGAGTACGTGGCTCAGCTACGGAGAGTTGGGAAAGGGCTTGGTAAGATGTTTAAATCCGATCACGTTTGTGATTGTGTTTGTGACTATACTGGTGACAATCCTAAATCAGTCAATTTGTATGTGACTGAAAATAAATAAAGAGTATCGTGTTTTGTGTTCACTTACGTCAGTGATGAAGTATCTTGATATCTTGGTGAACTCATGTCTGCTATGTGTATACAGGTGTCTACCACTTCGACTTGCAACTACAGGAAGAACAAAATGGCGCTGCTGCAGCTTAAGGATCTTTTACATTCATCTTTCCAATTTATTAGTGGAAGTGAGTTCTCATGCAAGATTACCTTGAAATTGGATGGATCACACTAGGTCTACGTATTGTCCTCGGTACTCAGCATCAAAAATATATGTGAGTTTGTGAGTAGAATTATTTCTACCTGAACAAGGATCCTACGGTAGCGCATTTCACTGCACACTTATAGGTTTTAGGCCTAGAATTGTGTTCTTTGAACAACCCTTTTTATCCATTTTGGAGAGCAGAGGTACATTCTTAATGGGGAAAGAATATGTATTTCATTTCTCCAGAGAAGCGCACATAGTTTTCCTGCATTGTGAGAACTTGGGTTAAATTTTTTGTTACACATCATATTTGTACTTGTGAGAATATCTGGTTGTAACTTTAAGCTCACAATTTCATATTTACGAAATCAGTGGTATTGCTTCCACATGATAATGGCAGTTGACGTTTGCAATGAACACCATCATGCTTTTTTAATGGTTTTGTATTTAAAATACTTATCTACTAATCTCAACTTTTTATGGCATCTTGTAACAATAGTTTGAACAATCAACACTAAGAAGAGAATTAGTAAACACTTATTTGGAATGCCAATTGAATTCCTATTGAGCACAATAGAACTTTATGAGCATGATTCTTGATAAGATTTTTTTCATGGTATTACCAACTAATATAATAACACATGACAAGAATACATCCATTGCATCCTGCTAAGGGATTTCCTTCTTGAATAGGGTGTGGCTTACAACTAACTATTGTCTCATCTGAAGCATTTTTAGTTTGAATTTGTTGTAAGGTTCATTAGATGTAGTGGAAAAAGGAGAATATATATAAAATTTTAACCTCCATTTATAACTCTAATTTCACAATGATTTATTGATTAATGAGCATGCTCATTAGCAAGGTTTGTTATGTGGTGGACAATTGTACCTACAAATCTTATATAATTGGGAATTTAGTAGGACTAGCAAGTCACTTGATACAAGTAGAGGTTGAGGTAGTACACTTACTTCAAGTCCACTTCTTTTATCTATGGCACATGATTAATGCACCATAGGTAAGATGTTGTAAATAATTTTTAATATGAAGAAATCAACTAAAATTTTATTCTAAATATTACATAATTTGTTTGTTCTTGTTGCATTTCTAAATGATTTAGTAAGGTATAACTAGAGCCGTATATATATATAAAATTAAAGAATAGAATATAATATTTTATTATAAAATAAATATATACAAATTGTAATATGGGTGGCCTTTTATAATTAATCTCAGATAATCCCTATTAATTTTAACCACAAAATTAATCATTGAAACAATAGTGTCCAAATATTTAAAGTTGTAAATTTTACTAAGATATAACTTAATACAAGCACCTTTTAATAATCCTTTAACATAGCAAATTTATTTTCTCTTAAAGGTTTTCTTGGAATAGCTTTAGGATGTAATGTATTTTAAAAAAAAAAATTATAAATAAGATTAAATTTAAAAATGATATTTTTTTATAGAAAGTTGTTATTGCTATTTATCTATCTATATAAATATATTTTAATAAGCAATTTATATTAAATTTATCAATTAAAGAATTTCAAATAATTACACAAAGAGACTTTTTAAGATTAGCGTGCAATTCATAAAAGGTGTATAATATTATTATAATATATGTGTTGCTACTTAAGTAAAAAATGCTTAAAATTCAATATTCTTGCAAACCTTCAATTAATCTAGTATTTTTTTTTGTATTATTTTAATCAATTTAATTTGTACATTCTAAATGATTTTTTTATAAGCATTTTAAGCAATTTATTTAGATTGTTTACAATTTCTTTATTGGCACATTTTTATAATTCATTTTTACAATCTTATTAATTAAATAACCAACTTTAATAGCATATAACTACTTATTATTAAAAATAAGGTATTAAATTATGATAAAATTATGTATACAATACAATGTATTTCTTTAAAATGCAAACAAACTTGTATTGTTAATATTACCAAAAAAAAAAAAAAAAAAAAAAAAAATTATCTTAAATAAAAAATTAGAATTTTTCTAAGTTTTTTTGAAAACTTTGTAGTATTAAAAATGTTTTGGAATTAAAGCAAATTATAGAATTTTATGGAGTTTTATTCCCTTTTTAAAAGAAAACTTTATTATGTGTACCAAATATCAATTCTATCTATACTTTTTATATTTTAAAAATAAATATCAAATAAAAAAAAAAATATATATATATATATATATATATATATATATAATATTTTTGATTCTTAAATTGAAATAAAATATAATTCAAACTAAAAAGATAAAATATCTATGCTTTCATATATAATTCTATAATATTATTAGAATAGATGTAGAAGAAGAGGTTATAGAAGGAGATTAATGGCTAAAGAAAAAGACCATGGTGGTTGTTTAAAGCTACAATTTTTCATATTTACATAACTTAAGTGCATCTTTAGATGATATTTTTTTATCTTATTTATAGGCTTGAAAGCTTGAAGATGCCAACCACTCCATAAACCACTTACATCAATGTAATGACTTAACTATCATTTTAAATGATTACTTTCATTTAGCAAACTTTAACTATTTTTAAATTTTTTATTTCATAGTTTTTAAAATAATGTCATTATGTGTTATGCAAGATTTTTAAGCAAAAAATTATTTAGGATTAAAGTTTTATATTTGAAATATATTTTATATTCAAATTATAATTTTAAAAACATAACTGAAATTTTATTATTCTTTTTTGGAAATCTCTATTATTATATAAATTTATATTTGTGATTAGTAAAAGTAATAAAAAGTAAATTTGAAGATGCCATTGATTGAGTACATTAAGTTTGTATTTATAAAAATACTACCAGTTTTATAGGTATTGCTAAGATCTTGCTATTAGATATTTCTGTGAACTTATATATACAATTATATTATTGATTTAAAAAAAGTTGCTAAGATCTTGCCATTGTAATATAAGTACATAATATAACCATCAACATTAGAAAAAAGAAATTTTAAAATAGGTTGGTACTTGTAATTGTTGATATAAAGTACTTAGAAGCCTTGGTTTTAGTACTTAGAATGTTTTTTTGATTCATTAGATACTTCAGTTTTTTTATTTTTATATACTATTTTGTAAATATATATTTTTTATACACACATATATGTGTATAACTAAAAAACATGGTTAATCTTTATTATATAAGAATTATTAATCTTTTGGACGAATTAAAAGTAAAAGTTATATTGATAAAAACAAATTGCAACAAGTTCTTGTGGCATTTACAAGGAAAATATGTCTAATATAAAGGAAAATAGTTTGATTTATCTAATGGTTTTAATCTCATTTTTATGTTTAGTATATTAATATAAAGCTAGTACAATCATAAAGATTGTTTGATTTTAATTTTGTTAGATTACAAAAATCTTATACTTATTTTATTATATAATGTGCATCAAGGATAATTTAAAATATTGTTTAAAAAGATACTTAAGAAATTTTTAGTAATCAATTTAGTAAATTTTTAGTAATTAGTCTAATAGATTTATATACTAATAAGTAGTGATAGAATCCTAAAAATATATTATCAATTTTTTAAAATAAATAATTGTCTTACATTTAGAATGCTATTTTCTTAAAATTAAAATATATCTTAATTCTAATTAAAATATTATTTTTTATTGATCCATGATAGAAATTTTATTAAAAATAATTACAAGTATGCATTTTAAAGTTGTTTTAGATTATATGTATAGTACAAATGGGAGTAAAAAATCATTATTCAAATCAATTGATATTATTCTTTAAATGCTTGTAGATTGTAATATTTTTAGTTCTTTTCCTTTATCATACTTCAATCTCCTTTATCTTTAAGTTGTACTTATTATATTTCTTATATAATAATTTTGCACATTCAAACATATATTTAAAAATTGTAATCAAATAATTAATTAAATCAAATTATTATATTCCTTAAATTTTAGAATACAAGCAACTTGCATAAGTCATGTATATATATATATATTTAAAAAGAGTGAGCTTTTATTGTATTTAAATAATATTTAATTACAAAAACAATTACTAAACTAATTACTAAAAAATCTATAATGTGAATAGAAAAGAAAAGTTTTAGGCGTGCTTATAATTTTTTAATTTGTGATAGAATTCTTCTTGTCAATTATATAATAGCATAGCATTTGTTTCTTTTATAATCTCTAATAATATGTTAAATTTTGCAAGAAGTTTAAGATTGTATTTTTTCTATGAACCAAGATTTTTCAAATTATCTTTTTTTTACACACTCACCATCTATCAACCCTATAAAGAACATAGTTTAAATTACAAATACAACTACAACCATCTATAGATTCTTATATGTTTATTTTAGTTGTTACAAAGATATTGCATAGCTTAAAATAGGAAGTATGTTGTTAAGTTATAAAATAATCAATAATCTTATAACTAAATATAATAGGTGTGGTAATTATGAATCATTATTCAATCATAGTAAAAATATGATTTTTTTGCAATTTTTTAGCAATAATATTTCCTAAAGAGTATTTTAATATATGTGTGAGCATATATATATATATATATATATATATATATAAAAATATATGTGTGTATATATGTGTATATTTACATGTTTTAAAAATAAATAAATTTACATATAATATACAAATAATTATAATTATTACAAATAAGAATGTTTTCAAGTTTTTTTTATATCCTAAATACTAAATATTTTTAATTAATAAGATCAAATGAAAGGATTTGAATATAAAAAATATTTTTAAAACTATTTGTGATAGAATTTGTAAAATTAAAAATTAAATCAAATTCAGTGTATACAAAACTAAAAAATAAAAAATCCTTGTCTATATATGTATAAAACACTATAAAACTTAACTAAGTAATTAAAATTAGTCACTTTTTATAAACTAATATAAAACAATTAAAGAATAAAATCTAAATTTAATACTAATTATAAAATTTAAAATAAATAATAAATAATGAATAATGAGTAAAAAAATTAATATATAAAAATAGATATTATAATAATCAAAATAATATTAATCAATAATATAAATTTAATGTAAAGTTATATTCAAAAACTTAAAACTACCCAATATATAATATGTAATTAATGAATTATATAAATATTACATATGTATTATAATATAATTTAAATTTAATTTAAAAATCTAAATAACTTACATATATATACAAAAAAAAAAACTTAAATATATACATACAAACTAATGTATAATTTTATATTTTAATAACAAAAACAAATCTATAAAATCAAAATGACCATAATAAAGTTTAAGATATATAATGGTTAAAAAATGTGATAAAAAATACTAAAACTACTTTTATTTTGTATGACAAAAAATATATAGAAAATAAAATGAATCTCAAAATATTTAAATTTTAAAATAAGTAATTAAAAAATAATAATACATCATAAAGAATTAAACAATATATGTATAAATTAAAACACAAAATATACCATATACTTTATAATAAAAAAAATAAACACAAATATATTTTTATAAGAGAATATATAATAAAATATTTATTTATGGTATAAATATCAACATAAAATATTAAATACAAATAAAATAATAAAGATTTATAAATAAAACTTAATTAATTTTATTTAGATTTTTTTCAAAATAAGAGAAATATTAAAAAAATAAAAATAATCTTCTATTAAAATTTTAAATAATATTTTTTAGTATTTATACTACTTCTATATATATATATATATATATATATATATATATATATATATATATATATATATATATATATATATAATTTAAAAAATAAAAAATAAAAAATAAAAAAATAAAAAATAAAAAAATAAAAAAATATTTATTTTTATTATATAATTAATAATAATAATAATAATAATAATAATAATAGAAATGATTAGGTTTAAAATTTTATAAATTGATTTTAATAATAAATTATAAGATTAGATTTAATTATGCGCTTATTTGTTATTATTTTTGTTATAATTATTTGTGTGCATATTGTTAAGAAGATTAAAAAAATTTACATCTATTTGACCTTAGTTTCTTTACAATATCAAATTCTATTGAATCACTTACTCTACCATAATAACTAAAATGTTCTTTTATATGCACATCTTATAATAAATTCTTTCTAAATATTTTTCTTTTTCCTACCTTTTTATATTTTAAACCTTATCATTTAATAAGAATGCTATTTCAAATTTGTAGAAAAGAAAGATACAAGAATCCCAATCTGAAACTTTCTCCTTTTCACTCTTCTTTATACTTTGTACCTATTACCAAATAACAATGCAACATTGAATCAATGACAAAGTGTCATGGACATATAATAGAAGAGGATTTTAGAAATTTTTCAATGGTTCTAAGAAGGCCCTAATAGGTCCTAGTAGGTTCCAAAAGATCCTAGAAAGTTTTAGAAGATCTTAGATAGTTGTAATAGGTTCTTAGAAGCTTAGATATTTTAAAAAGTTTCCAAAAAAAGATTTTAGGTTTATTTCACCTCTAAGCATGAAAAAAACTCTTCAAGGAGCTTCCTTGCATCTAATATATATAGGAATTGAAGCTGAGAGGATTCTCAATTTTGACGATGCAATCCTTGTGGCTCAACTAGGGCTTTTGGTCTTATTCTTATATCTTGTTGTAGCTCCTTATTTGTGATATAAAATAAACCTCTTTTGTTTTAATTCTTTGAACTTTTGAAGTCTTATTCTACTTGAATAGTGTGTTTGTAACAATTTATTAAGATTGACATAATATAATATCAAAGTTTTGTTTTTTTGGATAAAGAGTGGATTATCCTTCTTCTTGGAAGTATTATAGTATCCTAGAGATTACAAATTATCCACTTCTAGATTGATATTTTTTTTGATTTTTTGTATATATTTCTTCTTGTTTCATTTCTATGGCAAGAAGTGACGAATTTAATATGGTGGATTTTAAAGAAGTCAAATTGGGTTCAATTATAAATACTCTTAAAGTATTGAGAGTCAAAATCAAGACCTTATTTAAACAAAATAAAGAACTTTATATGTCCATATATAATAGTTAAAGAGTAGAGCCATCTTAGCCATTATTACAAGTTATCTTAAGAATTCCATCACTAAGATCTACTTTATTGGAAGATGTATGTATTTGAGATGGTAATGCAATATCAATAACAAAATAATTAAGAATTAGATTCTAAAGAAATTTGATAGAACTTGTTCAAAGTTTTATGGCTTTGTAAATCAAGTACAATTTATTATTTTGCTCCAATTTCAATAATATTGTATAAAAGTATCTTATATTAGTCTAATTAAAACCTTGCTTTCAAGTCAAGCTTTGTCATGGTTTGCTCTATTGTTTAAAAAGAATTCTTCTTTATTACATAATTTTAAAATATTTTTGGCAATATTTGCAAAAGTTATAGAAAACATGATAAGATTTGTTTTGCCACAATAAAAATCCAAGTTCTTTGACAAAGAGTATATTTTATATCTATTTATTTTTTTAAAATTTTGGCAATTAGCATGTCATATCAATTGAGGTGAAGATGTATTAACAAATTAATTTCATTGGAATTATAAGAGAATGTAAAAGATCTAATATTGTCTATTTTTTATCTTCAAATTCTTAATGAAGCCATCAATCAAGTTGAAAAGTACAATAACTAGCTATTTTAATATTTGTAAGATAAATATCCATTACATGTATCACAACTTTATACCAATTACTTGGCATCTTCTACATCTTTGAACTCTAGCAAATATTTGGAAATAAAAGATATACAAATTGATGGGATTTGCTTCTTACTTCTTCTTTCTGAGCAAGAGAAGAAGCATTGAAAAGAACATGGCTTATATTTATATTATAGAGAATCTAACCACAAGGCTAATAATTACTAAAAAAAATATTGATATACATATTGCATGAGAAGTGTGGCCATATTATCAAATATTTTGTAAGAAAACAAGGGAGTCAAGCCACAATAGGAACTATGCGGCTAAATTCTTCTATTCTACAAATCAAAAAAGGTCCTATATTATTATCTAATATTTCTTGTTACTTTACTATACCTATATATTTGGATGCCTAAAAATTCAAAACTCTTGCTTTAGTAGATTCAAGAGTCTCTATATGCTTCATTGATTTAGAATTTTTAAGAATCTATAAAATTCTTATAATTAAGATATCCAAGACCGTTCATGTAGAGGTCATAGATAGTTGACTATTATCCTTTGAAAATATTACTCATAAAATTAGTTTATTAGAGGTAACATCAAAGAATTATAATAATTTTATTATATTTAATATTATTAGATCTCTATTTAATTCCATCATTTTAAGACTTTCTTGATTTGAAAGATATAATCTCTATATAGATTGGATATTTTCTAAAATAGAATTTTCTATAATAACATAACATATTATTACTTAACCTAATAAAAAATATCATACACCTGATAGATCTAAAATCATAAAACTTTTTTTTATTAGAATTAGAACTTTTATGAAAGCAACTAAATAAGATATTCTTTTTATTATTTATATAACTCCAACATTTGAAGCAACAAATATTCCAACGACTCTTTTAAAAGAATATATAGATTTTGAAGATATATTTGAAAAAAAATATATAAATACTTTATCAAAACATTGTATATATGATTGTACTATTGATCTTCAAGATGGCACACAACCATCTTTTGGACTAATTTATAACTTATTATAAAATTAGCTTATATCATTGAAGGAATATATTGACAAGAATTCAACAAAGAACTTTATTCAATATTCAAAATTTATTGGTGGTGCATCTATATTCTTTGTGAAGTAAAAAGATGGATCTTTGTAGATGTGCATCAACTATTATGGTCTCAACAAAGTGATAATAAAAAATCATTATCTTTTGCCATTAATATCTAAGCTCTTTGATCAATTAGGCCAAGCTAAGATCTATATCAAACTAAATTGTTATGGAGCTTATAATCTAGTATGCATGAAAGAAGGAGACAAATAGAAGACCACTTTTTGTATAAGATATGGGCACTTCAAATACAATGTCATACCATTTGACTTTACAAATGTGCTAATTATTTTTAAATATTTGATGAATGATGTATTTTATGAATTCCTTAATGACTTTGTTATATGTTATTTGGACAACATCTTGATTCTAAAAGATCATGAATAATATGTCCACCTTATCTTATAAAGATTATGAGATATTAGATTGTATGCCAAATTGGAAAAATATGTTATTGTGTTATGTGAAATTCAACTTGAAAATGCATTAGGCATTTACTTGTAGAAGGATTTCAACTTACCTTAAAGTTCTTGTAATAAAAAAGAAATGTATGAAGTGTTTAGAAATACCCGTCTTAATAATTGTAACCCTCTTAAAATCCTCAAGTCAATTTATTTTATTTCTATCAATTTTAAATCACATCCTTGCCATTGCCAATCTTATTCCTAAATGGCTTTACTTAGATAATTTTCAAGGTCATTTATATGCCTTTTATTTATCTCTAAGATAATTAAGTATATTTCAAGCTTATGGATATGGCCTCTATTAATACTATCTAAGCCACTACAAAACTTAATAAAACATCAAACAATTTTCAAACAAATCTTAAATAATCTTAAATAATCCTTATAAAAATCTTAAAATAAACCTATCAATCCTCAACAAAATTCTAAAAATCCTATCTAAATTTTAGCTAAATTTTAACCAAATCTTAACTAAAATCTAATCAATCTTAAAAAATATTAATTAAACTTTAAAAAATCTTAATTAAATCCTACCTAAATCATAATCAATTCTAAAGAATCTTATCCAAATCTTAATCAAACCTTAGAAATTTTTTAAGTAAATCCTAATTAAATCTTAATTAATCCTATAAAAATCCTATTCAAATCTTAATCAAATCTTAATCAAATCTTTAAAAAATCTAAATTAATTTAAAAAAATCTTATCCAAATCTTAAAAAAATATTAATTAAATCTTATTTAATTTTAAATAAATTTAATAATAAATTAAAATTCATATAACTTTCTAATTAACTGTTGATTTCACTTAAGACTTTGCACAATCTTCAAACTTTTAGTTGACAATATATTATTATATTACATGTCGTCTTATTTGAAAATGCATCAAGCACTTGATTGTAGAAGATAAACTTGTATTTTGTAACTAACTAAGAACCTAATAATCTTAATAAAATCTTAATAAATTCCAATTGAATCTTTAATAATCCTAATCAAATCCAAAAGTAATCATAAAAAAATTCTAAAGAAATTCCAATGAAATCATAAAGAAACCTTAAAGAAATCTTAATAAATCTTTAGGAATCACAAAGAAATTATAAAGAAATCATATAGATATCTTAAAGAAATCTTAAGCAAATCCTAGCCAATCCTAAAAAAATCTTAGTACAATCCTAATACAATCTTAATTTAATAAAATCCTAATAAAATCCTAATCAACTTTCATAAATTTTTAAAAATATCTTAAATAAATCCTAATAAAATCTTATGCAATTTTAATGAAATCCTAAAGATATCTTAAATAAATCTTAATAAAATCTTAGTCAAATTCTAATCAAATTCTAATGAAATCCAAATAAAATCCTAATCAAATCCTAATCAAATTTTAATGAAATTCTAATAAAACCCTATTAAAATCCTAATAAAACTTTAATAAAATCCTATAGCAATTTTAAAACCTCAATAATTATTAAATTAATTATTGAACTTCATTCAAAATTTTTATACTTTTTAATTTGTTAGTTAAAAATAAGTGTACAAAATTTGAAAAAATTTGAATTTATAGATTAAAAGAAAAAACTCTTAATCAGCTCAAGTATCATCCATCCTCCTTTTCCAACCTTGATGTCAATCTTCTAATGTCAATAGATCCTTTTTGCACTATTTATATGTTCTAAAATTTTATAAAAATACTAAAAACCATATTAACTACTTGTTCAAAAAAAACCATTCCAATCTAATTAGCAAATTGCTGAAAATCAAAAAAATCCCCATTGACCCTCAAAATCCAATTTTTGAGATTCTAGCCCACTTAAATTCTAATAAACTTTAATCTAACTATTCAATCAAGCTATAATTTACAACAAACATTCAACACAATTGTATTCACAAACCTACAAATTTTTATTTATAGATTTCCTATAAAACTTATAAAATTTTCTAAAATGTGAATCTATTTTATTTTTCAACAATCAAAGTCATTCAAATAGAACCTTAATTTTGTATAGCTCTCACAAAGTCATTATAAACTCAAAAGCCTTAAAACTAGCTCTTAAAGAAATCCTATTAAGTTTGCTATCTAATTTTATTCTTTGATTAATAAAAAAATTCCTTTCTATTGTAGGTATACAATTTTGTGCCTTGGAATTTGATTTCAATTCTAGTTTACAACTGGCCTTCTTGGATATCAATCCAAGGTTATTAAAAATAATTTCTATTGAAAACTATTTTTAAATTTTTTTTTATCTAAAGATGTCTATAATATTATTTTTGCTAATCTATCTTATTTTGTCTTGTTTTTGGTCCTATAAAGTAAATAAAAGCTCTTTTAACAAAAAATAAAATTTTAATAGTAAATATATTTATTATCTTCTTATTTTTTATTTATATTTTTAAAAATAACTTCATTACTAAGTCTTCAATTTAGCTCATCTATAATACTTTTTTTCTTTTTTTTTTCTTTTTTTTATCCTATAGCTATATTACAACATAGCAATGTACAAAATATATTAGATGAATTGTAAATATTGATTGAGAAAAAAATCAAATATTTTGCTCAGAATCAAGTGGCCTCCTTTTTCAACTTGGATGTTGAATTCATAGTTCCAATATCTTCCTTTTGAACCATCAATATATTATTGTTGGATATTCTTTATCTTAATTAAATTCTTAGTCTTTAAATTATTCATCTATTTTGATTTTTGTATTATTTTTTGGATTTGATTCTTTATTATAATAAGTGTCTATATCTCTTTATTTAAATAACTTCACTCACTTGCCTATTATAGGTATCTTTAATTTTATACCATCAAGTTCTTGCAACAAGTATGTGAAATTGTTATAGGCCTTTTTCATAATGTATGGTCCAAACTAACATTTAAATTTTTTTTATAAAATATTATATTGGTTATTAAATTATTATTGTAGACCAAGACCTATTCACCTTTTTCAATTGCTTTAGGCCATAGTTAATATTTTCTATCAATTTATTTATTTATTTATATTTTTTTTTACTTCTTTCAACTTCTCTATTGTTGCTTCAATATTATTAGATTTTTTTTTCCAATTGTTGAATCTGCAATGCTAAAAATTCCTTGTCTATTAAGATCATCCTTCCAAGACAATACATTCTATATAGGTACTACCTCTTCTATTGGCATTATTAGCTTTTATCTATATATTAGTTTAGAAGATACATAACTTGTCATTAAACTAAAAGTTGTGCAATTTGTCTATAGTACAAATGGCAATAGTCTAGACCACTTATTACATGCCATTACATGCTATTACTTTACCATTACATGCTTTTACTAAAGTCTTAATAGTAAGTGAATGTCTACACTCACTCTTTCTATTATCTTTTGGATTATATATTATTGTCAAAAAAAGCTTAGTTTCCATTCTTTCAAAGAATTCTTATACTTTTCTTGCATCCAATCTCCTTCTATTTGTAATGATTTTTTCAATACAACTATAGCAACAAATATCATTTTTCAAAAAAATCAACATATATCTTCAATATTTTTTGTTTTTAATGCTCGCCCTTTAAGTACATTTGATAAACTTTTTCATGCAAGTATTAAATATTTCATTTGCTTAAGTCTTATTAGTATTTTTACTAAATCCACCACTCATTTGTAATATAATACTAAAAGATATATTAGATATAATCCATCTTGATGCCAAATATTAGAATAAAATTAATAAATCTTATATAATCTTACAAATTCAACTACATCTTTTATACATGCTTTTCTACCAACATCTCTTTTTTAACTTAATAAAAGTTATCCAAATTTGTCTATGCCTTATCTACCAACTTTCATAGAATTCCTTAATAATCTTTTATTGAAGTTTTAAATCATATATTACATATTGTGGTACTTTTCTTCTTTGCTTTGGATGCTTCTATAAATATCCATCATACAAAAAATATCTATGAGTCTTTTTATAGATATTTTTAAATTCTTTATTTATCTAATCCGTTTATTGCTTTAATGTGCTTAGATATTTTTTAATATTTATCTATTTATCTTCATATAAATTTTTAAAAAATAATTTCAATGGTATATTCAAACATACACCTTCTCTTCTTAATAATGCGTTAGAATAAAAATTTGTACCCACATCATTTTTCAAATCAATCATATCTTTTTAATTACATCCATATAATCCACATATGTATCCAATAATAAGAATCTTATTTATTCCAAATATAGACTTTATACATGATAAAGTATAAAGTATAAAGTATACATCTAAACTTGATAAAATCTTTTTATAATCTATAATATGATTTGTAACAAATCTATGACAGTCTTTTTGATCCAATATCTTATCTTTTTTTTATATATCTTTTAATAGAAATATAATCTAAAAAAGTGGTCTTTTTTGATATAAAATCCTTTAATATTTTATTCATACCATTTATCATATGAACTACTAAATTAATAGTCCTTTGAGGAAATATACACATTCTTATTAAATCCAATAGAATCTTCATAGTACTTAAATTTCTACTTTGTATTGTTAATTCAAATTGATCATATCTTGAATAAAGATCATCCATTAAATAGATTACTCATCTAATAAATGCTTCTATAAATTTATCTATAATTAGACTTAAATCTATATTTTTAATAATTATCTTATTTATAAGTTACATATTTTGAATAAATATCATAGTTCCATTCTTCTTTGATATTATTAGGGACATACACTTTGGAGGTTCATAGAACCTTTTAGAACATTCTAGAGCTTCTTGAATTAATAAAAGTTAATTGAATATTAGAGACATATACTTTAGAGGTTCACAAAATCTTTAAGAATATTCTAGAGCTTCTTGAGTTAGTGAAAGTCAGTTGAGAAGCTTCCTTGTTGGTGAAAATAGCTCAAGAAATTTCCTAGTTAATAAAAAGAGATCAAGAAGCTTTGAAATTGGTAGAAAGAGCTCAAGAAGCTTTTTAGTTGGTAGAAGCTGCTCAAGAAGTTTCTTAGTTTGATAGAAGCCACTTAAGAAGTATTTTAGACAGGAGTATATATAAGAATCAAGACTGAAGAGTTCTTTAGTTTCAACAATGTATCTCTTGGAGTTCTAGCTCACCTTTCTTGGTGTTGTTTGTATATTCATCTAATTAATTCAAATTCTTATTGGTTTTTTCTTGAAACCTTGTTCTAGTTTAAATCTCTTATTTTATATTCTCGTATCTTTGATAATTTGTTAAAACTACCTTCATCTTAGATATGAGAGTTGGATCCTTTTTGTTAGAGAGTAGATTATCTCTCTTCTTGAAGATATACCAGTGCTTTAGAGGTTGCAGATTACCCTCTTTTAAATTAATATTTTCTTCATTACAATATTGAAGCTTTATCCCTCTTGTGAAAAAATAGATCACCCCTCTCCTTGAAGGTCTTAAAGCGTTTTAGAGGTTGCGCATTATCTTCCTCTAAATTGATATTGTATTCTTATAGATCCATTTCTTCTTTCTTTTAGAATGGCTGAAGGTCAAAATATTAGTAGAACCAAATCTTTTGAGTACAAGTTAGATGCCATTATAGGTGCTCTTACTTATTAAGACTATGGAGATTAAAAAGGTTGTTATAAAATTTCATAACAATGCAACATTTGAAACATCACAATCTAGACTGCATTTACTTCCAACTTTTGTACTTGAGGATACATTACTATCTATGCTACGTTAAAAAAATCCACTTAATCAACAACGTAAGGAGCCTCAAGTTAGTCTTCTGAAAAAATATGATGGTATGTGTTCAAAGTTCCAAGGATTTGTCAATCAAATTTGATTGATAAAAGTTCTACAATCTGATACTTATTCAATAGAAGAATCATGGATTGGATTGATTGGTACCTTGCTTACAAGACAAGAATTATCATAGTTTGCTACCTTGTTTGAAAAAAAATTATTAATTTTGAATAACTTTGACAATTTTATGGAAGAATTTGGAGAAGCATTTGGAAAATATGACAAGGCTTATTAGACAACAACTAAAATCCAAGCATTGCATCAAAAGGCGCCCTTTGCATCAATCTATGAATCTGATTTTAGACAACTAGCATGTGATATCAATTGGGACGAAGAAGCCTTAATGAGTCAATTTTATTGGAGATTAAGAGATGATGTAAAGGATTTATTACTATCACTCCTAGATCCACAATTATTTAATGAAGCCATTAGCCAAGCTATAAAATATGATAATCAATTATTTTAACATTATCAAGTCCAACGTTTATGGACTTTAACAAAACAACATGTAATCCGACATACTCTTGCTACATCAATAAGCATTCTGAATTCATATTTAGAAATAAAAGGTATACAATTTGATGCAGTATATTTTAAACCTCTTAGTCCACAAAAAAAGAAGCGTCAAATAGAAGAAGGTCTATGCTTGTATTGTAGCAAAGAAGGCCATAAGATTGACAATTGTTCAAAAAAATAAAATCAACATATTATCAAAATCAGGAGTGCAATTGTTCAAGAAAATAAAGATATTTAGCCACAATAGGGACTATGCGGCTAAACAATCCAACATCACAAAACTATTTAAGTTCCTCTCTTTCTACTCAACCTACTTGTTATTTTATAATTCTTTTATATTTTGGCCCTTAGAAGCTTCAAACAATCACCTTGTTGGATTTAAGGATATCCACTTATTTCACAAATGACGCATTCATTAAACTTCATAAAATTCTTCTAGTACAAAAATCCAAATCTATTCATGTAGAGATAATAGATAGACTATCCTTATCCTTTGGTAGTATCATCCATGAAACCACACCTATAGAAGTGTTGTTCAAAGATCATAGATGCCAAATTATATTCAACGTTATTAGGATTCCTTCAAATCCTATTATTCTTAGACTATCTTGGTTGAAAAAGTATAATCCATCTATAGATTGGAAGTCATGAAGAATAACATTTTTGATAGAAATCCCTGTAAAAAAACTTTGTAAAAAGTCATGAATTAGTAAGCCTTTATTTGTTGGAGCAAGGACTTTTATAAGTTTTATCAAAGAAGATACACTATTTGTTATTTATGTAACTCCAATTAAAAAAGATATGACTTCCATCGGTAAGTATTTTAGAGTAGTATAGCAAATTTTAAGATATTTTTTAGAAAAAAAATGTTGATATACTACCGAAGCACCAACCATACAATTGTATTATAGATCTTTAGGAAGGAATGCAATTATCTTTTGGTCCAATTTATAATCTTTCTCAAAATGAGATTTTGACGTTGAAAGATTGTATTGATGAAAACCTTGTAAAGAACTTCATCAAGCATTCAAAGTCTTTAATAGTTGCACCTATAGTTTTTGTAAAAAAAAATGATGGTTCCTTATATATATGCATTGATTATTAAAAATTGGATAAGATAACAATGAAGAATTGTTATCCACTATCATTAATCTTAGGACTTTTGGAGCAACTCAGCCAAGCCAAGATCTATATCAAGATAGAACTTTGTGGAGCATATAACATGGTATGGATCAAGGAAGGAGATGAATGGAAGACCGCATTTTGAACAAGATATAGATATTTTGAATATAATATCATATCCTTTGGACTAACAAATGTACCTGCTATCTTTTAACATTTAATAAATGACATCTTTTGAAAGTATCTAGACAAATTCATGGTGATCTATCTTGATGATATTTTGATCTACTCAAAAAATCTGGAAGAATACAAGGGACATGTCAAATTGGTATTACAAAAGTTGCGAGATACATGATTATATGCTAAACCAAGAAAATATATATTTTATCAATCTAAGATGGAATTTTTGGGACATATTATATCTATTGAGGGTTTGATGATGGATCCCAAGAAGGTAGAGGTAGTTATGTAATAAGCCATTCCAAAGATTGTGAAAGACGTACAATACTTTCTTGGATTTGTTAACTTCTATCAGATCTTTATCAAAAATTATTCTCAAGTTGTAGTCTCTCTTATTCAATTGGCATATAAGGACAAGTTAGAATGGGGGCTTCAAGTAGAAAAGATATTCTAAGATGTCAAGATGACGTTTACCACACCTCCAATCTTGGTGCATCTAGACTTTACAAAAGTATTTTACATGAAGACTGATACTTTGGATTTTGCACTAAGGTCCATACTTTCACAAATGGGCATAGACAATAAATTCTATCCTATTGTATTTTATTCTCAATTTTTTTTTATTACCAAAATTAATTATAAAATCTATAATAAAAAACTTTTGGCTATTATGGATTCTTTTTAAGAATGACATCATTTTCTTGAAGGAATAATGCATCCTGTGATTGTATATACAAATGATAAAAATTTGGAATATTTTATGTTAACTCAAGTTCTTAATTGCCATCAAGCTCAATGAAATATGTTGCTATTTCAATTTAACTTTGTTATCACTTATCAATTTAAGAAGTATCAAAGATTGTTTGATCTTTTATCAAGGAGATTATATCTTGTATCAAGATAGAAGAGGTAGCGTTTGATCAACAATATGCAGCTTTGTTTAAATTAAAGCAATTTCATCTTTGTGCCACTATTACATCAGCACCTATTGATTCTAGTTTTGTCAATGAGATGCGTACGGCAACCACTAATGATGCTTTAGCCCTTGATGCCAAGCATTGCCTAAAAAAAATGCTGATAAATTCAAGTTTAAAGAAGACTTTCTATACTTTAAAGAATGTTTATATATCCTAGAAGGACCAACACAACTGTACGTTCTTCAATCCCGCCATGATTTTTCAACTGTTGCTCATTTTAGATATAATAAGACCTTGGAACTTATTTCTTGAGATTTTTGATGGCTTCCAATGTAAAAGGTAGTGAAGGATGTTGTGCTCTCTTGCAACATCTGTTCAAGGTCCAAAAATCCTTAACATCGCCCTTATGGACTCTTACAATCCTTGTTTGTTCTAAGATAGTCATGGTCTTCTATCTCAATAGATTTCATCACGGATCTACTATCATTCAATTCATTAGATATCATCCTTGTAGTAATTGATCAACTCACAAAGATATCTTATTTCATTTTTTATAAGAAGATTGTGTCTAGTGAAGAAATAGAAAGGCTCTTTCTTTATAATATATATCAATATCATAGCCTATCAGATGATATTGTATCCGATCAAGGACACCAATTGTAAAGATGAATATTCACTCTTCAACACAAGTTATACAATGGCCTTATTTAAGAGTTGCTTGTAATTGGTGGTATGAAGTGAAAGAAGCAAATAGCAAGTACATCAAGAATAACAACCACAAAACAAGGGAAATAAAGCATACCAAGCAAATATACAATTCAAAACTATATCACATTCTATTTATTATATTTTTACCTAGTAAAAAATAAAAATAAAATAAAAGTTATATTTTTGAATAGATAATTTTTTTATCTTTTTAATGGTATAAAAAATATGTGAATCCAAATTACTATGAGTAAGTTATGATAATCCAAAGATAGAAGGTAAATAATAAAAAAGTTAAATTAAATTTTTTTATCTCAAAGATAACTTATTTAAGAGATCATGAGTTTGAACCTCACCAAGGCTCACAAGTAGTATATATGGATCTCCTAGAGGGCCACGAGGCCTTAGTCTTATCCTCCTACCTACATCCAAGGTGCCACAATCCATATGGGACTTGTGCACCTCTCTTCTTACAAGGACTACACTAGCTGCTTGTCCTCATATTTTCTACTAGTAAAATTCATTTTTTTTTGCACTTTTGACTTTACCATGGTGTTCAAAAATATCCAATTAGCCTAGGAACCTTATATGGCCTTCAAATTTTGTTCCAATTCTTCATAATAGCTTCCAATGTGGTAAAACTTATTTTTATCAAAGTCTTCAAAATTATTCTAAAAATTCCTAAAAAATTCCTAAAAAATTCTAAAAATTTACATACTATTTTTAAAATAATAAAATCAATTTAAAACTATTTTATTCTACCTTGGTGATTTTTTATAATAATAAAATCAATTCAAATCAACTAAAATTCCTATTTTCTATATAAATAATTAAAAAGACATGAGATTTCTTTCTCATGCTTCTTCTACCTACTAAGTAACATTTATATATTTTTAATAAGTGATACATAGAGATAGAAGGCCAATGTAGACATTGGTCTCAATAACTAAATATTAATTCTTATAATGAAGAAAAATATTAAATCAACTAAGATAATTGCTTCCAAGACTTACTAGGATCCTATTTCTTTCTCACTAATACTAATTTTTCTTCATTTAGCATCATCTAAATACATCTTTACTTTATAATTATAGTTTTGGCACTCTAAATGTATTCTTTTATGCTAAAATAACTAATGAATCAATTTGATGACTCACATATGGTGACCATTTGGAACGACTTACAAAAGAAAAGAATCCAAAATTTGACCTCTCAGAATGCTATTGAATAAATAAAAGAATTGTCTATAAAAATTTTAACAATTATTTGAAAGAAGAATGAATGAGTTGTTACTAATTTGAAGGAATTAAAGGAAATTTGTTCTATAGAAGCAAAGAAAGAAGAGAGAAAAAATTATATCAAATATAAAAATTAATAATTATAAAAAAAATAAATTAAAGCTTAAAATAAAAAATAAAAAATAATAGATAATAATTTCAGATTCCTCTTTAATATGAGAAGATTTTGGTATCATCCTTCTAAAGCATATATATCCATTAGATGTTGAGGTTGGTCTTTTCCTACACTAATACTAACTCATTGGAATATCTCATTTTTCCAATCAAATTCAAATCTAAGATGCTTCAATAACAACCTCTCTTATAATCAACACTACAACTTTTCTTAGATGTTTATTAAATATAAAATCATAAATTTTGATATTCTATTTTTTTTTTTTTGTATATTCTACAAATCACACTCTATATTCTTTACATCTATTTCCAGAAGTTTTAGTAGGAAAATCTTCTCTATTCAATATTTGTAACTAAATTGAATTATTTAAAAAGACTTTTTTAACTACATAAGGAGCCAACTATAAGGCATCAAATTTTTCTAGAAAACCTAATCTCTTAGCATCTTGTAAAAGGACCAATATGCCAATCCTAAAAATTCTAATCTTGAGTTGTTTATCAAAAATAATTTTTTTTCTTCTTTGTATAGTCTTTGTATATTGAATATTGTGTCTTCTGTCCTTATCTAGACTTTCTAGTCTTTCCAATCTATCCATCAAAGATTGTTTTGTTGATAATCTTTTTGTCAAGACAATTCAAAAAGAAGGGATTTCAAATTCAATTGATAAAATGGCTTCTATATCATAAATTAGGGAAAATAGAGTGGCTTGAGTGGTCACCTTAAGCATGGTCTTATAAGCCCATAAAGTTGCTCGAAGCTTGATACCTTAATCCCGTTTGAAAGTCTTTATGGTTTTTTTTAAGGATATTAATCAAAATTTGATTCACCCTCTCCGTATATTCATTAGTTTGAAGGTGATAAGAGGTAGTCTTCATATGATCAATTTTAAACTGTGAGGTCAAGTCTTCTATTATTTCATATAAGAGATATTTGCTCCTATCACTAATTAGGATTTTTGAACATCCAAACTTAATAATAATCTGCTCATAAAAGAATTTGGCTCCTTGCTTAAGATTATTGGTCTTCATTGCCTTTGCCTCAATTCATTTGGTAAGGTATTTAGTTGCTACAGCTATATGGTTCATTCTACTTGTAGAATTAGAATAGACTTCTCTAATATAATCTATTCCCTATTTTTCAAATGGAACTAAAGGTAAGGACACATGGAAAGGTAAGTTCATTCAGAGGTCATTTCTAGCATATCTTTGACATGCATCACATATTTTAATATAATTGTGGATATCTTGGAATAAAATAAGCCAAAAGTAGCTAGCTCTAAGGATCTTCTTTATATTTTTTATTCTATTCAAATTTCACATCTTTTTATTAAAATCTAATAATAGGCATGGAGATGATAGCATAGTCATGTATCACTCTCCAATACCATTCAATATATCTTAAGGTTCTTTGTACTTTCTTGACTATTGAAAGAAGTTTTAATTTCATAATTACCTTGACCTTCTCTAGGTCTGATTTCCTACCATTTTTTGAAACTACATATGTAAGTAGGACTCCTCTTTTAATTGCTAAAAATATTTTATCAGGGTTGAAAGGAATCTTAGCTCTTCTACATCTTTGAAGATAAGACTTTACATAGTTATGATATATTGTCTTAGAAGACTGGGTACTAAAATCATCAATGAACACTGTCATTGATTTATGTAGCAAGTTTGAAAAGGCATATGACATTGCTCTTTGAAATGCCGAAGGAGCATTGCAAAGTCCAAAAGACATAACCACATAGAAGAAGATGCCTTAAGGTGAAATAAAGGCTATTTTGTGGTAATCCTTTGGAGCTATGAAAATTTGATTCTAACTTGAATATCTATCCATAAATGTATATAATTTATGTCCAACTATTTCTTTAAAGATGGTGTTTATAAATGGAAGGAGAAAGTGATATTTTTGGATGCACTTATTAAGCTTCCTATAATATATGCACACTCAAAGTTTTTCATTTTTCTTCTTAATTAATACTATTCGTGAGACCCAATCTGTAATTTCCACGAGTTGAATAAATCTAGCTTAGAGGAATTTTTTTAGTTCAACTTTGACAAGTAATTGTAAGTTGAGATTCATTCTTCTTTCTTTTTGTCTCACGGGAATTGAATTACGAAAAGTGGAATATAATATTGGACTACTTCTAGAAGTATGTCCTTGAGGTCTTTGTAAGACCAAGCAAATACATCCCTATACTCTATAATTAATGACTTATAGCTTAATAATTCATCCTCTATCCATTGAACTCCAACTTTGATTAGTTTTGGATCTTCATTCTCTAAAGAAACATCTATCAACTTGTAATCAAGGTCATACACATGAGATTGCTTTGTGGATCCTCTATACTAATCATTTGATATCTATGGATAGTTGTAAAATGGGTAGGAATTTTATGATTTATGATACATAGTTTGTAGGATTAAAAATATGTAATAAGCTGATGAATGATCAATTTAGAAGGCAAAATGGATGAAGAAGTTAGAAAAAATAGTTATCATTGGTTGTATAGTAATTAATATAGTCGGGATAAGTATAAATTGATTCAGTATGGAGGAGTCAGGGCTAGACTATGATAGTGCTGAGCCGGAGTAAGCTTGGTGCTACCTCTTATTTTTTTTAGATTGTAGTGGAGAATCCGGTGTCGTATTACGTGTTGTCTCGGTTGGGAATGCACCGGGTACTTGACTGTAGAAGGTAAAATACTGTTTGCAAATACTCAAGAAATCCTAATAGGTTTCATCCATATATAAGGAATATAATTCGAACTTCAATTCAAAAGTGTTTAAAAACACTCCTCTTAGTAAAATCAATCTTACATATATCCCAATTACCTTATTTCTTTTATAATTAAGCAATTTTTATTTTTGTTTATAAGTCCAAATCCTAATTAGTGAGCTTCAACAAGCTATAATTTTTAATCAAACCGTCCACTTAGTGTGAAATTTTGCACACACATGTTGGTATAAGCCTTTTACATGCTCAGAAAAACTTAGTCCAATCCAACTTACAAATTGCAAGAAAACGCCCAAAAAAGCACACTGATGACACTCGGCTGCCAACTTGAAGATTGATGCAGAAATTCCAATGGTGATTTCTCCTTCTTTCACCATTAACTTCAGCTCAAACTTGGTGTGTCGCTGAATCTATAAGTCTTCTATCAGCATATCAAAAATTACATTGATCCAATACGTGCATCTTTAGTTATCACAAAAACCCTATCCAACCCTAAACTGCCAACTTCCGACAACCCTTTGTATCAAAACTCAAATATCTCCTGATTGCATTTTTAAATTAATAAAAAACTTTGTATACACTTAGCACATCCAATAATCTAGACAATATCAAATTTTAAACTGTAGATGCTTCACAAATTTTACGAATCACTCAACAATGCAAGCCATCATTGTCTTATATAAAAATCCAAATCACCAATATAAACCTTGACTTTGAATAGCGATTGCTAAGTCCTTCAAAACCGTATGGTTGCAAGCTCAATGCCCTTGGAACCCCTTTTAAGCTAGCTATCCAATCCTAATCGCCGATCTTTGAATGTCACCCTCTCTTGCCTTCAGCAGTCATTTTTCTCCCTAGAGGTCTGATTTCGACCCTGTCTCATATCCGGTCTTTTCTTGGATATCAATTCAACTAAATTTAAGGATTTTAAAGTTAAATCCTATTCTCAACTTAATATTAATACCAACCATAATAACTATTTTCCTTTTCTATCCTATTCTAATTAACTTATGGCTTTTCAAAATCAGTGAAAGAGTTTGTATAGCCTAGAAGAAAACTTTAACAACTAACTTTTATCTGTTAGCTATTAAAACAAGAAAATAATCTAAAAGGCTTCCATAATCCTTTTCTTAAGTATCTTAAGTTCCTATTGAACTAAGATAATCAAGTATTAAATATAAATTGCTCTTATCTATACCTTTCATTATATAAATGTGCTGCAATACGACACCGGATTTCATTCCAATTGATTGAACGATGTCGATCATAAAGTACAGTAATTAAACAAATAATTCAATTCAATAATATATGGATGAATAAGGAATTATAATCAATTGTTGCTTGAGTTCGGTGTAGCAAATTGGTAGCCAAAGACTAGACATGTCAATGCAATTTGTTTGTGAGTGAGAATGTTATGCCGTATTGGCTGTGAGAGTTGAGCAATGAAAGAGAAATTTGGAGAGATGATTTATTTTGGAAGAAGTTCTTGGTGAAAAGTTATTTCCAATGATTGGGTGTCACAGACACAAAATATAGACTTGAAGTCTAAACAAGAAGTTCAAGAAGAACAGACAGGAACTGGATTAATCAGATGAGTATAAAAACAACACCAGAGAGGTGAGCTAGAGCTCCAAGAGATGTGTTGTCAAAATTGAAGAACTCTTCAGCCTCGACTCCAGTATATACTCCTACCTAGGAAGTTTTTCAAGCAACTTCCACCAACTAGGAAGCTTCTCAAGTAACTTCCACCAACTAAGAAGCTTCTCAAGTAGCTTCCACCAACTAGGGAGCTTCTCAAGCAACTTCTACTAACTAAGAAGCTTCTCAAGCAACTTCTATCAACTAGAAAGATGTTAGAAGGCTCTGGAAGGTTCTAGAGAGTTCTAGGAACCTTTTAAAATGTTCTAGAAGGTTCTAACAAGTATGTCCTTGACATCACCTCCTCCTCTAGCTTCGAGGTCTCCGAGAAGCTATTTGAGATGTATATTCACAAATGTAAGAAATCAAAAATTTGTTGCATAGTCTCTACGATATACTCTAGCTGTTGTTCACAAGACAAATGATTCATGGGTCCTTATAGCCACCGATAATGACCAATACCTTCTGCTTGAGACCATGCTTGAACTTCTGTATCTTCATTGTGAAAACGACTTGAAAATATTGCTTCGCCATTACTTGCATGAGTTGGTTCAATTTCAAAGACAATTACAAGTGACATGCTACTTGGTATTCTTTGACGTCTTCTTGGCTCTTTTAATTCTTCATCTCGAGGTCGACGCCGTGAGCTACTCGGTTGAGATGGTACTATTAGTATAGTATCTATATTCTCACTAGCCATATCTAAATACGCCTTGATATTAGATATCTTGATACTACAAAATATAACAAGTGATGTTTTAATAAGACCTGGATCCCTTTTCTATTCATTTCTCCAGAGAAGGCTTCATCTTCACGTTTCATTAATGACCAATTTTTGATTTATTAGGATATCGTCAATAGAATTTCCGTACCTTTCACGACGTATTGGCAAGATTTTTGGCTGGTTCCCATGTTCGTTCATTAATATTGTAACCGCTCCAATGCACAAAGTACTCTAATTTATTCCATCTTTGCCGTGAATCTAGTATCCTTTACACCTCATATTCTTCATTGTTTTTAATTTCTATACTAGGTGATTATTGAGATAAATAAGTAATAGTAAAAGTAGAATATATTATCTTGTAGAAGATATTACTATTGAGATAAATAAGTAATAATAAAAGTAGAATATATTACCTTGTAGAAGATATTATCTTAGATAAATTGCTAATGGTCAAAGGATTGACTCTTAGCATATAGAAAGGGCATCCTACGGATATAGGATGCGGTCAAAAATCAAGAGTCAAAGTCAAGAGGATAAAAGATCTACTAAGGAATATCCAAAGAATAGGTAAGAGTCATTAGTGCATGACATAAGATACCCTCGAGGTATGCAAGATGCCAACGGATCCTAAGGAACATGTAAGTCAAAATCAAAGAGTGGAATTTGACCATTAGGGTAGCAACCACCACCTATAAGTATCGGGTGTTTGGAAGAGAGAGTTATCTCATTCCACACTTCTCTTTGTATGCAACCTTGCTGATTTGTACTCATATTTACTTGTGTTATGCTTATGGTGTTTCTTCAATAGGTTATGGGCCCACACACACTTTGTTGTGCTATTCAAGTAAGTTCAAGGCATTCTCTTGTTGTTGCTCTTGTGTGGAATAGATCTTATGGTAGTTGCTGATGTTAGAGTTTGTATGATCTTAACTTCTTATTTGGCATGAGGAGGTGCTGATATTAACATCATACATATCTAACATCTCTTTGTGGATTCTCTACTCCTTCAATAGTGAGTTGGAGAGCATATTGAAAGACCTTGATAGTGTCTTTGTTGAGTTGTTGAAGTTAGTTGGACTAACATTCATTTTTCATGAGATTGTGATTTGAGAGAAAGATTGAAGTTGCTTGTGAGGTTGATGAGAGTGCTCATACTGATTAGAAACTTCAAAAGTTGAGTTGAGAGTGTTTTGAGTGAAAAACCACTCTTTTGTTCACAAGAGGGCATTCTGAGATTTTGCTTGTGCAAAATTATTTTGGTGTTTATAAACACATAAAGACTCCTTTTCTTGATATTTTTTGATACACTACTCCTTAGACATGGCTTCTAATGAAGGTGAAGGTTTGAGAAAGATTGAGAAGTTTAGAGGCAACAATTTCTACCATTGGAAGGTAAAAATGGAGCTTTTGTTGGCGTCTTTGGACCTTTGAGACATTGTTGATGAAAGTGAAGACCCTCCAAGCATGGATGCTAATATCAAGGAGCACAAGGACTTCAAAAGATGTGAAAAGAAGGCTTTTGGCATGATTGCCACCAATTTGGATGAAACCAACTTTTCTCACATCATCTCTTGCAAAGGACCAGCGGAAGCATGGAAGACTCTTTGCAACATTTATGAGAGCAAGAACTTGTCCAACATCCTCTTCACAAGGAGGAAATTCTTCACTTGCAAGATGGAAGAAGGTGAAGACCTCATGGCTCATGTCAATAAGGTAAAGGCTCTTGCAAACCAACTAGCAATTGTTGACAAGCCTTTAGAAGATGGTGATATTATCATGACCTTGCTCATGAGCCTTCCCGAGTCCTACAACTACCTTATTGTAGCATTGGAGTCCATAAGGATCAAAGAACTCACTATGGACTATGTGACGGCAAGACTTGCACATGAAGTGACCAAAAGGAAGAAAAAGGAGCATCATAGTGAAGATTCGGCTCTCTTCTCAAGACAAGGCAAAGGTAGCTATTCCTATCAATGTGATAATGTAAGAAGCAATGTAAAAACTTGCTTCATTTGTGGAAAACCAGGTCACTTTGCACGAAATTGCTACAAGGCCAAGAAAGGAGAGAGAGAGAATGCAAACAATGCTTGTGATGAAGTTGGAGGAGATGATTATGCATTCATGGCAAGTGAAGGCACTTCCATGGCTGCCATGTCCAAGTGGATTGTTGATTCGGGTGCTACCAAGCACATGACTCCATACAAGTGTTTATTTGACACTTATAAAGCAATTTCAACAACAAAGATTTGGTTAGGAGACAATGGCATGGTGCAAGCTATTGGAATTGGCTCCATTGTGGTGGAGATTGTTGTGAAGAACCAAATCAAGAGGATCAGATTGAAAGAGGTCCTACATGTACCAAAGATGAAGAAGAACCTTCTTTCGGTGAGCAAACTTGTTTCAAGTGGTTGTAAGATACAATTTGATATGAATGGATGCTTTGTGAAGACAATGGAGGGTGATGATGATTTAAAGGGCTTTAGAGATGGCAACCTCTACTTCATCAAATGTAAAAAGGTCAATGGAGTTGAAGTGGCGGCATTTGCTGATTTTCCACAAGCTCAAGATAAGTTTGGCATTTGGCATCGACGCCTTGGTCATTTGAATGCCAAAAGCATGAAGGAGCTCCAATCCATGGTAAGTGGTTTAGATCTTGGTCAATGCTACAACAATGCTACCACACTTGCTTGTGAAGGTTGTATTCAAGGCAAGCAACAAAGGGCTTCATTTCCAAGTGGAGTTGCAACACGTGCAACTAAGTTGTTGGAGATTGTGCATTCGGATGTTTGTGGACCTATGAGGACGCCATCAATAGGAAGAGCAAGGTACTTTGTCACATTCATTGATGATTATTCAAGGAAGATGTGGATCTTCATCCTTAAAACCAAGAGTGAGTGTTTGTCAAGGTTTAAGGAGTTTAAAGCACTTGTAGAGAAACAATGTGAGTGCAAGATCAATATGTTGCACACAGACAATGGAGGCGAATACATATCAAAGCAATTTGATGAGTATTTGAAGATTCAAGGTATTGCAAGACAAACCTCCACTCCTTACACTCCACAACAAAATGGAGTTGCTGAAAGAGCAAATCGAACCATTGTGGAGATGGCAAGGAGTATGCTTCATGCTCAAAACCTTGGACATGAATATTGGGCGGAAGCCGTGATAAATGCAGTGTATACAAGAAATAGATGTCCTACAAGTGCACTCACATCAATGACTCCACAAGAAGCTTGGAGTGGGAAGAAACCTTGTGTTTTACATATGAGGACTTTTGGATGTGTTACTTATGCAAAGGTACCGAATTGTATGAGGTCCAAATTTGATGCAAAAGGTACAAGATGTGTGTTTCTTGGATATTATGAAGGTACCAAGGCATATAGGCTAATGTGCTTGGATTCCAAGAAGATTATCAAAAGTCGAGATGTTGAGTTTTTAGAGCATAAGAGTGCTTGTGAGCACTTGGAGATGTGTCCAAGTGGGAGTAATGGTGGATTTGTGGACACATCTTCAAATTCAGCAAAGAAAGAAGAAGATGAAGCCATTGAGGATGGTGATGAAGGTGAAGAGCCAAAGAAGGTGGAGAAGAAGGTCCCTAGTATAATTAAGACCAACAATGAAGGAAATGAAGATGTTGAAGATGATGATGATGATGAGGAGTACCAACCTTTGAATGAGAAGAAACAAGGCTTAAGACAAAAGAGAGTTGGAAGAGTGCATGGAGGTAAATCTTCTTCAAATGAAAGGAGATATCCTATGAGAGAAAGAAGACCACTTGGTGAATGGTGGAAGAACCACATCTTTCCTCAAATAAGTGAAGAACATGCTAATGTTGCACTGCTTGCTGATCCATTGACTTTATGTGATGCAATGAAGTCCACGGATGCTATGAAGTGGAAGAAGGCCATGGAAGAAGAGTACAAATCACTCATGGACAATGGAACATGGGAATTGATTCAACTTCCATCAAGTCGGGCTTCAATTGGTTGTAAGTAGGTGTTTAGAACCAAGAGGGATGCAATGGGTAATATTATGAGATATAAAGCAAGATTAGTTACTAAAGGATACTCACAAGTTGCTGGTATTGATTTCAATGAGACATATGCTCCCATGGCCAAATTCACCACTATTAGAACCATTGTGGCAATTGGGGCAGCAATGGACTTGGAGATTCATCAAATGGATGTGAAGACGGCTTTCTTGAATGGAGAATTGGAAGAAGACATCTACATGGATCAACCTCAAGGATTTGTTGAAAAAGGCAAGCAACATCTTGTTTGTAAGTTGAACAAATCATTGTATGGATTGAAACAATCACCAAGAGCATGGTACCAACGGATTGACACATTCTTTGTCAATGAAGGATTTGTGAGGAGTGAAGCTGATCATTCCATGTATGTGATGCAATCAAAAGAGTTCTTATTGATTGTAATCTTCTATGTTGATGATTTGATCATCTTAACCAATACCTTAAAGATGATGGATTGGTTAAAGGCTAAATTAGAAAAGGAGTATGAGATGAGTGATTTGGGAGAGCTTCACTATTGTTTAAAAGTGGAATTTATAAGAGATCGTGCTAAGAAGACCATTACAATGAGCCAAAGGAAGTACATTGAAGAAGTGTTGAAACAATTCAATATGGAAGATTACAAATCCATTGGAACACCATTGGAGGTAAATTTGAAGTTGATGAAGCTTACGGATGAGGAGTTTGCTGAAGTTGAAGGTGAAATGCAAGGTGTTCCATACAAGGCAGCAGTAGGTTCCCTCATGTATGCAATGGTTGGCACAAGGATGGATCTTGCATATGCGGTAAGTGTTGTGAGTCAACACATGTCAAAGGCTGGACCAATCCATTGGGCAATCATCAAGAGGATCATGAGGTACTTAAAAGGCACATTAGACTTCAAATTGTGCCTTGGAGGTGATAATACTACTTTGCATGGTTATTGTGATGCGGATTGGGCAGGAGATGCAAATGATAGAAGGTCAACAATGGGATATGTATTCTTTGTTGGAGTGGGAGCAATTTCATGGAATTATAGGAGACAACCAACAATTGCAAGGTCTACAATGGAGGCGGAGTACATGGCAGCAAGCCATGGAGCAATGGAAGCAATTTGGTTAAGACAAGTTTTGGAGGACATTGGACTTGTGCAATTGGAAGCAACTCCAATGAAGTGTGACAATCAAGGATGCCTTGCTTTTGTAAAGAATCCAAAGCATCATTCAAGAACCAAGCACATTGACATTCAACATCACTTCATACGAGAGAAGATTGAAATGGGAGTGATTGACATGAAGTATTGTCCTACGGAAGACATGCTTGCTGATTTGTTGACAAAGGCATTAGTGAAGGATAGGCATGTCATGTTGACAAAGGCATTAGGTTTGAAAGCCTTTGACAATTAGCAAAGTAGGAGTATTGAGATAAATAAATAACAGTAAAAGTAGAATATATTACCTTGTAGAAGATATTACTATTGAGATAAATAAATAATAGTAAAAGTAGAATATATTACCTTGTAGAAGATATTATCTTAGATAAATTGCTAATGGTCAAAGGATTGGCTCTTGGCATATAGAAAGGGCATCCTACAGATATAGGATGCGGTCAAAAATCAAGAGTCAAAGTCAAGAGGATAAAAGATCTACTAAGGAATATCCAAAGAATAGGTAAGAGTTATTAGTGCATGGCACAGGATACCCTCGAGGTATGCAAGATGCCAACGGATCCTAAGGGACATGTAAGTCAAAATCAAAGAGTGGAATTTGACCATTAGGGCAGCAACCACCACCTATAAGTATCGGGTGTTTGGAAGAGAGAGTTATCTCATTCCACACTTCTCTTTGTATGCAACCTTGCTGATTTGTACTCATACTTACTTGTGTTATGCTTATGGTGTTTCTTCAATAGTGGTGGATATTATACTCTTCTAGGAAAAGACGATTCCCGATAAGGCTCTAACAGAGAAACATGAAAGGCAGGGTGTACCTTCATAGCAGCTGGTAACTCTAAGCCGTACACCACAGGGTTGATTTGCTTCTGGATAATAAATGGTCCCAATCTCTGATATTCCAACTTATCACATGGTCACTTCGTCTTGATATTCCGTCGCAGCAGCCATATTTTATCTTCAATCTTGAAATTAGGTGCCTGATTCTGAAATTTATCCGCGGATGCTTTGTAAGACTCTTGGGCAATTTGCAATTGAAGCTTCAATATAGTTTGAAGCTCCGATAGCTGCTGCACCAATCCTTCAGTTGCTGGGTTGTTATTCGCTGACAGACTCAATAGATCAAGCTTTGGATGGTACCCATAGTTGGAAAAGAATGGTGTTTTTTGAGTCGACCCATGAAGGATGTTGTTATATGCAAACTCGGCTAGCGATAGATATGCAGTTCAATCATCTTGTTGATAGTTGATGTTGCATCGTAAATACTATTCCAAAACTTGATTCACTCGTTTCGTTTGGCTGTCAGTTTGAGGATGGAATGCCGAAGAAAGCTTGATGTCCACTTTCAATATTTTAAAAAAAGATCTCCAAAACTTTGATACAAATTGGGTTCCTCAATCCGACACGATATCATCTGGTAGACCATGATATCGATACACATTATCAAGGAAGAGCCTTGATGTATCTTTGCTTGATGATGTCTTCTTGTAAGGGATAAAATGTGCCATCTTCGTAAGTCGATCCACCACAACAAAGATGTTGTCAAATGAATTTGATGGCGGTAGATCTGTAATAAAGTCCATGGAAACTGAAGACCATGGATGACACGGAATGGGCAATGGTTGTAGAAGTCCATAAGGGCGATGTCGAGGGTTCTTGGATCTTGAACAAATGTCACAAGAGAAGACAAAATCTTTCATATCCTTCTACATTTGGAGCCACTAGAAATCTCGGGAAATGAGTTCTAAGGTTTTGTTGAATCCGAAATGTCCCGCAGCAGGAAAGTCATGACGAGATTGAAGGACTCGAAGTCGTGTTGGTCCTTTTGAGATATACAACCGCTCTTCAAAGTATAAGAGATTTCCTTCAACCTTAAACTTGTCATTATTGATACGTTGCTTGATATCAAGGACTATTGAATCTTCAATAGTCGTAGCACGTACCTGGTTGAGGAAGTCAGCATCAATTGGCACCACAGCAACACAAATCCTGAATTGCTTTGGCTTCAACAATGTCGTATACTGTTGATCAAGTGCTGCTTTTCTAATCTTCGGCGCAAGATATGATCTTCTTGATAAGGCATCAGATAGTCCTTACTGCTTTCCGGGCCGATAAGTAATAACGAAGTCAAACCTAGATAGCGACATATTCCATCGAGCTTGACAACGGTTTAGAACTCGAGCCGACATGAAGTATTTCAAATTCTTGTAATTGGTGTATACAGTCATCGGATGCGCAGCTCTTTTGAGGAAGTGATGCCACTCTTGAAAAGAATCCACTATAGTAAGGAGTTCTTTATCATGGATCTCGTAGTTGATCTCAGCCACAGAAAACTTTCGTGAATAGAATGCAACCAGATGAAGTTTATTATCAATGCCCATCTGTGAAAGTACGGCTCCTAAAGCAAAATCCGAAGCATCGGTTTCCAAATAGAAAGCCTTTGCAAAGTTTGGGTGTACCAAGATTGGAACTGTAGTAAATGCCATTTTAAGATTTTGAAATGCTTTTTCCGCTAGAGATTCCCATTCTAGCTTATCCTTACATGTTAATTAAGTGAGTGGAGCAGCAACTTGGAAATAATTCTTGATGAAGATCGAATAGAAATTAGCAAAGCCGAGAAAATATTGTACGTCTCTAACCATCTTTGGAACTTTTCAAGACACAATTGCTTCTATCTTCTTGGGATCCATCTTCAAGCCTTCCGTGGTCACAATAAATCCTAAAAACTCCATCTCAGTTTGGTAAAATAAGCACTTCTCCAAGTTGGCATAGAGTCCTCGCTCGCGTAGTTTTTCGAGTATCAAACAAACATGCTTCTCATGCTTTTCTTCATTCTCAAAAAATATCAAGATATCATCCAAATAAATGACAACAAAATCACCTAGATATTCTCGAAAAATATCATTCATCATATGTTGAAAAACTGCCGGAGCATTGGTAAGACCAAATGGCATGACATTATATTTAAAATGACCATACCTTGTATGAAAAGTTGTCTTCCATTCGTCTCCTTCTTTGATTCGCACAAGGTTATAAGCTCCCCTTAGATCAATCTTTGTAAAGACCTTTGCACGTCCAAGTTGTTCCAGAAGACTAGAGATCAAAGGTAATGGATAGCGATTCTTCTTTATCACCTTGTTGAGACCTCGATAGTCCACGCACATCCGTAGTGAGCCATCTTTCTTCTTCACAAATAAGATTGGTGCCCCAGTTGGCGATTTTGAATGACAAATGAAGTTCTTGGCTAGGTTCTCGTGAATGTATTTCCGCAACTCAGCCAACTCCGTCTGCGATAGCTTGTGGATTGGGCCAAAAGGCAATTGTGCTCCTTCTTACAATTCTATGGCACAATCATATGGTCGATGTTGTGGTAGCCTGTCAGCATTCTTCTTTTGGAACACGTCTTGAAAATCCTTGTATTGTTTCGATATTCCTACTGTTGAAATCTGCTCTCCACTTGTTGGAGCTGCATAGATGATCAATGGTGTACCTTTCTTACACGATCTTACAAATGTTCTTGCTCCAATGAACAAGGATTTTTTGGTTTGGGGTCTTCTTCCAAGCTTGTCCTCAGGTTGTTCTATGGGAAATGTTATCCTCTGCAACCTCCAATCTATGGATGGATTATATTTTTCCAACCAAGAAAGACTAAGAATAATAGGATTTGACGGGGTGCTAATAATGTTGAAGATAATATAACTACTATGGTCTGTAAACGTCACTTCTATAGGTTCTGATTCATGGGTGACACTACCAGATAATAAAGGTCGTCCATCTATTACTTCTATGTGAACAGGTTTGAATTTTTGTACTAGGGGAATTTTGTGACGCTTAGCAAATTCTTAGTCTAAGAAACAAGCAGATGCTCCTGAATCTAATAAGGCTAAGGTTTTTAATTTTTGAAGACCAAAAGATAAAAGAATTGTAAAACAACGAGGAGGTTGAGTAGAAAGAGAGAAACCTGGTTTTGATTTATCCAACCGCACGGTTCCTATTGTGGCTGGGCATCCTCATTTTTCTAAACAAATGCACCTCTATTCTTAATGCTGCGTCCATTTTGCTTCTTGGGATAGTTTTCAACTCTATGGCCTTCTCCACCGTAATAAAAGCACAAACCTTTCTCTATACGCTGCTTCTTTTCTTCTAGAATGAGAGATTTGACACGTACCGCATCAATCTGCATGTCTTCTATCTCCACTTGTGAATTTAAGCTACTTGCCGATATAATTGCGTTGTGATGACTTGTATATTGTCTGGAACGTTGGTCTTGGCATCATTGAAATAGGCGGTTATCGCACTTTACAGCTTGGCTAATGGCTTCGTTGAGCATTCGTGGATCAGGAAGAGATAATAACAAATCCTTCACATCGTCCCTTAGACCCCAATAGAATTGACTCATCAATGCTTCTTCATCCCAATTGATGTCGCATGCCAATTGCCTGAAATCGGATATATAGACTGATGCAGAGCGAGTCCCTTGTCGTAGTGATCGAATTTTTGTTGTAGTCCATCGAGCCTTGTCATGCTTGCCAAATGCTTTTGCAAATGCCTCCAAAAAAGTCTCAAAGTTGTTCACAAATCGGTGATCTTTTTTCAAATAGAGGAGCAAACCATGATAAAGCTTGTCCCGTAAGCAAAGTTCCAACCAATCCAACGCGTTGTCGTGGTGAGAGTCTTAGTCCTAAGAAACACTGGGTCTTTTTTTGCCTCTAGTTTCTCAAGTGCAAGATGAGATTCATAAAGTTCATAAAATTGAAGAATTTATATAAAAACATACTTTATTAACCCTAACATATTCTGCCTTTAGAAACGTGCCTTCAATTTTGCTCATAAATCCTAGGATATCACATCAATTGAAGCAAAATTTGGACACAAGGTACTTAAGAGAGTAAAGAAGCAAACCCCATAAACCTTTTGCTTATAGCTCATGTGGTTAGAGAGAACCATGTTGTCAAAGTAATCCCTTCATGCTGCCTTTGATTCTGGACCTCCTTTGCTTCACACCTTCATTGCTCTTCAATAAAGAAGACCTAAGTGCTGTAATTTGGTAGGCTTATAGCTTCTCTCATGTTGTAAAAACCCTCCAAATATTGCTCCAAGAGCCTTCTCCAAACTTGAGTTATAGGTTCCATCCTTCTTCTTTAATTTTGCCTTCTAACAACTCTGGATCCGACCACAATTTTCCTCATAACTCCTCGAATATAACTCCAATAGCAATCCGTTTTTTACACAACTTAATAGACTCATATATCTACAAACCCCAACAAATTTTACTCAAAATACTACTCTGATCACAAAGATATGCTCCCTCAAACTTCACTGATTTGGAGATAGACCCCTGTCACTTTGAAAGAGCATAACATTTTATTTATAAGACTAATGAGTATCAAACTTACACTCATCTCTTCCTTAACTTACATAGATCATGTCTATCAAATTTCACACTCAAATTCATCTCCTAAATCTCTTTATACCCAAAAAAACCCACACACATGCACTACCCATACAAACCCTCAACCTTGCCTTCACTCTATTTCTCTTTTCATTCAAACCGGTTACAATTTCACTCATAACTCTTTGCTCAGAGGTCATATTGACTTGAGATTTTGACACAAAGTAGTTAACTCTATAAGAAACAAAAACCCAACAAATTTTGTTGCTAAAGTCCAAGTGGTTTCCAAGAACCAAGGCCCGAAATTTTGTAACCCTCACTGCCCTAGTCTTAAACACCTACAACTTTCACGACTCATATCTCCCTTGATACTTAATGAAAAGACATGAGAATTATTTCTATGAGTTCCTTATCTTGTCTACTACAAACCCACAAAAACTCGCACCTAAAATCCTCTCTAAGCTTCTGCTACACACAAAAACGTATACTGCCTATCAAAAAGAAACCCTATCTCTCCAAAAAAAACTCTCCTCCTTCTTCTTCACGATCCTTCCTTGTCATCTCCCTCCTGGTCTTCTTTATCCTCTTGGTCAAAAAGACCTCTTAGCCCATGTCTTTTCTACTTCCTCAACCTTTTCTTTTTTACTAACTTGAAGAAATTTCACTTTTCAAGGTAAATTTCCATTGTATCTTCTTACTATTAATTTTCTATCAACCTTTCTTCTAATCTTAATCTTTTTATTTTAATGCATTCTTTTATGTTTTTCACACTATGTTTTGATTTACAACACGACAGCGTGATTCCTCCATCGGATAACGTTCAGATTGTAGAACTATTATTAACTTGATTTGATTGATGAAACCTCGAAACTTGGAGCGTGTGCCATCAAACTTGCTTGGAAGGCTAATACGAGGTTCCTTTTGTTGTGGAAGTAATGGTTCTCGTTGAACCACAAGTAAAACTACTTAATCTGGTGCAGAAACTCAAGGCTGATGAAGCCCAGATTGTGCTATTCCGGATGCTCCATCATTATGAAGTCTTGCAAAGACTCCTTCCATCACCGTAGTTCTCTATGATAACGTAGCAAGAACATTCATAATGGCGTCCATCTTGGACTCCAAACTTTCACTCATATTAATGTCTTGACCTCCAACCATTCTAAGAGAAAAGAAGTAATTGTTTCTACAAGGAGGAAATATTGGTTTAGAAGAGGGTACTCCGCAACCTCTAAAACGCCTTAAGACCTTCAAGAAGAGGGATAATCCACTCTCTCCAAGAAGAATAAGACTCCAATATTATGACAAAAAGATATCAGTTTAGAAGAAGGTAATCCGCAACCTCTAAAATACTAATGTACCTTCAAGAAGAAGGGTAATCCACACTCCAACAAGAAGGAACTAACTCTGATATTCAAGGTGAGAGTAGTCTCGACAAACTGTCACGGATACAAAATATAGACTTGAAGTCTAAACAAGAAGTTCAAGAAGAACTGGCAGGAACTGTATTAATATCATGGACACAGAATATAGACTTGAAGTCTAAACAAGAAGTTCAAGAAGAACTGGCAGGAACTAGATTAATTAGATGAGTACAAAAACAACACCAGAGAGGTGAGCTAGAGCTCCAAGAGATGTGTTGTCGAGATTGAAGAACTCTTCAGCCTCGACTCCAATATATACTCCTACCTAGGAAGCTTCTCAAGTAACTTCTACTAACTAGGAAGATATTAGAAGACTCTGGAAGGTTCTAGAGAGTTCTAGAAAACTTCTAGAATATTCTAAAAGGTATCTAACAAGTATATCCTTGACACCATCTTGGACTCCAAACTTTCACTCATATTAATGTGTTGACCTCCAACCATTCTAAGAGAAAGGAAGTAATTGTTTCTATAAGGAGGAAATATTGGTTTAGAAGAGGGTACTCCGCAACCTCTAAAACGCCTTAAGACCTTCAAGAAGAGGGGTAATCTACTCTCTCCAAGAAGAATAAGACTCCAATATTATGACGGAAAAGATATCAGTTTAGAAGAGGGTAATCCGCAACCTCTAAAACACTAGTGTGTCTTCAAGAAGAAGGATAATCCACACTCTAATAAGAAGGAACTAGCTCTGATATTTAAGATAAGAGTAGTCTCGACAAACTGTCATCGACACAAAATATAGACTAGAAGTCTAAACAAGAAGTTCAAGAAGAATTGGCAGGAACTGGATTAATCAAATAAGTATAAAAATAACACCAGAAAAGTGAGTTAGAGCTCCAAGAGATGTATTGTCGAGACTGAAGAACTCTTCAGCCTCGACTCCAATATATACTCCTACTTAGGAAGCTTCTCAAGTAGCTTCTACCAACTAGGGAGCTTTTCAAGCAACTTCTATTAACTACGAAGCTTTTCAAGCAACTTCTACCAACTAGAAAGATGTTAGAAGGTTCTAGAAGATTCTAGAGAGTTCTAGGAACCTTTTAAAATATTCTAAAAGATTCTAATAAGTATATCCTTAACATATAGAAGGTGTTACATCTACCAATAAGTGAGCTTGCGGTAGGCATCAAAGTGTCAAGTAACTTCAGACCGAGAAGCTACTTCAAAGGAGACATGTCGTCATTTGAGAAGAATCAAGACTAGAAGGTAGCGGAGGCACTTATATCAGAGCTTGTGGAGTGGATGCGGTTTATTCAAAAGCAATTAGGCTTGAATCGGTATACCACATACATATCCAAACGCTTATTATTTGCTACGATCGGAACACTTGAAGGCATAGTGTTTAATTGGGCAGTCTTTGTAGCAACCCGTATCTATGCAGAGATGGGAACCAAGCAGAAAATGGATAAATTCGCATCTTTGTTATGTTCCAACTATGTGTACTCCGTTATTATACATATATTAAGTCAACCAATAATGGAGAAAATTATACCTTCTCCAATGTCACAACAAGGTATGCGGAATTTACCAGTTAGTCCAGGGATAGTGGTACACGAAATTGGGAAATCAAGTAGATCGCAGGAATGGGAGGCTATCCCGGAGACTATATTAGGGCGGGTTCTAATTCATGCAATAATTGAGAGGGCTGCTGAGGCTCCAATTTTAAACATCGGAATATTGGAAGGAGGGAACCTCACGAAAGTAATATTGGATCAAATTTCCAAATTGCAGCTTATCGTGAGTCAGTTGGAAGGAAATTTAAGACAACAATTAAAGTTGAGCAGGAAGGAGATAATGAAAAAAAGTTGCCGAATTGTGGAACATGGTCATCTTATGAAGGCAAAGATGGAATCCAAGCTAGCATTGGAGCGGAAATTAGCGGAGGAAAAGAAAAATTGGACAAATGATAAAGACTGCACTCAAAGAATCCTCAACAGTCAAAAGCAAGAACTAATAGAGAATCGTAAGACATGGGATTTAGAAAGGGAGGCACTGAAGTGCCAATTATAAGTAGAACGTGAAAAAGTAGCGAAATTAGAATAGAAAAAGGTGAAATTGGGAGACCAATATAGAATTAAAACGGATAAGCTGTAGGCACAAATTGGTGCATTGAAGGGTGTAGTGGCAAAATTGGACGGCGATTTGGCCAATGTCGTTCGGCCACAAGTATCTGTTCTGCTAGTTTCAAATATTAGTGAGTTGGAGGAGAAGATGAAGCAACAAGAGTACCAATTAGAGGACGAAAGATGCAAGGATTTTACAATTAGAGGCTCAAGTTTGGAAATTGGAAGCAGATAACGAAGATTTATCAGCCCAGTTGAAGAGCAACTATGTGGATTTATCGGAGGAGGATGAGGATGTACCATTAGAACTAGACACAAAGGAACCTCCTACGGAGAATACAAGAGAATCCCATTTTAAAGAGCCAGCTTCATAACTAAAAATTCTTTTTATCAATTTTGTGTTTGTGAGGGCGCTGCACAATTAGGAGTGGGCTATGTAGAATGGGTAGGAATTTTATGATTTATAATACATAATTTGTAGGATTAAAAATAGGCAAAAAGTCGATGAATGATCAATTTAGAAGGCAAAATGGATGAAGAAGTTAAAAAAAATAATTATTATTGATTGTGTAGTAGTTAACATAGTCGGGATAAGTATAAATTGATTCAGTATGGAGGAGTCAGGGCCAGACTGTGATAGTGCTCAGCCAGAATAAGTTTAGTGCTATTTCTTGTTTTTTTTTTATTGTAGTGGAGAATCCGGATTTCATTCCAATTGATTGAAGCATGTCGATCATGGAATACAGTAATAAAACAGATAATTCAATTCAATAATATATGGATGAGTAAGGAATTATAATCGATTGTTGCTTGAGTTCAGTGTGGCAAATTGGCAGCTGAAGACTGTACATGTCAATGCAATTTATTTGTCAGTGAGAATGTTATGCCGTATTGGTTGTGAGAGTTGAGCGATAAAAGAGAAATTTGGAGAGGTGATTTGTTTTGGAAGAAGTTCTTGGTGAAAAGTTATTTCCAGTGATTGGGGAGTGAAGCAGGTGTAAGTAATCTATTGAGACAATGTAGCATATCCGGATGTTGTTATGCAATTGGAAGAAGATAGCAGATTACAGTAAGAGAATTTGTGGAAGATTGGGTTACAAAGTTTATTCTTAGTTATGGAGTAGAAGTATTGATTGAATGATCGGCATTGTTTTTTAAGCGTTTACGTGTGTATTGGACTCTGATGTTAGGAGGCAGTTAGTTGTGTGACTCTAATAGTTTAATTCAATGTGATTAGTCTTTCCATGTGTTCGAATCCTCCTTTATGGGTTTACTCTAGGCAATATTGGTAGAGTAAGCAAAACGACAGAACCACAATAGTTGATCACATCATTTTTAATTATAAGACCATTGGAAGTTTGTTTAAATTATAAAGATGGAGTAAGGTTATTTTTTTCTATGAATATGTCTAACTCATAAACTTGACTGCTATCAAAGTTCACTTCAAAGGCATCTTCATACTTAATGTCATCTATTAGGGTTACTAAATCTTTTTTTTTTTCATAATTTTACTAAGTGGCAAAACCATCTATGAAGTTAATACTTACAACGTCATTCTTATTTGAAGTAGGATGATTTTCCAACCATTGAATAAACTCTCTATCATCTTTTCAATCATATAGTCTAGGGCCTATACATTCTAATAGAATTGATTGAACCATACTTGAATAAATTTCCTTGCTTGCTATTAAATCAACAAATCTAACCTTCTTTTTAAACTTGTTCTATGGTTGAAAATTCAAAATCTCATCTTTTAAAGAGTGAGATGAGATTTTGGCTGAAGACAATCTTTGAGATTGAATAAGGATTTTAGTCAAGTTTTCTGGTGGTCCATAGATGATATAAGGCTTCTTCCTTCTTCAATCAATTTTTGCATTAATTTTCTTTAATTAAAGAATCCTAAAAAAAATTCATATTCATTATTTGATTGAAGAAGGAATTCTAAAAAAAATTCATATTCATCTGCTTAGAAATAATGAATATAAATTTTTTTAGGATGCATATGAATCACATGAAAAATGAAGGAATATTCTTCACCTCCCGTCGTCATCCTATAACCATTAATTTATTCCAAAGGTGTGTTTTAGCTTTGATTAGCCATATTAATCACAAATGAAGAGGGACTAGTGATACTAAATCCTAATTTTTCTATAGTTCTCATTGGAATAATGTTCAAACTACTACTTCCACCCACAATAGTATAGGATATGATTTTATTTAATACAAACATCTCTAGCTTAATTATCTTTACATCTTATATTATTTGAATTGTTCTAATATGACCTGGGATTTTTGCTTTAGATTGTTGCCATCTTTTAATGAGAAGGCTTGTTTTAAAGCTCCTTATTATTTGAAGAAAAACCTCCAATAACTGAGTAATTGTGATATCTACCTTAATTTTCTTTAAATCTTCTTATAAATCATATGACTTAATCTGATACTTGCCTTTGAGTCAAATTGAAGGAATAAATTCAAGGTCAGGAATTTTAGGTCTTTTTCACTCTTCTTTAGAAAAAATTCCTCTGTCTCAATATTTTTCTTCAAGGTTCCTAATAATTTATTTGAGATGGATTCAAGGACTTGAGATAATTTCTTAAAATCTCTTATATTAGTTATTGCCTCCTTTGTGACTTTGTTTAAATTTGAAAAGTGAAAAAAATCTTTTGAACTATTCTCTCTATCAATTAAAGTTAGAGGGGATAGACTAGAGTACCTAGACCTTGTCATAACTACCAAGGTTGGCATCATAGGTGGTGTTTTCATCTTAGATTGAATCAATTCATGTATAATCAAATTTGACTCATGAAATATAGACTAGATTATTACAAAGGAGATAGAAGTTTGTTCTCCAATCTTTCCATCATTGGTTTGATTTACAAATCTTATATCTTAAGAGCCTTGATCCTCATATTGTTGGCCATATTGAGAGTGATCACTATGTGGGGGAATAAATCCTTGCTTAGTATTTAAACCTAAAAGAAGATATTGGTTTTGATGGTTATTGCTATGGTTATAAAATAGATTTGGAGGTTTTAAGGTATTGTCAAAATTTTGATTTCTTGCCCCTCTCAAGTGATCTTGAGTTTGTTGATGATAATTTGCTTGTAGAAAATTTTAAAAAATTACTTTATTAATTTGCTTACATATGTATATAGGGTGGTTTCTCCTACAATTCTTACAAATAATTCTATTTTTTATCCAACAACTACCCAGTGGCTATCTTTTGTTACAAAAGTGATGTACTTCCTACCTTGGTTTTGGTTGGTTTTTAAAACCTTGATTATAATAATCATGGCTTTGTGGATGAGAATTAGATCCTATATTGTCTTGGTTTCTATGAGGGAGGGCATAAGATAGTTGTCATTGTCGTGTGAGTTGATCTTCTATTTGGGAATATATTGGGTACCTAGCTGTAGAGAGTCTATCTGTAATTTATTGGCCAAGCTCTAATAAGTTATTTGTCCTTAATAAAAAGGAAAAATACACACAATAATATCAAAATATGTATTGTATAGATAAAACCTCTTATTTATAAGTAGGTTTGTACATAGGATTTTTCTAGGACATGTAGAAAATGTCAAGGACAATAACTGGATGAAATCAAATAAACAAGTGAGACCTCTTTCAAAAAAATAAATATAAAGAAGTATATGTATTAAAAAAAAACTAGAATGGCTAATGCCAAAAGACAAAAAAATTAGAGACTCTTGAACTAGACTGGAAACAAGAAAGGAGCTGACAAGAGTGAAGAAGGCTTCACTCTTGTCTCTATTTATACTATCTACCTAAGAGCTAAGTGGCGACGTTCTATAGGACCTCCAACATGTATCCAATTTACAAGATACGTGTCCAAATTGCAAGACACATGTCAAACTTGCAGGGCAAGTTTCCTATATGTTTGCCATGTATTTAGCTTGGTCTTCAAGCTACCAACATGTGCGACATGTGGCTAACTTATTGACCAAGTTTCTAATCCAAAAGTCTACTATGGACACTTATAAAGTCAAAGCAGCATCTATGAAGTTTCTAGGAAGTTTTTCTAAAGATATTATGGAATTAACCTACTTTTACCTTCTTTTATCTAGTTCTATCTGATCATATAGGTAACTATGTATATGTCCGTGACATTACCCCCCCTTTAAAGGACGAGTTCCACGAGGAGTGGTGATTACATGTGTAGAAAGTCTAAAATGCGGCGAATAGTATTTGCCACATACTCTGATCTTTGTTCTCTTCGAAGGTAATTGATGGGTCCTCTCAGCCATCGATAGTGTCCCATTCCAGGGCGAGAAGACCACCCTGTTATTTGATCATTGTTGTAACCTTCATAACTTCCTTCGAATATCACATCTGGAACACCGTCAGGAGTTGTTCCTATCTCCAATAAAATCACCAAACATCGAGAATCTCTTCCAAGGTCGTGATACCAAACACGTTGTATCTCGCCATCTATTCGAGGAAGAACATGTCGTTCTTGAAGATCTTCATCTCGGTTGCGTCGTCTTGAGGGTTGTGACAGTCGCAATGTCTCATCCGATAGATCAGCAAATGAAGGCTCTTGAGTCAAATCCGCTGGCTGTTGATTCTCCATCTCTTTAGCGTCACAAAATACAAAGAATAAAAAATTGAATGTTATCTTATCTACATCTTGTTTCTTTTATAGGGAAAGTCTTCATCTTGGTTTCGATGGATGTTGTTGATGAAAGGTCTCCACCTTCCTCGCTGCATTCGCCAGATTTTTTGCTGGTTCCCATGTGCGCTCACTAATATCGTATCCGTGCCAGTGAACAAGATATTCCAACCTATTTCGGCGCCGCCTTGAATCTAAGACTTCTTCTACTTCAAATTCGTCATTATTGTTCACTTCTATAGGAGGAGGTGGCACTTGTCTTCTTCTTGGTATGTTCATTGTCTTATATGGTTCAAGAAGAGACACGTGGAATACAGGGTGGATCTTCATAGACTCTGGTAGGTGTAATCGATATGCAACTAGATTAATTTGTTCAGAAATACGAAAAGGTCCAAGGTTACGATAGTCCAACTTGTCACAAGGTTGCGTAGTCTTGATATTGCGACAAAGTAGCCATACCTTGTCGCCTACATTGAATTGTGGTTGTTCCTTTCGATACGCATCAGTGTTTATCTTTTGTCGTTCTTGAGCTTCCTTTAATTGTGCCTTCATTGTTGTATGTAGTTCTGACAAATGATTTACCAAGTCTTCCGTCGCAGGATTGTCAACTTTCAAATAGTCAAAAGTATCAAGTCGTAGATGGTAACCATAATTGGCAAAAAAAGGTGTTTGTTGTGTAGAAGAATGTACCGTATTATTATAAGCAAACTCTGCCAATGGTAAAAGAGTTGTCCAATCATCTTGTTGGTAGTTGATGGTACATCTCAAATACTGTTCCAAGACTTGATTTACGCGCTCCGTTTGTCCATCAGTTTGAGGATGGAAAGCTGAAGATAGCTTTATATCCACCTTTAGAATCTTGAAAAGTGTTCTCCAAAATCTCGATACAAACTGAGTTCCCCTATCCGATATAATATCCTTAGGTAATCCATGATAGTGGTAGATATTGTCAAGGAAAAGCTTAGCTATTTCTTTGCCTGTGATAGATTTTTTACATGGTATAAAATGTGCCATCTTAGTGAAACGATCTACTATCACGAATATAGAGTCATAAGAACCTGAGTTTGGAAGATCCGTGATAAAATCCATAGACACAGAAGACCATGGTTGTTCTGGAATGGATAACGGCTCAAGAAGTCCGTAGGATTGGTGGCGAGGAGTTTTTGATCTTGAACAAACATCACATGTTTTTACAAAATCTTTGACTCCCTTCCACATTTGAGGCCACCAAAAATCTCTAGATATCAACTCTAGAGTCTTATTGTATCCAAAATGTCTTGCTGTTGGGAAGTCATGACGAGCTTGAAGAATACGTAATCGTGCTTCACCTTCTGGAACATATAAGTGCCCTTCAAAATAGAGTAGATTTTTCTTGAACTCAAACTTTGAAATATCATGAGACTTAGAAGAATTATTCTTAATTTCATGAATAAGAGGATCTGAGGACATACTTAACTGGACTTGCTTGAGAAAAGTTGAATCAACAGTTAATGTTGATTTTGTTGCCCGAAGATAAAATTGCTCCGGCTTCAAGAGAGTCGTTCTTTGTTGATCAAAAGCTGCATCTCCTTCTTTTGGTGCAAGATAAGAACGTCTAGAAAGTGCATCGGACAGACCTTGTTGTTTTCCTGGCCGATATGTAATAATGAACTCGAATCTTGATAGAGACATGCTCCAACGAGCCTGACGACGATTCAACACGCATGTTGACATGAAATACTCAAGGTTCTTGTGATCCGTATACACGGTGACTGGACTAGAAGCGCCTTCTAGATAATGACGCCATTCTTGAAAAGAATCCACAATTGCGAGAAGTTCTTTATCGTGGATTTTGTAGTTGATCTCTGCTGCCGAAAATTTCCTGGAATAGAAAGCTACTGGATGGAGTTTGTCATCTGTTCCCATTTGTGACAATATTGCGCCCAAAGCAAAGTCAGATGCGTCTGTTTCCATAAAGAATGCCTTGGAAAAATCAACGCGATACAAGATTGGTGCAGAAGTAAAAGCTATCTTCAAAGCTTCAAATGATGCTTCTGCTTCTTTACTCCACTCGAGCTTGTCCTTACAAGTCAAACGTGTAAGTGGGGCTGCAACTTGAGAGAAGTTCTTGATGAAGATTCGATAGTAATTGGCAAATCCCAGAAAGCATTGCACATCTCTTACTGTTCTTGGAATCTTCCAGTCTATGATTGTTTGGACTTTCTTAGGATCTATCATGAGGCCATCATTTGAGATGATATATCCTAAGAAGTCAACTTGAGTAGTGTGAAATACACACTTTTCCATCTTGGCATACAATCCTGTTTCTCTGAGTTTTTGTAAGACATGACGAATATAAGTTTCATGCTCTTCTACGTTCTTAGAGTAGATTAAAATGTCGTCTAGGTAGCAGACAACAAAATCATCTAAGAATTCATGAAAAACATCAATCATGAAATGTTGGAAAACAGCTGGTGCATTTGTGAGTCCAAAAGACATAACATTATATTCGAAATGTCCATACCTTGTTCGAAATGCAGTTTTCTATTCATCTCTTTCTTTAATGCGAACCAAGTTGTATGCTCCTCGTAGATCTATTTTTGTATAGATCTTAGCTTGATTCAGTTGATCAAGAAGTCCAGAGATTAAAGGTAGTGGATACCTGTTCTTGATAGTGATCTTGTTAAGTCCCCGATAATCCACACACATTCGTAATGATCCATCTTTTTTCTTCACAAATAGAATTGGAGCTCTTGCAGGAGATTTGGAATGGCGTATGAAGTTCTTGGCCAGATTCTCTTCAATATACTCCTTGAGTTCAGCCAACTCATTTTGTGATAAATTATAGATTGGTCCAAAAGGAGGCTGAGATCCCTCTTTGAGATCAATTGAACAATCATATGGGCGATGCTCCGGAAGAATATCAGCATTCTTCTTCTCAAAAATATCTTGATAGTCTCGGTATTGGCTTGGAATGCCACTTGAAGCCTTTCCACTATCAGAAATGGGTGTTGCGTAAATAGCAAAAGTTGATCCTTCTTTTGCTGCGTGTATAAAAGCTTTTGCACCTATAAGTATAGGTTTTACTGTACCAAGCTTGTAGCTTTTTATTGGATTGGTAGGATGTTTAATAATATCTTAGAAAAAATCAAGTCTATGAGAATTCCAATCTATTTGAGGGTTATATTTTTCTAGCCAGGACAAACCTAGAATAACTGGATTAGACGGAGATTTAATTATGTTAAAGGTTACATAGCTATTATGACCATCTATTGTTATTTTTATAGGATGGATTTCATGAGTGACATCTCCTAAGGACAATGGGCGACCATCTATGACTTCTACATGTACGGGTTTAGGTTTCTGTACTAAAGGTATTTTACGATTCTTAACAAATTGTTCATCTAGAAAACATGCTGAGGCTCCTGAATCTAATAAGGCAGAGGCTCTGTAATTTTTTGGTCCTAAATATACATCTATCATAAAACAAGGAGAGGGTTCTGAGGAGAGAATAGGACCTTTACTGGGAATTATACAGGGTTCCAACTGCACAGTCCCTATTGTAGCTGGACAAATTCATTTTTCGACATGTTGTCTTCTATGACAGCCGTACTCCTCATTTTGTAGTTGCGACGTTTCTTTGGACAATGTTGAGCAGTGTGTTTAGGTTCTCCATAATATAAATACAATCTTTCTTGACGACGATGAATCTTTTCTTGTTCAGTAAGAGGTTTAAAACGTATCGCATCAATTTGCATGTCTTTTACTTCCAAATGTACGTTTTGTGAGGATATTGATGTTGCCATTGAATAATAACGTTGAGGCTTCCTTGTACGACTCTCGGATTGAAACTCAAAAAGTCGATTATCACACTTCACAGCAAAATCAATTGCTTGACTCAATGTTTGAGGATCGGATAAATTGAGCATTAATTTTTTTTACCTCATATTGTAATCCGTAGAGAAATTGACTGATTAGTGCAGCATCGTCCCACTTGATGTCGGTCGCTAGTTGTCAAAATTGTGAAGCGTATAATGACACTGATCGATTGCCTTGTCGTAGGATGCGAATCTTGTTGGTTGCAACACGAATTGCATCATGTTTTTCATACATCGATCAAAATTCCGCAAAAAATGCCTCCAAATTATCCAATATTGAATCACGTCGTTCAAGAAAAGATGAAAACCACGATAAGGCAGGGCCCGAAAGTAACGTTCTAATAAACCTAACTTGAGATCCTTGCGTAGGATAACTCTGATGTTGAAGTTCGATCACCAATTGTACCTGATTGATGAATCCTTGAAACTTAGATCTTGTGCCATCAAACTTCTCAAACAAACTGATTTTTGGTTCTCTAACATTTGAACGGTGCTCCATCATCGGTGAGGTAGCATGATTTAGTGTAGATATTGACGTAGCTCCAACCATCTCTACATCTTCACTTCCTGCTAATCTTGATGCTCCTTGTGGTGGTAAATTGAGTTGATGCATTGCAAGCATTAGTTCTCTCATTTGCTCTTGCATTTGTGCCATTGCACTCTTCATTTCCGCAAGCTCTTCCATGATAATATAATAGAAAGGAAGATGTCTATTCTTACTTCAAGAAATACGAAACACACACTGAAAAAAAAAAAAAATTCTAGAAACAATATCAGTTTAGAAGTGGGTACTCCACAACTTCTAATATGCTTATGTCTTATCAAGAGAAAGGGATAATCCACTCTTAATCAAGAAAAGACAAAGCTCTGATACTGTATGTGTACTCTTGTCAATCTGTCAAGGACAATAACTGGATGAAATCAAATAAACAAGTGAGACCTCTTTCAAAGAAATAAATATAAAGAAGTATATGTATTAAAAAGAAACTGGAATGGCTAATGCCAAAAGACAAGAAAACTAGAGACTCTTGAACTAGACTGGAAACAAGAAAGGAGTTGACAAGAGTGAAGAAGGCTTCACTCTTGTCTCTATTTATACTATCTACCTAAGAGCTAAGTGGCGACGTTCTATAGGACCTCCAACACGTATCCAATTTATAAGATACGTGTCCAAGTTGCAAGACACGTGTCGAACTTGCAAGGCAAGTTTCTTATATGTTCGCCACGTATTTAGCTTGGTCTTCAAGCTACCAACATGTGCGACATGTGGCTAACTTATTGACCAAGTTTCTAATCCAAAAGTCTACTATAGACACTTATAAAGTCAAAGCAGCGTCTATGAAGTTTCTAGGAAGTTTTTCTAAAGATATTATAGAATTAACCTACTTTTACCTTCTTTTATCTAGTTCTATCTGATCATATAGGTAACTATGTATATGTCCATGACAGAAAATCTTTAGGAATCTTTTAAAGACTCATCTATATATCAAAAATTTATCATGGCTCTATATACCCATCTTTTGTACCTTCATGAAGTCTTGGCTTCCAAAAACCGTTTTAGTATTAAAAAAAGTCCAAATTTGCAGCAAAATCTCTTCAAAATATTTTTTTCTACAAAAGATGTTTTTCTTCTCAAACTTTAGAAATTCATAAATTCTAATCCAATTGTTTAGTCCTCTTCAAACTTATAGACATAGTAGATTTTACCCTTAAAATTTATCACAAAAAAAATCAACTATAAATTTGCTTCTAATCGCTTGATATCTTAGAAATCCCATCAGATGCTTAAAACCCTAGTTCATAGACACCTGAGTACTATTTTCTTCATATCTCAAAAATCCAAAATCCTAATGCCACAAAAAAATTTACATAGTCTTGTGACATAAATATCTACACTCTTAAAAATTTTGAGCCAAAAATCTATCAAATTACCTAAGATATAGCTCAAAATATAACCACTAGTTAAACATAGTTACTTATTGCCTTAGCTTACAAGTGTTGACTTCAACTCCCAATATCTCCTTTACCTTAGCTTAGATTTTATTAAACCATATATGAAAAGTATAGCCAAGAAGGTGTTCTTTTCAATTCCAATTATTGATTGTCTATTGCTCTATGTACGCGTGCGTTATGCTTAAAAGAGTGACAATAGGTAGAATTTCAACACCCTAACTTTGTGAGCCTATAACTCTTTCACAAAAAGTCCAAATTATAAAAAAATTGTACCAAAACCATATCCAAAAACCCAAACTTTTTGACCCTAGTCTTTGATATTCAACTCCCCTCCAAAAACAAACCCTAATCCCTAATAAACTCTCGGGCAGCCTCCATGAAGCCCATTGGGCATGATTTTTGGCCAATGGGAATAGAGACTTCTATCATCCATCTCCATTCATTCACATGGATGGCCTAGCTACCCCCTTTTACACTAAAAATCCCTTTTTAATCCTTTTTCTTATAAGATTTATATAATATGTGTTCTAGATACCAAATAAAAGAAATAAATAAGATCTTAAGGATCACCAATGTCTAACAAAGGTGACTTAAGATATACAAAAGTTACTATCAATATAAAATCAACCTCAAAATTACTATCAAAAGAAAAAATAAGATTGTATAAATCTCAATAATATCTTTTTTAGATAGATTCTTTCTAAACTAACAATCTAATCACATCTTATAACCAATAAATTCCACTGTTATGGCTTTCATGTAACTGTATAATAAATTGTACATTAAATATATATGTATAATTTTTTCACATAGTAGTTGAACCACAACACGACACCATCTAAGATTATATTGGTAATTTTGTGAGTCTGAACAAAATTAGCTAGTGTGCCTCAATTGATTACATTAAATACACCACAACCTAGAAGTGTGCCTATCTGATTCTATGGGAGGTGGGACTTGGTTTAGATTTTGGCCTTTAATTAATAAGATCATTTATTCTTGCATGGTTTTTATTTGTTGTGTTAACTCATTCTGGAATCTCCTTTGGGTTTGAAAGACTTCATTTTTAAATTCTTCCTTTTACTTATTTCTATCTTTTGGATATGTCAATTCTGAGAGGCTAGATAATAATCTAACCTTTAACGGTGTAGGATAATAGTTTATAGGTTGGAATTGATTTTTCATAGTTCCATAAGAGTATCCTTGAGACTTATCTATATTTTATACATAGATTGGTATAAAACTTGGAATTCTATAGTCTTCTTTCCTCTACATCATCTCTTGTTGTTTATTAATGTCTTCAATCATCCATGCTATCTTTTTGGCATCTTCTAAATTTTTTGGCATTCTTTTGAGGATTTTTCCAATTATATCTTCCTTGTTGAATCTTTAGATTAAAAAAATAGATAAGAGTGTTGTCCATCATAAGGATTCCTACAAATTGATTTATTATTAATTCAAATTACCAAATATATTTGTCAATCTCTTCCTTTTTTCCTTATCTCAAAGAAAAAAGGGCCGTGAAGGCATTATTTTGTTCCACTTCTAATCTAAACTTCTCTAGGAATGCTCTCATAAATATGTTTAAATTTTTAAAGATTTGGGGGGATGGTTTTTATACCATTCATAAGCTCCATCTTTTAACGTACTCAAAAATCACACAAAAGAATATCTAGGATTGATTATCAAATATGTTATAAGGAGTTCTATGAATCTCTCTACATGTGCTGTTGGATCATCATCCCTAGTTCCTTTAAAGATTGGAAGATTGTCAGATATAGGAGTTGTTTGTAATCCCTTTGGAATTACAATGGACAAATTCCTTGGATAAATCAAGGAATTTATGGATATAAGATTAGGAGATGCTTTCCTGTCACAATTCATTAAAAAAAAACTAGATCTTCATTCTTTTCTTTCTTGATTTATTTCTATAACAAGATTAAAGGATTCTAAGTCGACTTTGTCTTCTTCTATTACTTGGTTAGGATTTAATTCTAATGGATTGAGTGCAAATATGTCTTGTGATATTATAGATATGTCTTGGTTGTCCAACCATTGGACTTCAATTCGTTTAAATTTTAGAGCAGAATTTTTAAGAAAATATTTTAGATTTTCTATAGGTGGAATTAATTTAGGTTATCTAGATCTAATAGAATGATGCATCTAGCACAATTATACATATAATATTCACCTAAATTTATAATTTTAACATATCAATCTCTAAAAAATTAATTTAAAAAGTATTTTTGCCATCCACCTACAATCCATTTAAAATACTTTTCAATAAAGAAGAGAAACAAAATTGAAGCAAATAAAGAGAGAATCATTTCTTGAATATCACCTCAAGCAATATTTTTTCCAATTTTACTTACTATATTATACGACCCTGTGTGGAAGTGATCCTAATCAATAATAGTGTGAAAAAAAATTCCATACTAGGACGGCAAGGAGCCCAAGCTCTCTATTTTTTTAATTTCTTCACACAAAATTTGTTAGATAATTATCCATTATAATAGTTAATAACAAAGATTATATTACAAAAAAATTCTTTGCAATCAATTCACGTTACTTTGAAGGAGAATTCACCTTATTGCATCTCCAACCAATTTGACACTTGTTAACAAAGGCCAATAAATATTTAATGTTCCCATACTTGATCCAAGTTAAATATTCTAGTAAAGATTAGAATTTAAAACTAATATATTAAAGGTTTTATCTACCTTCTATATCCAAGTCTATAAGAAAAATTGAAGACTTACCTCTCTCATATCTTCTTTCCAGATTCTACTTTCTAATTTATAGCTCCCACTCCTTGCTTTTATATATATCCGCTAAACTTAAAAGAATTGAAATAAATTGATAAGAGCCAAAGAACTTACTTAAAACTTAATCTTCTAATATCACTTCTTATATAGTGTCCTTTATTCCTCAATCCACAACTTGTATTAGTTTAATGAAATGAAAATTCAACCAAATTATTTAATTGAAGGTTTATCATAGAAGTATGGTGTCTTAGGTGATTATTCTTCTCTTCTTCTTTTTTTTTTTTTTTTTTTTTTTTTTTTGTGTTGTGAGTGAAATAACATGTTTAAACTACTATTGGAAAATCTTTTCTATCCTACACCTATAAAAAGATGGAATATGGTGGATGGAGAGGGTGATTAAATTCCTCTACCACTAGAGAAAGGCCGCCCATAAGAAGATTTATAAGAATAAAATAAAGGATTGCTTATTCAAATAACCAATCCTTTGTCCCTTATAAAAAGATAGGATACAAGGAGTGGAGGGGGTGATTAAATCCCTCAACCATTAGAGATGGGCCTTCAACAAGAAACGCACAAGGAAGGAAGTGATAAAAACTTTGAAGATGAGTTCCACTCCAAAAATTGCCACAAATAGAGTGGTATAAAAAGTCAATAAAAATTATACCACTTTAAGCTTATCCTTCAAGTATTTTTATTTCAAATAAAATTCAATTGAAAATAGTCAATAAGTACTAAAAAATACCTTTTCAAACAAAGAGTACACAAAATTGCTAAGGTAGTGAATCCCCTCTTAATCAAAAACTCACTAAAAATTTAATATTTTTCTAAATCAAACATGTAATAATTTTATAGAAAGCTAACAATAAGATAAATAATTTCATCAAAATTCAAAGTCAAATAACAAATACAATAAAATTGATTGATGAAAATCCGAGAGCAAATCATTTTCTATTTAAAAATATTTATTTTTTATTTTTTTATTTTTTTATTATATTTTTATTATAAATGATAAAATAAAAAAAAAAAAAAATAAAAAAAAAAAAATTATAATATTAATGAAGAAAGATAGAAGATTTACCAATGATAGAAGATAGGATTGAAATGCTCACTTAAAAAAGTCCATAAAAGGATTAACCACCATTAATTCACTCCACAATCATCCACACAATTAGAAGCACCACCTCCCAGCAAATGCACCAAAATGTGAGGATAAATGTTCACCCCTCAACCTAAGTTACAAGATGGCCTCACATAAAAGTTGCTTGTAATTGGTGGTGTAAAGTGAAGGAAGCAAATAGTAAGTACAACAAGAATAAAACATATCAAATAAGTATACAATTCAAAACTATGTCACATTTTGTTCACTATATTTTTACCTAATAAAAAAATAATAATAATAAAAAATAAAAGTTATATTTTTGAATAGATAATTTTTTTATCTTTCCAATGGTGTAAAAAATATATGAATCTTTGTTATTATAAATAAATTATGATAATCCAAAAATAAAAGATAAATAATAAAAAAATTAAGTGGAAATTTTTTACCTCAAGGGTAACTTACTTAAGAAATCATGAGTTCAAATCTCACCAAGGCTCACAAGTAGTGTATATGGGTCTCTTAGAGGGCCACGAGGCCTTAGTCTTATCCTCCTACCTACATCCAAGGTGTCACAACCCATATGGAACTTGTGCACCTCCCTTCCTACAAGGACTACACTAGCTGCTAGTCCTCCTATTTTCTACTAGTAAAACTCATTTTTTTCGCAATTTTGACTTCACCATGGTGTTCAAAAATACCCAATTAGCCTAGGAACCTTATATGGCCTTCAAATTTTATTCCAATTCTTCATAATGGCTCCCAAAGTGATAAAACTTATTTTTATCAAAGTCTTCAAAATTATTCTAAAAATTCCTAAAAAATTCTAAAAATTCTTATAATATTTTTAAAATAATAAAATCAATTTAAAACTATTTTATTCTACTTTGGTGATTTTTTATAATAATAAAATTAATTTAAATCAATTAAAAATTCTATTTTTTACATAAATAATTAAAAAGATATGAGATTTCTTTTTCATATTTCTTCTACCTATTAAATAATATTTATATATTTTTAATAAGTGGTACATAGAAATAGAAGGCCAATGTAGACATTGGTCTCAGTAATTAAATGTTAATTCTTATAATAAAGAAAAATATTAAATCGACTAAGATAATTGCTTCCAAGACTTACTAGGATCCTATTTCTTTCTCACTAATACTATTTTCCTTCATTCAGCATCACGTAAATATATCTTTACTTTACAATTGTAGTTTTGGTACTCTAAATGCATTATTTTATCGTAAAACAACAAATGAGTTAATTTGATGACTTATACCAGTTCATATCAAAGTTTTAGAGATGTCTTTTTGAAATATTAAAAGTGGACATTAAACTTTCTTTGGCTTTTCATCCCCAAATTGACAGCCAAACAAAACAAGTTAATTAAATTTTGGAGCAATATTTATAATGTAACATAAACTATCAATAAGATGATTGGATCTTGTATCTACTATTAGTGAAATTTGTATATAATAATATTATTCATACGTCAACTCAACAAATATTATTTTATTCCAACTATGGATATCATTCAAAGTTAGATTTATGAAATATACCAAAGAACAATAATCCACCAGCTGAAGGATTTACAAAGCATCTATCACAATATCAAATAATCTTGAAGCTTCAATTACAAGCAACTCAAGATACTTACAAGGCATCTATAGATAAATTCAAAAATCAATCGCCTGCTTTTCATATTGGAGATAAGGTATGGCTTCTTCAACAGAAATCAAGACCAAGCAACCATGCAATAAGTTGGATTATTGGAAACTATAACTATTTTCTATCTAGAAGCAAATTTATGCAGTGCCATATCACTTGGAATTACCATCTTCTATGAAAATACATCCAATTTTTTATGTCTTTCTTTTAGAACCTTATAGAGAATTGTATATTCTGAAAAGAATACAACAATCGCTGCCTAATATCAAAATCAAAGACCATAAAGAATACAAGGTTGAAAAGATACTTGATTCATAGCAAAGGTAGGACAAATTAAAATATCTTGTTCATTGGCAGAGCTATGATATTAATGAGCGCATATGGAAATCGGCCAAAAATCTCACCAATATGCCTCAAAAAATACATGAATTTCATCAATTCTATTCCACAAATCCAAATATATTTGATGATAACTTTTAGGTGAAGATTGGATTCAAGGAATACTCATAAGAAAGAAAAAATTAAACTAAAGCCTTCATCAATATGTAGTCATGTATTCCAAGATAGAATAGAATAGTAAAAGCAAGTCAGTCACTATATCAAATCTTCAAGCGTTGAGAGAACAAGATTTAAAAGATTCACTTGTCATACAAATTTTGAACAAACTAGTATAATTTTCACAATCTTCAATTGAACAAAGTGAGAACGATATATTTCAGCACTAAGTATGACCTTGGTTGGAGCCATTAGGAACAAGATCCAATCATATAAGTTTTGATTCCAATACTTGAGTTCTAGTGATATTGCTTGAGCTTGGAAAGGTGAATCCTTTTAAGCTTGAGATCTTGTTTGGAGGATATTTTACAGGCCACAATGAAGATTAGATGCTTAGATGGAATGTTTCAATAATAGAAGTACTAGTTTAAGGCCATAGGCAATTTCTTCAAGGACCAATAGAACCTATTGTCGAAGAACGGTGAACAAAATATATAGCTTCATTAGTGTAGCGTATCCTTGATTTTTTACATATGTAGAAAGATTTTCAAAAGTATGAGTTTTTCTAAGAACTCATCACTAGAGAAGGAGGTGATCTTAGGAACATACACTTTGGAGGTTCATAGAATCTTTTAGAACATTTTAGAGCTTTCTGAGTTACTGAAAGTCGGTTGAATATTAAGAATATACATTTTAGAGATTCATAAAATCTTCTAAAATATTCTAGAGCTTCTTGAGTTAGTAAAAGTCGATTGAGAAGCTTCCTAGTTGATGAAAGTAACTTAAGAAGTTTCTCAATTAGTGGAAGAAGCTCAAGAAGCTTTCAAATTGGTAGAAAGAGCTCAAAAAGCTTTCCAATTGGTAGAAGTTGCTCGAGAAGTTTCTTAGTTTGATAGAAGCTATTCAAGAAGCGTCTTAGACATGAATATATATAAGAGTTGAGATTGAAAAATTCTTCAGTCTTGACAACATATCTCTTGGAATTCTAGCTCACATTTTTTTGGTATTGTTCGTATACTCATCTGGCTAATTCAAGTTCTTATTGATTTCTTCTTGAAACCTTGTTCTAATTTAAGTCTCTTGTTTTGTATTCTTGTATCCTTGACAGATATTATGAATCATCAATTAAAATAAAATACTATAGATAGTTTTAAATTTTTTATTTTAATCTTTTTATTGAATAAGTTTACTAACTTAGATAAATATATTTTTGATACTAGAATTGGTCACAAATTCCATGGCTCATAAAAAATAGTAAAAATAACTATAGGTGCCACAATATTTGAATCAATATATCCAATCTCATATGACTCAAATGTAAATATTTTTTCATAGCATAAAAATATATCTCTAAAATATTTTTCCTCACATTTTATCAAATATCTTCACATTCAACCTTTAATCCATCTAATATAGCATCTATAAATTTATATTTTATTTTTATAAGATCCCTCAAATTTGGTTGCATAGATGCTCCACTTATCTTTTTTTTTTATAATTAGATGGTAGTGATAAAGCCATTGATTTATACTTAGTTTCAACTCATATCTCTTTGTCATTTAAATTTTCTATAAATTTTTTAATTTTATTATAATATTCTTTAAAATATATATTAATAATCCTATTTCTTTTTTTAATTTATATTTCAATAGATATTTTAATACTCATATAGTATCTATAAAACCAATTTTTTTAAATATTTCTAAAATAAATTTATCATTATTTAATCTTTCATTCTCCTTCAAGTTTTGTTCAATATTTTTGATATAATATTTTTTTACCTTTTTTATCTTGTCAATAGTTTTAAATGATAATAAAAAAATCTTATTTTAATCCAATAAGTCTAATTTATAATATCTTTTTTTAAAAAATTAAACAAGAACATTTCTTCACTTAAACCATTACAATCTTATTTCATAATATTATAGGATAAAAATCCTTAAGGTCTTCAAAATTTCTAAATTCTTTATTTATTTTTAATAATGGCTTTTTTTTCAAATTATCTTGATTTTTTCATGATTTATAAAAATAATTAAAAATTATATTACTTTCTTTTTATTTTGGCTTCTAATCCTTGTATAGGCTAAACTATCATTCATAATCTTTATTTCCATTTGTATAGCAATGATATATGGTTGTTCTAATATAATTGGATATATAGATATATCTTGTATAAAGAAATTTTATTCATAAATAACATCTCTTATCATCACCTTGATATTTAGACAAGCTCCGTATAAATCTCTTTTTGAGTTATTTGCTAATCTTATCATCCACCTATGTTCAATATCAATAGACTATTTTTCTTTTTTATGTAATTCTTTTGACATCAAATTTATTTTGGAACCATGACCAATTGATACCACAATTGATTATTCTAACTCTTTTAATTTTACCAAGATTTTTGTAATAGCTTTTGTTCAATGATTTTAGAAATAATGATTGGAGGTTTGAATTACATCCTTTTTTTAAATGAATTTGACTTATGCAACATCTCCAAAATTTTATATTTCAACTTCTTCATCTTTATTACTTCCTATTGCTCTTATTCCTTGTGCATTTGATATTATAGTTTCATCAATAGATTGTTGTTTTTTCTTTATTGTATTAATAATAATTTTATAAAATTCATACTTTGCAATTCCTAAAATTTCACAAATTATCAATTCAATCTTTTCACTTAAAGTTTATTCTTCCAATATCTTCTTCAAATTTGTAACAATTTTAATATGTGATTATAATTTATAAGCAAGAGTATTTTTTTATTTTTTTAATTTTCTTCTCTCTTATAGAAACATTCTCTACTATTTTTTCATATATAAGATTTTTTTGTTGTTGTATTTTTTTTCATCTTGTAGTCTTTTTTTATGGTATTTCATTATTTTTATCTCTCCTTTATTTTTCTTCCATTAATATTCTATGATGACTCCTAAATATAAATCATTTCTAATAAAAAAAATCAGCATAATTTATTATACTTAATAATAAGAAATTAGATTTTCTTAGAAATTTAATATTTATATTTAGATATTTGATTGGATTTGCTTCCATCCAATATATTGATGGATCATTGCTTCAAACTACATGTACTTTAAAAACATCTCTTATAAATACCTTCATCTTTCTTTATTAAAGTTTATTTCTAATTTTTCTCTATTTTTTTTTAAAAATATCTTATTGTCTTTGAAAAAAATAATACCTTTTCATAGCATCTTTATAAAATCTTCACATTCTTCTTAAATGATCTATGCTATTACACCACATGCACCTATGCACCATACCTTCTATTAACCTTAATCTTTATCTTGTTGATAATCTTGATAATTGATCCTTCTTCTTAAGTTTTTTAAACTTTATTTCAAAATCTTACATCCTATGTATGATTTCATCAAGATCCAATAGCCATGTTATAACACAATAATATATTTCATGAATTCCAATTTAAATTCTTTAACTACATCATTTCAAATAAAGACTTAATAATATATCTAAAGAAGATTAAGATAATTAACAACTAAAAAATTTTAGAATTAATACATGACTTCTAATATTTTTTTTAATTTACAAACTTCTTTAGGATCTTCATTAACAATTATTGTTAAATAGCCACTTCGCTTATATAATTGTCATGCAAGGATAAGCTTAAATGGAGATTAGAAGCTGAAAAAGCCTTTGAATGCTTAAAGACAATATTCACTAAAGTCTATTTTTTGATTCATTTAGAATCTTTTAAGCCACTTTTTATAAAAATTGATTGTGAGAATAAATTTTTATCCCTCAATCCAAGTTACAAGATGGCCTCACTCAAGAGTTGCTTGTAATTGGTAGTATGAAGTAAAGGAAGCAAATAGCAAGTACAACAAGAATAACAACCACAAAACAAGGAAAATAAAGCATATCAAACAAATACACAATTCAAAACTATATTACATTCTATTCACTATATTTTAATCTAGTAAAAAATAAAAGTAAAATAAAAGTTATATTTTTGAATAGATAATTTTTTTATCTTTCCAATGGTGTAAAAAATATATGAATCTTTGTTATTATAAATAAATTATGATAATCCAAAAATAAAAGATAAATAATAAAAAAATTAAGTGGAAATTTTTTACCTCAAGGGTAACTTACTTAAGAAATCATGAGTTCAAATCTCACCAAGGCTCACAAGTAGGGTATATGGATCTCTTAGAGGGCCACGAGGCCTTAGTCTTATCCTCCTACCTACATCCAAGGTGTCACAACCCATATGGAACTTGTGCACCTCCCTTCCTACAAGGACTACACTAGCTGCTAGTCCTCCTATTTTCTACTAGTAAAACTCATTTTTTTCGCAATTTTGACTTCACCATGGTGTTCAAAAATACCCAATTAGCCTAGGAACCTTGTATGGCCTTCAAATTTTATTCCAATTCTTCATAATGGCTCCCAAAGTGATAAAACTTATTTTTATCAAAGTCTTCAAAATTATTCTAAAAATTCCTAAAAAATTCTAAAAATTCTTATAATATTTTTAAAATAATAAAATCAATTTAAAACTATTTTATTCTACTTTGGTGATTTTTTATAATAATAAAATTAATTTAAATCAATTAAAAATTCTATTTTTTACATAAATAATTAAAAAGATATGAGATTTCTTTTTCATATTTCTTCTACCTATTAAATAATATTTATATATTTTTAATAAGTGGTATATAGAAATAGAAGGCCAATATAGACATTGGTCTCAGTAACTAAATGTTAATTCTTATAATGAAGAAAAATACTAAATCGACTAAGATAATTGCTTCCAAGACTTACTAGGATCCTATTTCTTTCTCACTAATACTATTTTCCTTCATTCAGCATCATCTAAATACATCTTTACTTTACAATTGTAGTTTTGGCACTCTAAATGTATTCTTTTATGCTAAAACAACTAATGAGTCAATTTGATGATTTACACAATTGCTTCAAATTTTGCATTGGAAACAATCTTATTACAACTTTAAAAAAAAACAAAGATTTCATCCAATTGCATTCTATTACAAAAAAAATTTGGTTATAAAGATTAATTATAAAATTTATAATAAAAAACTTTTTATTATTGTAGCTTCTTTTTAAGAATGGTACCACTCATTTGAAGGCGTTTTACATCTAATAATTATATATACAAATCACAAGAACCTTGAGTATTTTATATTGGCTTATATTTTAAATTATTGTCAAGTCCATTGAAAGATGTTTCTATTTTATTTTGATTTGAACATCACATATCAATTTAAGAAGCAACAAAAATTGTTAGATATTTTATTGAGACGATTATACCTTACACCAAAAGAAGAAGAGGCAGCATATAACAAACAATGGACAACACCCTTGAAATCCATGAAATTTTTTATTTGAGCAATTGTTGTATCAATTCCAATGGATTCTTTATTTTTTATCAAATTTTCATATTTTTAATTGTGGATCCTCTTGTTTTTATATTAAACAATGATCAAGAAAAATCCACAATAATTCAAGTAAATTTAAATTTAAAGATAATATTATATTACATGTTATCTTATTTGAGAATGCACCGGATACTTGAATATAGAAGGTAAGGTTATATTTTACAAGTATCTAAGAAATCCTAATAGGTTTCAACCATCTAAATATAAGTAATTTGAATTTTGATATAAAAGGCTTAGAATCAATACAAAGTGCTCAAAAACACTCTTCTTAGTAATCTCAAGTAAGAACAAATCCAATTTTCTTTAATACTTTCACCTCTTTGTACCATTCAATTTACTTTTCAAATCCTACTCTTAGGCAATGAACTTCAATAAACTATAATTCTTAATATAAGCATCTAATTGATATAAAAGCTTGTTCAATAGTGTCACTAAAAATCTTTTATATGCTCAAGAAGTTTCAATCCAATCTAACTTATAGATTGTAAGAAAATGCCATAAAACTGTACAATTGTCCCTCAACCGCTACCTTGAAAGTTGATGATAAATTTTGAATAGCAATTTTTCTTTCTCCAACTATTAATTCCTACTTAAAATTTTCATACAACTTGGCCTTTAAATCTTCTAATACCATGCCAATTTCACCTTGTTCCAACTAATAGATCTTTAGATATCACAAAAATCCTAAACAACCTCAAATTGTCAACTTCTGGTACCTCGTTGTATTAATGATTAAATATCTGTCAATTACATTATTAGATTAATAGAAAATTTTATGCAATCTTAACATACTTAATTAATCAAGTATTAACAAATTTTAAACCATAGATATTATAATAGTTGTACAAACTAATCAAGAGTGCTAATCCTAATTGTATTGCATAAATTCAAAGCCACCATTACAAACCTTGATTTTGAATAACAATTGCAAAATCATTCCAAAACCTATAAAAATAAGCCTTTTGAAATGAACTTTAAGCTAGCCTTTTGATCCAACTTGCTAATCTCCAAAATCTCCCACACTTTGCCCTAGGCAACCATTTTAGTAGCTAGAGGTCTGATTTCGACTCTGATCCATGAACAGCCATCCCTTAGGTATCAATCTACCTCTATCTTAAAAATATTTTAGTATTACTCAATCCTCAATTTTATCTTAGAATTGACCATATCAATTATTTATCTAACCTACTTTATTTTTATCATTTTATAGCCTTTCTAAGGCACTAGAAGAGTTTTTATATCCTAGAAGATAAAATTATTAACCAACCTTTAATCTACTTGCTATTAAGATAAAAAAAATAATCTAAGAGGTTTCAATAAAAGCCTTGTTAAATGTCTAGAATTATTATTGAACCAAGATAATAAAATATGAATCATAATATCATTTTTGTTCATATCTTTATCATATAGTTGTATTACAACATGACAACGGTCTTCTTTACTTTGAAGAAAGTATGTATATTTCAAAAGGGCCATTGCACCTTTGTATTTACCAAACACATCATGACATTTCAACTATGGAACATTTTGGATTTAACAAGATATTAGAATTCATTTTTAGAGATTTTTGATAGTCTCAAATATAAAAAGCTATTAAAAAATTTGTCCTTTCTTATAACATATGTTCTAAATAAAAAAATCTTTAATATTGCCTTTATAGACTTCTTTAATTGCTACCAATTTTAAAGCAATAGTAATCTTCTATTTCTATAGACTTCATTACAAACCTTCTACTATTGAATTTTTTTAATACCATATATGTATTTATTGACCAATTTATCAAAATGGCACATTTTGTCCATTACAAAAAGACCATTACTAGTAATGAAATGGCTAAATTTTTCAAGGATTATAATTTATATTTAATTTTTAAAAGTTACTTTTTAAAATTTTTAAGTAGATATTAATCTTTTTTTAGTAATTTATTTATAAATCAATGGCTAAACAAAGTCAACCAAATCTTGGAATAGTATTTAAAGTATACCATCAATTATCAACAAGACAATTGCACATCTTACTTGTCTCTAGCTGAGTTTTCCAATAATAATATGATTTATGCATCTATTCAATAAACTCCATTTTATTCCAATCATAGATGTCATCCAAAATTAGGCATATTATTTGTTAGTAGATTAAAAAATCTAATAACAAATGACTTTGGAAGTCAAATAGTTGATATATAAATTATCTTAAAACTTCAATTAGAAGAAATTCAAATATGCTTTAATAAGTCAATTAATACTCAAAGAAAGAAACAATCCCTATTTTAAGTTGGAAATAAAGTATTATTATTTTGACGTAATATAAAGACTACTTGATTATTTGATAAGTTGGACTATCAAAGGTTGGAACGATTTTCTATTCAAAAATAAATTAATTTTATTGCTTATTAATTAGAATTATTAACATTTATGAAGATACATCCTATTTTTTACATCTCTCTTTTAAAATCTTCTAGAAAATCAAGTATATCAAGAAGAATATAAACGCCACTACCTTATATTGAAGTAGATAGCCATGAAGAATTTAAGATAGAAGAAATATTTGATTTAAGACTAAAATAAGGATAATTTGAATACTTTGTATATTGGCACATTTACAACATTAATAAGTACATATGGGAGCTAACTTCAAATTTAATTAATGTATTATAAAAGGTATAAGAATTTCATCAATAACATCCTTCTAGATTTAAAATAGCAACATATGTTAGATAACATTTCTACCTGACATATTCAAATATATATATATTTTAGACTTTGTAATTTTTTTGTAAGAAGGGTGGAAGTAGTTCCAAAAGTTTTAAAGTTCAATCCTCATATACATATAAACTAACAAACTTAAAAATACTTCCATTCTACTTTAAGGTCTTGACATGTATTTAATTTAATTTACAAAATTAGATATGGATAGTTAAGAAGATAATATCATACCAATTAGACCATGTCAACTAAGCATTTCATGCCATTAATTTCAAAATAAAGAATTGCCTAAATCAAGAAGATGCCAAAGAATATTTAATAGTTGCTTTATAGCAAACATCATTGAAGTAGAATTTGCCTATGAAAGATACCTTAAAGCAATTTTTAAAGGATATTTTTATAACAAAGATACAAAAGTTTATTTTTAGTTTATGGTAGAAAGTGTTGATAACTATTATTGGTTCCAAGGATTGATAAATCTTTTGACTTGTAAAAAATAACTTGAATATGTGGTCAATACTACACAACACATCTTTGATTTCTTTTGCCTTTGATAAACTTTGATTCTATCCCTCCTTGTAGAACTTAGAGCTAAAGAAGGAATTGATGTCATAGACATACAATGGAAGGAGATTTTAGAAAGATCTAGAAGGTTCTATTTTGTCCTTAATAGTTTTAGAAGATTCTTAATGGCTCTAAGAAGGCCCTAATAGGTCCTAATAGATTCTAAGAAGGATTCGAAAGACCTTAGAAGATTTTAGGAGATCTTAGATTATTGTAATAGATTCTTGAAAGCTTAGATATTTTAGAAAGTTGCCAAAGAAGGATCTTAGGCTTGCTTCATGTACAAGCATCAAAGAAACTCTTCAAGGAGCTTCCTTACACCTAATATATATAGAAGTTAAGGTTGAAGGAATCCTCAGTCTTAACAATGCAATCCTTGTGGTTTTTTTTTTTTTTTTTTTTTTTTTTTTGTATTAGATTATTTGTTGTCAAGTATTTAATAAAAGAAATTTTAAATAAAATTTGATTGTATAATTTTTTTTGTGTTTTTTTTGCTGAGATAATTTTTTTATTTGAATTTAAATAAAACTAAGTTTTAAAAGGTGAAGAGGGGTTTTTAATAAAGAAGTAAAGCCTATGTATAATTTAAATAGAACTTTGAATATATGGTGGCTTTGAATTGGAATATCAAGATAAAAAAGCTAGACAAATAACATAAGAAATCTGATGCAAGAACCTTTTGTAACATAAGCTTTATTCCACATGATTGTTAGAAGTCGGAAATGTTAGAAGCAATGATATACACAAGATGATAAAAAAGTTGGAAGCAACAACATACAAAGGAAGTTAGAATAGAAATAAAAGCAATCTATAGTCTTCTTGTTTCCAAGGAAAAAACGATATAGATATATAAAACCAAAAAAATAAAATTGTGAGGACTTTTGGAACCTCTTTACTATAAGAGGACCTATAAAGAATTGACACTTGTATCAACAAAATCACAAAAGCATAACAATGTCAAGGAATATATTTGGCAAGGGCTTTTTACAATAGAACACTCCAATATAAGATAGCCCAAGTTGGCAAACTGATAGAGGGCAACTCTCATCTACTACCTACTTAAATAATAGTTGTTTCATACAATTTTATTCACAAGTAGATGAATCCACTCAAAGTGATGTTTTATCAAACTTAAAGATTATAGATGTTACTTTCTATCATTTCTAATTTTTTTTATATCTTTTGTTATATGCCACTATCCTAATATAGTACTATTAAATAATATAATAAAAAAACAAATACAAAATTTGCTTCTACCTTCTAAATTACATTCTCTCATAGAAGTTATTATAAATACTTGTTTGGACTTCTTATAATTTTAAAAGTCTTTTTGCTACTCCAATCAAATTCATTGATTTTTCCTAATATGTCATATTATGAAATAGAAAAATATAAGAAAAAATACAAAACAAAAGAAACTAAAAATGGAAGCATAAAAAAATGGATATCTATTGTTATTTCAGTTTTTCTAAAAATTTATACATGTTCAAATAAAAATTATAATAAACATCTGAGAGTCCCTAACATGTGCTAATTTAAGCCATCAATCAGTTTATTGAATTAGTATATATTTCAATTTAGATAATTATTATCAAAGCCCAAGGCAATTAAATTGGCAAATGAAAATAAGCGTCATCCAGCATTCAACCATGAAAAGAAACTTACACTGACTCTCGAACAGAAGAAAGACAAAAAACCAACAAGTTTTCAAAAATGAAAAATGTCTATTAATGTAACAACCAGGTCACGATTAATCACGGTAACCAATTGTTTACATTTTATGCCATTTACAAAAAAGCAAGTATAAATTTTCGCTGAGCAGGGTATCGGAAAGATTCACCAAAATGGAGAGTGTGAAAGGTTCACCACTGAAACTCCTCAGAATCCACCAACAGCCCTGAATATATCCACACCGTTGGAATTAAAATCGGGTGAGCCGCAATGATCTGGATGTTAATCTCCTTCCCCCTAGTAAACCTTGACGCTGGACCATGCTCTTGTAATTCAGATATATGTTCAACCAATTGGTTTGATTCCTGTGTTCCCTAACATTGCAATGTATCTTAGTACATGGCTTCTCATCTGCTGCTGCATCTTGTTCCACAGCAGGCTCCATGGAGTCCGATTCGTCTTCTTGTTCTGCTTTATCATCGAAACCATCCTTTGCATCTGTTGGTTTAACCACCACAGCATCCCCTTCAACACTTCTGCGCTCCAGATCCGCTACTAATTTCCGAAGAGCTAAATCGGTGTCATCCTTATTCTCAAATAGAATCTCGGTTACCTCAGCAGGGGTGATACGTACAGACTGTTCATGTAGTAATTTTTCCACCTGATCAAACAACGGGTCACTCGACACTGATAAATAGTTCGAGGCGAGGACTTTGAAAATTTCGAAGTTGCAGAACGACATGTGGATGTGCATGTCCATGCGACCTGGTCTCAGCAAGGCGGGATCCAACTTCTCGATGTGGTTCGTGGTGAAGATTATGATGCGCTCGTTCCCACAGCAGGACCACAGCCCGTCGGTGAAGTTTAAAAGCCCTGAGAGGGTAACCCTGCTGCCAAGATTTGATGCCGTTTGTTTGGATGATGTTGGCTTCGCTTTTCCAGCTGGTTTTTCGAAGCGTGTTCCTGTTAGGTCGAGTGAGCAATCTACGTCTTCTATAACAATTATTGACTTGCTCGTTGTGTTTGTTAGCAGAGCCTTGAGCATGCTGTTATCGTATACCTGGTTGCAATGACACAGATGTATGTTAGTTGCTTGAGCATAATATTGTCATTCACCTTGTTTGAATCGTACCACAACAAAATTAGTGCTACTGGAACAAATACATACCTGTGTGAGCTCGAGGTCATAAATGTTGTAGCGTAGGAGATTCGCCATAGCCGCAATCAAAGAGCTCTTGCCTGTGCCCGGAGGACCATACAAGAGATACCCTCTCTTCCACGCTCGTCCTACCGTCTTGAAATAAGCTTCGCCCTCCATGTACGCTATGATGTCTGACATGAGGCGATCCTTGGATTCAGGATCCATAGCCAATGTGTCGAACGTCGAAGGATGTTGAAATGTATGCGATTTCCAACGCTCGTGGCTGCAGCTGTAAAGGTACAGGTCGGTGAGCTGCAGCTTGTACTCTTTGGCGCTGCGTGAAACGTAGTCCATGTAACGGGACATGACGAAGACTTTGTCTGTTTTCAGCATCTTCAAGGTGTACTTGTTCTCCTCTCTGTCACCTCCATTCGATCCTTTCATTTTCTCAGTGGTGAAAGTCCACCTCACTTTCACACCCTCGTAATGTTCGGTCACAGTCTCACCTCCTGTCTCAAGCAAAACAGCAAACAAACGTTTTAATGAACAGCCGAGACTCTTTTTGAACTTGCTGGAATCATGAACTGGATATTAGGGGTTTTAATTGACGGGCGAGGTATGTGACTGAAAGCCGCACCTGCGAGCGTGTAGTTGATTTTCTTCGCAGATTCCTCCTGTGAAAGATACAAATCCTCAGCGTCGTTGATGAGCTGTTTAGATCGCAGGTGCATCTCCACTTGGTGGTAAAGATGGTTAGTGCGTCCCCTGCCATCTAATTCGTGGAAGTGAAATTGGCAGTAAGGGTCTGTACTGCACAGCTTCTTGATCAATTTGTGTATCCAAAGTTTCATGAAATGTTTCAGTTCCTGTGGCAGAAAGCCGCAGACAATCGTCGCCATCCCCATGAGGGACCATACGTACGTCACACCAGACATCATCGTGAGGTCGTCCTGCTACACTTCTCCTGCGGCTACAATTGTTAATTTCTGCGGACCTCGGCAACCGCTGGAACTAGGCGAAGCGAGCAACTGTTCACGGACTTCTCATTGTTAGCAGAACCATGTCCGCCCGGTGTAAGAGACTACTAAGGAGAATCTAACAGCTGACGGAAGTTACATTTGCAAGCTAGGACTTATCCCTCTAACAAACCAAACACAGATTCTGCGCTGTACTACCAAAACAAACGACCTCATTACCTCAACTTAGGACACGGCACTCGCTCAAGAGTGTCAGGAGCGATGTAAAAATGACGTCTTTCTCACTTCCCCCTGCATCTGAGAGACGATCACTCCAGGGAGCTACTACCACTCAGAAACAAAGCATCTGAAAAACGCAATTCCACCAACCTTTCTGCCGGTCTCTCATCAGAACTCCCGGCCTTCTCCTGCCACAATCCTGCACCGTGATGACAGTTCCTGACCAACACCGATTCTCAAACCCCTGGTTTTTTGCGGTGCAACAGTGGAATTTATCGTGTATTCCTTCACATCATAGAGCTTCTTCACCGCATCGTTGGCCAGTTCAACGCCAAGTTTACTGTACCAACAGCCTCTGCATCTGTAGGAATGGTCACTGTCTTCTTGTGCGTGATTATTGTGACTCGTAAAACCTTCCCTTGCCTTCCTTGTCTGTACAGACAGTGCTACACCTGGCGGAGCCTATTACCTCCGAACCTTCACACTTCATACTCCCAATATATACTTTCATGCGTATTCCCTTTTGTGTGTATTATACCAAAATATCATACGATCACGAAACTGTCTGTGTGGTATCCTTTGCCCCATAACCAATGATGTAAGCCGAACTCGACCAATGTCAGTGATGCTTAATGCTCATCGTGGATTAAATTTCAGAACCATGTTGAAGCCTCGAATTTTGAACCACGTCTTCTTGATTTTGTTCTTTCTTACGATTTCATATTATTTTAAATAGTGGCTTATTGGTGGTTTGTTGATTATTTTAATCTATCAGCGCAACTAACAAGCATTTGATGCATATCCATTAAAAAAAATGGAATTTTGTTGAGATATATTGGTTAAAAAGAATTGTGATGAATTATATGGTTGTGGATATATATAGTAAATGGACAAAAGATCATGGGTTTTTACAAGTGATGCTTTTTTAAGAAAATATTTTTAAAAATGAAGTACAATATAATTATTTTTTGAAATTTTGTGAATGCATAAATATGAATTTCAGTGGTTATGAGAACTCATAATGAACAACACATTTACACGTGGCACATGTGGAAGCTTGATTGAAATTTGTAACTTATTGGGATACATATAGTGGATCTTATTCTGCTTCAAAATTTTAACAAACATAATAAATAGGTGGAAATACATACACAAATCAATGAATAAAAGATTCATTTGTTCTTCAGAACAAGAGAGTTCAACATTGTTCAACAAATCTCTCAACAAAGACTTTTATCCACAAAAAGTAAATAATGGGAAGGTTGGTTGTCTACCCATTCATTCATTCATTCATTCATTCATTCATGCCTTCTATACAACACTCAATTTTGGTATGGAATAAAATGAAATAAAATAAGCAGCCGCTTCCTCATCCTTGTCTTATCCTTCTGATCCAGGGGTGGACTGAGCAAATTCCATTCTGCTGGTGCTGATGCAGCTGCTGGAAGAAGAAGAAGAAGAAGAAGAAAAACCATTACCACCAGTGTACCACCACTACTAGTAGTACTCCTCCTCCAAGTCCTACTTGTCTGGCTGGGCTTGCTTGTGCATGATATTCCCATACACCATGCTAACACTAAACATCCACACACCTTCACACTGTCCTTCATCTCCATCTCCTTAAATTTCTTCTTCAGTGGAGGCATATCAAGTTTGTAGCCATCTCAAACATGGATCATCCTACCCTCCACCTTGAAGCAAGGGCAAGGTGAAGGCAAGAAAAAGGCATGGGGAGCACCCACCACAACTTCCAGGTGGGTTTAGGGTGGGGTTTAGTTTTTAGTTTTTAATTTTTTAGGATAAATATAAATATATAGGGTTGGATTCATGAGAGCTCCCCAGGTCTGGAGTGCCTATTATCTGCCACACACAAGCTACCCACCACATGCAGAAGAAAAGAATCAGAACAAAACAGACCATCCACACTAGAGAGATAGCAGCAGCATCTGTTTTGACCAATAAATACAGCATCTAACAATTAGACTGAACCAAAAATCCAACCCTGATTCTGATCTATTTTACTAGGGTGGATGAGTGATGGAATTCATCAGCAGAGTCGAAATCTAATGGTGGGGATGAGAGTGGGTGCCACTGAGAAAAGGAGGAAAAGTGTAAACGAATGATATTTAAGAAAATGTGCAATCAATTGTACACTAATATCAAGTGTATGATAATTTTCAAATATCAGTAAAGGACCTTTATCTCTTTTAGAAACCTTGGCTTTATGAGATGCTATAAAGTAAAAAGAGGTTATGAAATGAACCAAATTATTATTATTATTATTCTTTGTAATAAATTTGAATATGTCAATTCACATCTTGACTCTAACAAATATGACAAACATAATATATAATATGATATTTATTTATTTATTTAATATTTATTTATTAGCAATTTTTTACACAACTTTTCAAATTTTTGTAAAAACCACCTCTTGAGGTGATCTTAATACGAATCCCAAGAGACAACATTGTTTATGCCATTTAGGCAAAAAGTGCATCTCATCTCATTTTTTTCCTTTTAGAATTTTTAGACTAATTTTCTAAATAAAAATACACCTAAATGAGACTTCTCAATTTCAACAAATCAAAAGATTTGAAGGTTATGACCTCTCACCTTCTCCCTTAAATATAAATTCCTCTTAATGCACAATCTCAATTTTACAATAATATCTGTTTTATATTATAAATGAATGTTATAATCATTAAACTTTATTGTGTGTTTTTTAATTGATATTTTTTTATTAAATATTGATATTTTTTTTATTATACTCAATAAGATTTATTTTTATTTTATTCTAAAATTAGAATGTTTCATTTATGGGCAGAATTATACCCAACTTCATATGTCAGCTGAATTAAAGATTCATTTTAGTAGATTCATTATTTCTTTTCTATGAAGTTTTTTTATGTTTTCAACTACAAATGTTGATTTTGAATACATTTCTTTACACAAAGTCAAAGAATTAGACCAAGAGCCATATTCTCTCTTAATCAGAAATTAGCTTTTCTATGTAATTAAAGGATTAGGCAAGGTTTTTCAAGTTGTGGCCTTTATATTTGGTGCCTATAATTATGGCTTTGACCAAGGTTTCATTAGATGAGGTTGCCCAATTGCATCAGAAACTTCTTTAAGAGTTTTATTATCCCTCAGTTAGACTCTCAACTTGATTATTGTCTAAGATCCATAATGGTAATACATTTAATAAAATAATAATAAATTTGTAAATGTAAGATCATATTAAATAAGTAAATTATATAAAATCTTCTAAGGTGCTTTTAGAAAAAGGAGTATTCTCATAGATCATTGGATTGCACAATTGTTTCTTTGGAGTCCAATCTATGTCTGAGAAAACCAATGGTGGAGATGTTGACGAAGGTGAGTATTGCTGCTGATAATAGGCTCCGCTTGACAAAATAGTATGATGTTAACCCAGAATGATTCATCTGCTGTGTTATTCAATGATCTCCATTGTTCCATTTGTTGGAAATTATTTAAGATGCTAGACAACCAATAAGCTTAGAGAGAATAAAAAAAAAATGCCAGTCATTTTCTAAAAATAATTTACAACACATGTAGATAAATAAATAAATAAGACTAAAAACACCATATTTTCTTAATTGAGGTTAGGAAAAATTCAAGGATTCGAAATCACCATGTACACTTCCATCTATATAGCCAAGCTGCATGAGAAAATGTATTTGGAGAGGGATGTGGGCCCAACATGGTCCAAATATGTATTGGTCATCCATCCACACACACATTCGTCCACAATCTACCCATCCATCATATTCATCATCCACCCTGACATCGCTCGAAATTCATCCATGTGCTTTTCGTCGACGGAGGTCTGACTCAAGCACAGAAGTGCAGTTGGTTCGGAGACTTGGATGGAGGTTTGAGTTTCAGGGTTTAGGGTTTAAGGATCGTTCAACAGCTTGCTTGACTAGATTCCAGGTTTTAGAATGGGAAGAGTTTCTATCTTGGAGTACAAGGAATACCTTGTTTCAGCTTTCCGAGCTGATTATTTGTGCAGATTGAGACCCTCAGGTGTCGCAGGTTTCTTTGTTCGTCCTTCGTTTAGGGTTTACAATTCTGATTTCTCGCGAACGCATGCTCTTTCTAGGATTAAGTGCAGTAGTGCTGTTATTCACCACTTTGTTATGATCAATCCGACGATTTTACGGTAATTGTGGATTGCGAAGAGAAGTTCCGGAGCTGGTTTAGCGGGCAAGACCTGCGAGCGCACCTCCGTCACGAAATCATGATGCTGCGGAGGCGTGGAGTGAACTCAATAGTGAGAGCCGTGGATGCGTCGTGGCGCTGGAGATGCGCACAGATTCAGTCGTTTCAAAGTATTGAATCATCTAATACAGCCGCCGATGAACGTGCATTACAATGCCACATTTATGGGAGGAGTGTCTCAAACTTCTCTACAGTTAGAGAGCCTTCTCTGATAGCTGCTCCAGAGGTACCGTCAGTGTGGCGAACATTCCCTGACAGTGGTCAGGTTTTCCAAGAAGAAGTGGTAGTGGGGAAAGTGAAAGTGAGCTTTGAGACCGGGAAGCTAGCCCGGTTTGCAGCAGGGGCTGTCGTGGTAGGAGTTGGTGAGACGAAAGTGCTGGTTACAGTGGTGGCGGATCATAAGCTGGATGCAGGCAAGGACTTTCTGCCCTTACAGGTGGAATACCGCGAGAAGCAATATGCTCAAGGGAAAATTCCGGCCACATTTATGCGGCGTGAAGGCGCGCCTAAAGAAAGAGAGCTTCTGTGTGGCCGCCTTATAGACAGGTCGGTTCGACCACTTTTTCCTCGGGGTTTTTTCTATGATTCTCAGATCATAGCCAATGTGCTATGCTCGGACGGTGAGCAGGATCCTGATGTCCTTGCTGTCAATGCAGCCTCAGCAGCCCTTATGATCTCGGATATTCCCTGGAAAGGTCCAATCGGTTGCGTGCGGATTGGTAGGGTGAAGGGAAAGTTCATCGTTAACCCCAACATGGATGAATTGAGTGTGAGTGACTTGAATCTGGTATATGCATGCACGACAGAGAAAACGGTGATGATTGAGACGCAGGCTCGTGAGATCACAAATCAGGAATACATAGCTGCTCTACATCTGGCACATGCCGAAGCTACTAAGTTGATCCCTCCGCAGCTGGAATTGGCTGCTAAAGTGGCAGTGCAGAAGCGGCCTCTGCCAGTGCTTAGTGTTCCACCTGAAGTGTTAGAGAAGGTCAGGTCTCTGGCTAAGGTTGCTATCGAGGCTGTGATGGGCAATCCTCAATTTGGCAAATTTGAGCGTGGTCAAACTTTAGGCAAGATAGAAGAGGAGGTGAGGAATGTATTAGTTGCTGAAAGCGACGAAGTATCCGTAAAGCTTTTGCCTTATGCATTTGATGCAGTGAAAAAAGAGGTGATGCGGCGAAACATCTTCGACAAAGACATAAGGGTGGATGGGCGAGGCCTTAACCAGGTGCGTGAATTGCAGTGCGAGGCTGGGACGTACCCGTCCCTCCATGGCTCCTCGTTATTCTCCAGGGGTAACACTCAGGTTCTGTGCACAGTCACCATGGGTACACCTGACGATGCCCAACGTTTAGACTCTCTTGTCGGAGTCGACCGAAAGAGATTTATGGTTCATTATAGTTTCCCTCCATTTTCCATCAACGAGATAGGGCGTACAGTCGGTCTAAACCGACGAGAAGTTGGGCATGGTACACTGGCAGAGAAGGCATTGGTTGGGTTGCTTCCTCCAGAAGAGGATTTCCCTTGTAGTGTTCGTGTCACTTCAGAGTGTCTGGCATCAGATGGATCATCTTCCATGGCTACGGTTTGTGGTGGTAGTCTGGCATTGATGGATGCAGGTATTCATTTACGTTCACATGTTGGTGCTGTCTCGGTTGGCCTGGTGAGCGTCAGTGATCCTGCAACGGGGCGTGTAACCGACTACCGAATCCTTACTGACATCTTAGGGTTAGAAGATCACCTTGGTGATATGGATTTCAAAATAGCTGGAACCAAGAAAGGTGTCACAGCCGTCCAGCTTGATATGAAACCTGCTGGCATCCCATTGCACATTCTGTGTGAGGCGCTGGAGCCTGCATTAGTCGGCCGAACACAAATTCTGGATTTCATGGAGCAGGTCATTAGCAGCCCTAGGGATTCTACAACTCGAGCGAATTTGCCACGCAGTGGAACAATGAACATACAGCAGGACAGTATTGGGCGCTTGATTGGGCCTCAGGGCTCAAACGTTAAGAATATCCAGGTATCAAGGAATGCTCACCTTACTGTGCTGGTCGTTGTCATATTGTGCCTTTCATTGACACTTCCTCATTCCTGGCTCTTCACCTTCTAAATGTTCTTATGCGCAGAGGGCCGTGGTTTGAGAATTGCACTGTTTGGTATTTGAAGGATAAATTATTGGTGGTAATGGTGGTACAGATGTTTATATGAATGTGATTTGTGACTTACAACTTGCACCTTTTGTGCATGTCTGCACATCATTACCGAATCATCCCATGGATATGTCTTGACGTGATTGTGTGCCTGGAACAGAGAGTTACTGATGCACGGATAAGTATATCGGGAGATGGAGTAGTGACAATTTTTGCTAGGGATCAGGCTTCGTTTGACCAGGCAAAGCAGATGGTTGAAGCATCAGTAGGGAAGGAAGTGGAGGTGGGAGGCACCTATTTAGCTCGAGTGGTTGCGATCAAGGACTTTGGAGCATTTATGGAACTCAATGGAGGCTATCAGGGCTTGCTTCATATCTCAGAAATTGCACATGAGCGTATCGAACGTGTATCGGATTATCTTGTCATTGAGCAAGAGCTTTCTGTTGTCTGTATCGGCCGTGATCTTCGTGGCAATCTGAAACTGTCTCGGAAAATGACTTTACCGCCCCCTATGCCAGAAGAAGCTACCCAATTACCAGTCCCTGAAGTCACATCCCCAAGTGCACAAGTTTCTAAATTTAAGCGGAATTTGACCTAGTCATGGTGTCCTCTTATTGTGGATGCTTTATCATTTCGAAGGCACAATTGACCGGATTCTAACACTTCGACTTTCTGGTCTGGGGATTTAAATCGTGGGATATGTTGTGAACATCCCCATACAAGCGTGTCACCTGCATTCCGGAGGGACTTGAAAATGTTTTCTGGCTACATTTTAGGGTTCCAGAAGCGCACTTCAACTATGTGGGTGCTGCAATGTACCGTATTCAGGGATCGAGGTTTCAAACTTATTTCGAATGACGTCCATCTAAAGACAAGTGTGATCTCAGATGGGTTCACAGCGATTAAATTTAGAAATGTAAAGTTACTGGTCAGTGCCGTTCTGTAGTTACTCATGATCTACACATTGGAGGACGATTATTGGAGCACTTTCATGAGTATCCAGTTAATCCGGGCTACACATTCCTAAGTTGGAGCTTAGTGATCTATGACGAGCCCGAGTTTGAGTACTCTGTTGCGGATGATGGAAACCTTGTAATGCTCCGACTGGGCATGCAGCTTGGCGATCGACGGAAAGTCTTTCTGGAGTTCTCGACTTGGTGTGAATGTTAGAGATTGTCAAACTGAGCCTTACTGCTGGAAAAAATAGCTGCAATAGGTACCATTCTACGCTAAAAGCTCGTTGCAGCAATTTCATGATCTATTTTTCGCAATGGCTAAACTAAGTATTCAATGTTGATTCCAGAGCCCGGGTTTAATGTTAGGAAATTTATTTTTTAATACATATATTGACTCATACAAGTACACATACTTATCAAGCTATATTTAGAAAGTTACTTTCGTTTAAGACTGCGAGCTTCTAGTAGTCTGGTGAGCATTATTTATAGGCATCTTTATTGTAATTCGCGAGACATGTCAGCTTTTATTGTAATTTGTGAGACATGTCAGCTTTTATTCCATAGTGTAGGTGGCAAGGATATAGTGCAATAAAGTTATCTATTATTAGATGACTTATATCAAAACATAAGTCTTATCTTATTTAGAATTGAACATTTATCTAAAATGGTTGTTATATATAGTTCAAAGATATTGTCACCATAATTTTTGCTATTGCCACCACAAGTTGTCTTAAACTTGAGTTGAATACTATGATGTACTTTTTTCAACCATAGGTGTTATTAAAGCTGATTGTATTGATTAGTGATTCTTAATTATTCTCATCAATCGTTGTTTGTGAAGAGAGCAATAGATAGATCATTTACACTAAGAGCATATGAAAAGAATGACAATAGCAATATTTGAGAGACTTCTACAAAATCATGAAAAATTGTGTGTTGGCATTTGATTTCTTTGTAAAACTTTGTTTTTTTTTTCATATCAAGGTTGCTTAAAAGAAAACATTGTAATTTTTTTATTTTTTATTTATTTTTTGGTTAAGAGCTTTGCTTCCTACAATCTATAAGAAGAGGGATTATTGCACCTCCTTTGAATCTTCACATTGACCTTAATACAAAAATCAAATTGCATTTTTGAACCAAGTTTCTTCAAACCTATAATTAAGCTCTACATGATCATATATTTATGTTGAAGATTTATGTTGCAGCAAGGACATGTCCATTTATCATGGCTAAAAGCATCCAGTTGCCCACATCTCCGTACTCTCTATATTGCATGCTTAAAAGTAGATTTTTTATATAAATAGCCATTGTATATTGTAGCACATTGAGTGCTATCAAGCACCACATCAAAAAAAAAATAACAAACATGCAAAACACATGGTAAATACACCATTACATATTTCTTTTAGTTGGTAATGATGACCTTGTCAAACAGCTAAGCATACTAAATACATATAGCTAAGGTCAAATGTTGTTATGAAGCCATTGTAACATTTGTACATACTCCAATCAAAAGTTGTAATAATCATGTATGATAAATCAACTCAAAAAGTCGCAACTGTGAGATAGTAGGCTGGATGTAATGTGAATCCTGTTATTAATTGCCTTCAACAATTTTTGGTGTTGAATCTCATTGCCATCTTTTTTCTAAGTTCTAGTTCCACATACAAATTGGCATCCAATTGGCATAAAGTGGCAACATAGCTATCACACAACACAATAGCCTCAATATGTCATCTACATTTGTTACTAAAAGCAATATTGCTAGAAGCAACATTGCTAGAAGATCATCAATAACAAAGGCAAATCTAATCTCTGGTGAGTAATAAAGTTAGGAGTGGCGCCAAACATCCTATGTGCCAACCATGTTGATATTGATCATACAATAACATAGTGGCTGCTCCTTTCTTCTTACTACAAATTAAATAAGGAAGGCCTTGTGGTACAATTGTCAATTTTGGTTGAATAGTTTCCTTGATAAAAAGATGGTAGGAAGCTCAATTTTTGGAATGTTTTTAATACTCGAACCTATCCTTGCTTTCAAGCAATAAAATACTATTAGGCAACACATCCTTTACCTAAAGAATTGTGCGGCTTGCTTTGATATCAAGTGCCATAGGTATCTCATATTGCAAATAGATATAATCTCTCTTGAAGAATCTTTTTAATTGCAACTGGTAGGCTCTACTATGAATGCATGTCAAGGACATACTTATCAGAAACTTCTAGAACATTCTAGAAGGTTCCTAAAACTTTCTAGAACCTCTCAGAATCTTCTAGCATCTTCCAAGTAGATAGAAGTTGCTTGAGAAGCTTCCTAGTTGGTGGAAGTTGCTTGAAAAGCTTCCTAGATAGGAGTATATATTGGAGTCGAGCTTGAAGAGTTCTTCAGTCTCAACAACACATTTCTTGGAGCTCTAGCTAACCTCTCTGGTGTTGTTCTTGTACTCATCTGATTAATTTAGTTCTTGCCAATTCTTCTTAAACTTCTTGTTTACACTTCCAGTCTATATTCTGCATCTGTGACAGTTTGTCGAGACTACCCTTCTATGAATATTGGAGCTTAGTTCTTTGAGGCAGAGAGTGAACTACCCCTCTCCTTAGAGATACTTGACCATTCTAAGGATTGCGGATTACCCTCCCTTAGACGAGTATTGATTCCTTCTTCTTTATTTAGCATGGCTATTAGAGAAGACATTAACATGGTAGAATCTTCGGAGTCAAAGTTAGATGTGATTATCAATGCCCTTAATGCTCTAGTGGTTAGAACTGCTGAAATTGAAGGAAATTTTGCTAAGCTCCCTAAAGCTACAAGAATGGGAGTAGCTCAGACTTCAATATAACCACCTCTAGTTAGTGAAGTATTGCCATCTACATCTCAATGTGAAAATTTGATTACACCGCAATACAAAGAGCCTCAAGTCAGTCTCCTAGAGAAGTTTGATGGTACCCAATCAAAATTTTGTGGTTTTGTAAACCAAGTTCAATTGGTAACATTCTTACAACTAGAATGCTATTCAATTGAGGAGCCGCGAGTTGGATTAGTGGAGACATTGCTTATTGGACAAGCTTTGTCTTGGTTTGCCCTCTTATTTGAGAAAAAGTCTTCTATCTTGAGTAATTTTGAGACCTTTCTAGAAGCATTTGAGGAGGCATTTGGAGAGCATGATAAGGCTCTGAGGACAACCACCAAGATTCGTTCTCTGCGTCAAGGATCACATTTTGCATCTGTTTACGCATCAGACTACAAACAATTTGCTTGTGATATCAACTGGAAAGAAGAAGCGCTTGTGAGTCAATTTTATTGGGGACTCAGAGATGACGTGAAGAATTTATTGTTATCTCTACCTGACCCTCAAACACTCAACGAAGCAATCAGCCAAGCGGTGAAGTATGACAATCGATTTTTTTAACGACGTCAAGACCATTATTCCAGAGCTATATGGTATCCACGAGGAAACTAGTTCTATTCGGCTGCCCCTATCAAGAGTGTAGAAGCTCAATCTGAAACAGAAGAAATGCAAATCAATACGATACGTTTCAAGCCCCTCACAGCTGAGGAAAAGAAGCGACGATTTGAACAAAACTTGTGCTTATATTGTGGAGAGGCAAGCTATAAAGCCAAAAATTGTCCTAAAAAACAGACGCCTTGAACAACAAGACTCAGGAGCACAAGCGTGCAAGAAAACAAGAACGTCCAACTACAATAAGGAGCGTGCGGCTAGACATCTCAACACCCCAAATTAATCAAGGTCTCTTTCTCTCAAGTCAACCTTCTCATTGCTTTACGGTGTCGTGTAGTAGTTTGGCTGCTATGTGAAAAAATTATATATGTATATTTAATGTACAATTTACTACATAGCTAAAAAAAAACCATATTAATGGATTTTTATTGGTTATAGGATATAATTAGGTTACTAGTTTAGAAAGGATTTATTAAAAGGATTATTATTAAGATTTATACAAACTTTTTTTTTTTTTAGTAGTGACTTTTGAGGTTGACTTTATATTGATAGTAACTTTTGTATATCTTAAGTCACCTTTGTTAGACATTGGTGATCCTTAAAATCTTAGTTTACTTCTTTTATTTAGTGCTTAAAGCACAAAGTATGTAAATCTTATAAGAAGAAGGGTTAGAAAAAGGTTTTTAGTGTAAAAAGGGTAGTTTGGCCATCTATGTGGATGAATAGAGGTGGATGATAGAAATCTCTATTCTAATTGGCCAAAAATCATGCCCAATGAGCTTCAAGGAGGCTGCCCGAGGGTTTATTAGGAATTAGGGTTTTTTTTCCGGAAAGAGTCGAACATCAAAGGCTAGGATCATAAGATTTAGGTTTTTAGATCTGGTTTCGGTACAAATTTTGTGTGATTTGCACTTTTTATGAAGAAGTTATAGGCGCTCAAAGTAAAGGTATTGATTTTGGATCTACTATCACTCTTTTGAATATAACTCGCGCATAGAGAGAGAAATTGAGGATCGGCAACTAGGGTTGGAGAGTGCACTTTCTTAGCTACACTTTTCATGTATATTTTGATAAAATCCAGGCTAAGGTGAAGGAGATATTGGGAGTTGAAGTTAGTGCTTACAGACTTAAGGGCAGTAAGTGACCCACTTACATAGTGGTCACATTTTGAACTACATCTTAGGCAATTTGATAGATTTTTTACTCAAAATTTTCAGAAGTGTATATGTTTATGTCACAAGACTATGTGCAAAAGTTGTGTGGCATTAAGATTTTGGATTTGTGAGATATAAGGAAAATAGAGCTCAGGTGTCTCTAAGCTAGGGTTTGAAGCACTTGCTAGGGGTTTTGAGATATTGGACGATCAAAAACGAATTTACAATTGATTCTTTCTATTAGTGAAATTTAAGAAAATTATTTACACTTTTAAGTAAATTTTATAGAAATTGAATGGTTGAATCAAGAGTTATTTAACTTTAAAGTTTAACAAGAAATAAGTCTTTGCGGGTGAATAAAGTTTTGAAGGGTTTTTGTAGAAGTTTGAACCCTTTTTGTACAAATTTACTTGAATACAAGAAGGTTTATATATATAGCTTTATTTTTATAAGATTATTATATTATTTTTTTTTTATTAATGACAAATCACCTCTTGGATTTTTGCCATCAAATTTCAAGTAAACTCTCTACAGCCAGGTATCCAATATATTCCCATATAGAAGGCCATGTCATACGGCAATGGTACCTTTATTTCTTGGTATTCAAAAATTACAAACCGATGCTTTACTAGACTCAAGAGCATCTGCTTGCTTTTTAAATGAAGAATTTGCTAAGCTTCATAAATTTCCTCTTGTGACGAAAACAAAGCCTGTCCATGTAGAAGTCATAGACAACCGACCTTTGTCTTCTCGCGATATTACACATGAAACTAAATCATTGAAGGTACGTCTTAAAAATCATAAAAGTAGCATTATGTTTAATATTATCAAGATCCCTTCATGTCCAATCATTTTGGGACTATCATAGCTTGATAAATATAACCCATTCATAGATTGGAGGTTGCAAAAAGTGACATTTTCAACAAAATCCTTAAAGGTGGAACCTGCCAAGATAATATCTGAAAATAAATCCTTATTCATAGGTATGAGGGCCTTCATGAAGGAAATCAAGCATAATACACCTCTTGTCATCTTTGCAACAGTAGCTCGAGAAGATGCAATTCCAATTTTGGTTATTCCGAAGCAGTATGAAGAATTCAAGGATGTCTTTGAGAAGAAGAATGTTGACATACTACTAAAACATCGATTGTACAATTGTGCTATAGATCTCTAAGAAGAAGCACAACCATTATTTGGCCTAATCTATAATTTATCACAAGACGAGCTCTCAGCATTGAAGGATTATATTGAAGAGAATCTTGTGAAGAATTTCATTTGGCATTCTAAATCTCTAGCATGTACACCTATCCTCTTTGTGAAGAAGAAAGATGGCTCATTACAAATGTGCGTAGATTATTAAGGCTTGAATAAGATCACTGTGAAGAATCGATATCCATTATCACTAATATCCGAATTCTTGAAGCAACTTGGTAAAGCCAAAATATATACCAAGCTAGATCTTCATTGAGCTTACAATCTTGTACGAATAAAGGCGGAAGATGAATGGAAGACAATGTTTCGGACAATGTTTTCAAATGCCAATTTCTATTGCATTTTCATCAAGAACTATTTACAAATCGCAACCCCATTAATGCGGTTGACATCAAAGGACAAACTCAAGTGGAGTACCTAAGCACAAAAGGCTTTTTAAGAGCTAAAGTCAGCATTTACAACAGCTCTTATCTTGATACATCTCGACTTTACAAAGGCCTTCTATTTGAAAACAGATGCTTCTCACTTTGCGCTAAGAGCTGTATTATCATAGATGAGGAAGGATGATAAACTTCACTCGATTGTGTTCTACTCAAGAAAGTTTTTGATAGCAAAAATTAACTATGAAATTCACGATAAAGAGCTGCTTGCGATAGTTGATTCTTTCTAAGATTGACATCATTTATTAAAGGGTGTTGTACATCTGATGACTGTATATACAGATCACAAGAATTTGCAGTATTTCACAACAACTCGAATTTTGAATTGTCGCCAAGCTCGATGGAACATGTCATTATCCCGATTTGACTTGATCATCACATATTGGCGAGAAAGGTAGCAAGGATTATCAGATGGATTATTGAGGAGATCATATCTAGCACTCAAGGCTGGTGATGGAGCATTTGATCAGTAATGTACAACTTTGTTACAACCAGAACAGTTTTGCCTCCGCACCACTTCCATAATCATATCAATTAATGTTGATTTTTAAGAACAAGTCCGTGGAGCATTAGTTGTGGACTCATTAGTCTTGGATGTGAAGGAGCGCTTTGACAAAGACAAGTTTAAGATAGAGGACGGGTTATTATATTTTGAAGATCAACTATACATTCTAGAAGGACCAATTTGACTTTATATTCTTCAATCTCGACATGACTTCCCGGCCGTAGGTCACTTTAGATTCAATAAAACAATGGAGCTTATTTTCCAAGAATTTTGGTGGTCCCAAATGTAGAAGGTAGTGAAGAACTTTGTGCTATCATGTGACCTTTGTTCAAGATTAAAGAATCTTCAACATAGCCCTTACGGGCTTTTACAACCTCTACCAATTCCAAAGTGACCATGGTCTTCAGTATCTATGGACTTCATCATAGATTTGTCACCTTCTACAACATTTGATGCTATTTATATTGTTGTAGATCGGTTTATAAGCATGACACATTTTGTTCCATACAAAAAGACAACTTCTGGTGAAGAAACAACAAGATTGTTTATTGACAATATATATTGGTATCATGATTTACTGGATGATATTATTTTGGACCAAGGGCCTCAATTTATATCAAAGTTTTGGAAGCTGCTTTTTGACATATTAAGGATAGATATCAAACTTTCTTTTGCCTTCCATCTTCAAACCGATGATCAAATAGAGCGAGTTAACCAAGTCTTCGAGCAATATCTACAATAAACGATTAACTATCAACAAGATGATTGGACTATATATCTACCATTGGCGGAGTTTGCATACAACAATTTGATCTATGCCTCAACCCAACAAACACTTTTCTTTGCAAATTATGGATATCATCCAAAATTCGATTTATTGGATAAATCCAAAGATAAAAATCTAAGAGCTGAAGATCTTGCAAAGCATTTAAAGGAGATCTAGACCACCTTGAAGCTTCAATTACAGGTAGCTCAAGACTCGTACAAAGCTTCTACAAACAAATTTCGAAAGAATTTTCCTGCTTTTCAAATTAGAGATAAGGTTTGGATCTTGCGATGAAACATCAAGATCACTTGACGTTATGATAAGTTAGATTATAGGAAGTTGGGACCATTCTGCATTCATGAGCAAATCAATCTTGTGGCTTATCGGCTGAAACTACCCACATCCATGAAGATACATCTAATCTTTCATGTTTCTCTTCTAGAAACTTATAGCAAATCAACTTTATTAGGATGGATATAGCCACCACCACCTTGTGTTGAAATTGAGGACCACGTAAAATATAAGGTAGAACAAGTTCTTGATTCACGATAGAGATGGGAGAAATTAGAATATTTAATTCAATGGTGTGGCCATGATATAAACGAGTGGACTTGGGAGCTAACAAAAAATATAACAAATGCACCACAAAAAATACAAGAATTTCATCGATGATATCCTAATAAACCAAAAGTCGGCCACTGACAAAACATGAAGATGAAGCCTTCTCTGAAACAATGTATAAGCAAGATCTAAGTCTTATCAAAATATAACTTGTTGCATTTGCTTTCTTGTAGTATCAAGATATTTAATCTTAGGATGTATTTAGATATGGCTAATGGGAATGAGGATATTGCACTAGTGATGCCATCTCAACCGAGTAGCTCATGGCGTTGACCTCAAGATGAAGAATTAGAAGAATGAAAAAGACGTCAAAGAATACCAAGTAATAGGTCACTCGTGATTGTCTTTAAAGCTGAATCAGCTCATAAAGGTAGTAGCGAAATGATATTTTTAGGCTGCTTCCAGAATGAAGACACAGAAGTTTAGGCATGGTTTCAAGTGGAAGGTATTGGTCATTATCAGTGGCTATAAGGACCCATGAATCATTTGCCTTGTGAACGACAAGTGGAATATATTATAGAAACTATGCGCCAATTCTTTGATTTTTTACGTTTGTGAGCATACATCTCAAATGGCTTCTCGGAGACCTCAAAGCTAGAGGAGGAAGTGATATCAAGGACATACTTGTCAGAACCTTCTAAAATATTCTAGAAGATTTTTAGAACTCTCTAGAACCTCCCAGAACCTTCTAGCATCTTTCAAGTAGATAGAAGTTGCTTGAGAAGCTTCTTAATTAGTAGAAGTTACTTGAGAAGCTTCCTAGTTGATAGAAGTTGTTTGAGAAGCTTCCTAGGTAGGAGTATATATTGGAGTCGAGGCTGAAGAGTTCTTCAGTCTCGATAACACATCTCTTAGAGCTCTAGCTGACCTCTCTGGTGTTCTTGTACTCATTTGATTAATCTAGTTTTTGCCAGTTCTTCTTGAATTTTTTGTTTAGACTTCCAGTCTATATTCTGCGTCCGTGACAATATAAGCATATTGCAAAGTGTCATAGTATTCTACAATGGATAAGTTTTCTATAGCCATAGGTGTGGCATGCTTGAAGAATTCAACCCGCTTATACAAATATTGTATCCAAACATTTGAATCATCCAGATCTATGACTAGAACCAATTTTTTACATATTGAATTTGATAAAATAGGCTCTCTTTTATATTGTAATCAATAGGGATTGTAAGATGCCAAAGATGTTTGTTTATTAAATTGATAGCCCATAACAATCCATAGTAGCGTCAAATTTCAATCATAATGGTCGCTACAAAGCAAACCATACTTCTACAATCTATGTTTAACCATCTAAACTACCCTCTCATTCAAACCATCAATCTCAAGGTGATCTTTAGAAGTAATACGGTGATCTATCAAGGCCTTGATATACAAGTCTTCAAATGCAGTAAGAAACTCTCATCTTTAATCAATTAATACCTTTGTAGGTGCTTCAAATTGTACCAACATATAATCAAGAGATGCCATGGTGGCCAACTTTGAAGAATTTTGTGTTAGAACTATAAGTTCAATCCACTTGCTAAAATATTCTACCATCACCAATACATACTTAACACCATATGGAGTGATAATAAGTGGTCTAGCAAAATCTAAAGACCAATGATAATCCAATTTCATGATTGATAGGAGTCTTAATTAGAGAGATAAGTGATTGAAGCTTAATCTAACCTGGTCACAAACCTTACACTAGAAGAGAAGAGAGTCACCGGTGTCGTATTGTGGTTTGGCTACTATGTGAAAAAATTGTATATGTATATTTAATGTACAATTTATTACATAGCTAAATGAGAGCCATATCAGTGGATTTTTATTGGTTATAGAATGTGATTGGATTGCTAGTTTAGAAAGGATCTGTTAAAAAGATTATTATTAAGATTTATATGACCTTATTTTCTTTTTAGTAGTGACTTTTGAAGTTAATTTTATATTGATTGTAACTTGTATATATCTTAAGTCACCTATGTTAGACATTGGTGATCCTTAAGATCTTAATTACTTCTTTTATTTGATGCTTAAAGCACCAAATATGTAAATCTTATAAGAAGAAGGATTAAAAAAAGGTTTTTAGTGTAAAAAGGGTAGTTTGGCCATCCATGTGGATGAATAGAGGTAGATGATAGAAATCTCTATTCTAATTGGCCAAAAATCATGCTCAATGGGCTTTAAAGAGGCTGCCTGAGGGTTTATTAGGAGTTAGGGTTTGTTTTCCGAAAAGAGTCGAACATCAAAGGCTAGGATCATAAGGTTTAGGTTTTTGGATCTGGTTTAGGTGCAAATTTTGTGTGATTTGCACTTTTTATGAAGAAGTTATAGGCGCCCAAAGTTAAGGTATTGATTTTGGACCTACTGTCACTCTTTTGAGTATAACTCGTGCATACAAAAAGAAATTGAGGATCGGCGACTGGGGTTGAGGAGAACACTTTCACGGCTACACTTTTTATGTACAGCTTGATAAAATCCACGCTAAGGTGAAGGAGATATTGGGAGTTGAAGTCAGTGCTTACAAACTTAAGGGCAGTAAGTGACCCGCTTACATAGTGGTTACATTTTGAGCTATATCTTATGTAATTTGATAGATTTTTAGCTCAAAATTTTCAAGAGTATATATGCTTATGTCATAAGACTATGTGCAAACATTTTGTGGCATTAAGGTTTTGGGTTTGTGAGATATAAGGAAAATAGTGCTCGGGTGTCTCTGAGCTAGGGTTTAAAGCACCTGCTAGGGATTTTGAGATATCAGACGATTGAGAATGAATTTATAAATTATTTTTTTTGTGATAAAACTTAATAGAATTATCTACACTCTAAACTAAATTTTATAGAAATTGAACGGTTGGATCAAGAGTTATTGGATTCTAAAGTTTAGCAAGAAATAGGTCCTTGCAGGTGAATAAAGTTTTGAAGGATTTTTGTGGAAATTTGAATCCTTTTTGTACAAACTTACTTGAATACAAGAAGGTTTACATACATAACTTCTCTTTTGTGAGATGTTTGTATTATTTGTCCTTTTTATTGAGGACAAATGACCTGTTGGATTTTGTCATCAAATTTCAAATAAACTCTCGACAGGTAGGTACCCAGTGTATTTCCAGATAGAAGGCCACGTCATACGACACCGGTGATAACCAAGGTGATATAAAAATATCTTAAAATGTGTTAAATTGTATTAAATATTGTTCCAAATTTTTTTGATTTAACACAATTTAACACATTTTAACATATTTTAACACATTTGTATGTCACCTTGATTATCACTAGTGATGTTCTTTTCTTCTAATGTTATATCATCTAACATAAGTGGCAACTTGTTGATATATATTATTCCAATAATATTCATTATGTAACATAGAATATATCATATGTACTCAAAAATGACTAAGCTCTTCATGTATTTGTTGTACCAAAGAAGCTCTTTAATTTAGCCTTGGTATTATATACTTAGCATTATCTAGTCACACATGAAATAGCAACCCGCTATTTCAACAAAATGGTGCTACTCAATGACTAATCTTATCTTGCTCCATAGTTGAAATGGATAAAAAAAAAGTTATTTGTTAAAGCTTATATAACATTGAAAGATCCTTCTATATATTTCTAAAAACTTGAGTCTTATTGGTTTTTTCATCTAAGTCTTCATCAAGCATTACAGAAGTAAAACCTGACATCAAAGTAAGATAAGTAATTGCATGCCATCTTGGAATTACCTCTCTATTACAATCTCTATGCCATCTAACCCTAATAAGGTCTTTCTTTAAGGCACTTAGATTGCAAGAAAATCCATCTACATCCAAGTTGATTACATTAGCTCAATGTACAATTTTAAAATCATATTCTTGAAGCAACAAAGCCCACCTAACAAGCTTGCCAATGAACTTATTTGATTCCATAAGCCACCTCAATGGTTGGTGATCTATCACCAAAGTAAACTCTTGATTATATAAATATGATTTAAAATAAATAATGGCCCATGTTATAGCCAGTGCTTCTGCTTCATAAAATAAGTACTTTGATTCTGCACTATTGTTACTCTGAGAAGTATAAACAATCACATATTCATGCCTTTCCTCATCTTTTTGAATCAAAATTGTTTCCAGGCCTAAAACACTCCAATCAATGTACAACTGAAATGGCCTAAAAACATTAGGATGTTAAAGCATTGGAGCTGAATCTAGTCTCTCCTTCAATATGGCAAATGCTTATTGTTACTCATGACTTCAAGTCCATATTTGATCTTTGCTTGTAAATATTGTAAAGAGCTTGGCTATTTGGTTGAGGTTCCTTACAAACCATCGATAGTAATTTGCCAAGTCAAGAAAAACACAAAGTCATGTTACATTGTTAGGTGTTGAAATCTTTTATAAAGTATCCATCTTTATTTTCTATATTCATAGACCTCCAAAGACAATCATATGTTTCAAATATGGTAGTCTATTATGAAAAAACTTATACTTGCTATGACGTAAGCATAATCTCTAATATTATAACTGCTCAAAAATAACTTATAAGTGCCTCATATGTTCTTGTAGGCTACTACTAAAGATGATTACATCATCAATGTAGTATTTGACAAATGGGAAGTCTACCAAAATTTTATCTATAACTTGTTGTCATATTATGGTTTGGTTACCATGTAAAAATATTGTATATATATATATATATATATATATATATAATATATAATTTATTATACAATTAGATAAAAATCATATCAAAGAATTTTTATTTCTTACAAAATATGATTAGATTATTATTTTAGAAGGAATTTATTTGAAAAGGCTATTATTGAAGTTTATACAAAATATTTTGATAGTGACTTTTGGGATTGATTTTATACTCATAATAATTTTTATATATCTTGAGTCACCTTTGTTAGACATTAGTGATCCTTGAAATCTTGTTTTATTTCTTTTATTTGGTGTTTAAGATATATACTATATAAATCTTATTAGAAAAAGAAATAAAAAGAAATCTTAATATTAAAAAGAGTAGTTACGCCATCTATGTAGATGAATAGAGATGGATGATAGAAATTTCTATCCCTATTGGCCAAAAGTCATATCCAATGGACTTCATGGAGGCTGCCCAAGGCCTTATTAGAGATTAAGATTTTTATTTTTGAGGATATTTAAACATCAAAGATTAGAATCAGTAATTTTAGTTTTTGGCTAGGATTTTGGTGCAAAAATTGAGTGATTTAGAATTTTTATGAAGGACATATAGGTGCTCAAAGTCAAGGTATCAAATTTGTACCTATTGTCACTCTTTGGGATATAACTTGCGTATATAAAAAGAAATAAAGGATTATTGACTAGAATTAAAAAGAACACTTTTTTAACTATATTCTATATTTATAGCTCAATAAATTTTAAGTTGGATTAAAGGAGATATTAAGAAGTAAAATCAATGTTTACAATCTAAAAAGAATAAATAACGTGCTTAATTAGTGGTTGTATTTTAAATTATATCTTAAGCAATTTGATAAGATTTTGGCTCAAAATTTTCAAGACTATATATGTTTATGTTAAAAAACTATATACAAAAATTTTGTGATATTAGGATTTTGGATTTTTGAGATATAAATAAAATAATGCTTAAGTATCTATAAACTAGGATTTTAAGCACCTACTAGGATTTTTGAGATATCAGACAATCAAAAGGGAATTTACAATTAAATTTTTTGTAGTCAAGCTTAAGGATATAAGCTACACTTTGGAAAAAATTGACAAAAATTGAATAGTTAGATTAAGAGTTATTGGATTCTAAAGTTTAAGAAGAAATCAATCCTTTGTTAATAAATGAGGTATTGAAGGATTTTGTTACAATTTGAATACTTTGTACAAACTAAAGAGATTTTTTGAAAGCCAAGACTTTATGAAAGTAAAAAAAATAGATATATGGAGCTATAATAAAATTTTGATATAAAGATGAGATTTTAAAAAGAGATTATAGATTTTTTGAGAAATTATTGAAAATCTAACTTATCAATAATTGATTAGTTGTGATTTTACATAAAAAAGGATGTTAAGAATTTTTTATATACTATAAAAAAATTTATGTACAAATCTAATTGAATATAAGAAATTTTAATAATATAATATTTTTTTAACAATATTATTGTATCTATTTGTTTTTTTTATTAAGAAAAAATCACTTATTAGAATCTTGCCAATAAGTTACAAATAAATTTTTTATAGCTAGGTATTCAATATATTCTTAGATTGAAAATCATGCCACATGACATTGTTGAAATTCTGCAAGTGCATTTATTAATTCAAATAGAAGAAACTTCTAATGGTAGAGTTGATCCTTCCTATCTTAATCAACTCTCCAAAATGATGTCTTCATCCTATCATCTACTTGTAATGGAAGCTAGTGGTACCTCAATATCAAGTCTAAAGTAGTAAAAACTTAAAAAAATTCCACCACATCAAATAATTCTTTTGGCATTGGCATTAGATAGTAGCCTTGCAATTGACTGGGTAATAATCTCCACACATCTTTTTCTCCATTCAATTATCAAGGATATCCTTCTTAGAAGGTATAACAATAGTGTAAGCATATTCATTATTCAAAAGCTCAATAAATTTTGTTAATATTAATTCCTTGTATCAGTTTTCAATAATAGCTCTCTCTGAGGCATTTAGCCTATAAAGTTGCCTGAAGATTGGATAATCATCTTCAAGTTGAATGTAGATGGACATGCCTCTATAACCTTCTAGATCTTAGAGACTAAATGCAAAACATTATAAGCAAATGAAAGCCCGTACCATTTGTATTTTAGCACTTGTAAGATATGGCTTTAATTCTAATGGCCAATCATCAAATTTTGTAGTCTCCTTCCCATTTAAAAGAGTGTCTTAAATATTGGCATAGCTTGTGGTTACTAACTAATAGATAACCACAAGCTATGCCAATATTTAAGTTAGTAACATACTTAGTTAGTATACTAAGTTAGTAACCACAAGCTATGTCAATATTTAACTTTAGTATACTAACTAAGTAACTAAGTCTAACATCTCTACCAAAAATAAAATGAAAAGCTTTTCCTCTACAACCTATTTGAAAAGCTCTAAATAATAAAAGATTATTCAAAAATACTCGAGAAAATATTTCTCGAGCATTTGTTCTCCCAAAATTTTAAGTCAAAGTAGCAAAAATCCTCTAAGCTCAAAGTTTCTCTACTATTTGATATTCCAAGTAAAGAAACTGTTAGAATTTTATTAATCCAATGAAATGTGATATTTTCTTTGTTCTTTGGTCTTTGTTCTTTGGTCATTGTTCTTTGTCCATAGAATAAGCAAATGACTACTACAACGTTGTATTGCAATACATATATCAAGAAAGTACACCAAGGAATTCAAAGCCATAACTTGGTCCAAAACAAAGTGCCTTTGATCTTTTGTAAGATTATAGACTATTATAGTATCAATCAAGAATCCCATGGCTTTCTCTTTCATGCATATTTGGTTCATTATGAACTTCAATATTAGAATCTCGCATTATGCCAGGTCCTTCATTATAAAATATAAAAGAATATAGATAAGTTATAAAGGTTAGAAATGCTATTGTATTATATGAAGTCTTGCTTGAAAATGCACTAGACACCTAGTTGTGGAAAATAAAAGAAAATTATAACAACAAGTTTTAACACCTCTAATAGAATTATATATAAATTATAATTAAAGATTAATAAGTATGATTAATTATTAAAGAAGTTCAATTAAAATTTTAATTAATTATAAAAGAAAAACAAAAAAATCTTTAAAACTTCTAAAAAAATCATAAAAAAATAATAAAGAATCTTTAAAGAAGTATTAATATAAAATCTTTTAAAAAATATTAAAATAGAAATTTTTAAAATATTAAAAATAAAAATTTTAATCAAATCCTAATCAAATTTTAAATCTTAAATCTTAAATAAATCATACAAAAATCGTAGTCAAATCTTTAAAAAATCTTAGTCAAATCTTAATTAAATCTTAATCAAATTCTAATTAAATCTCAATCAAATCCTAGTCAAATCTTAAATTCTAAATAAATTTTAATAAAATCTTAATCAAACCTTAATAAAAGCCTAATCAAATCCTAAATTCTAAAAAAATCCTAATGAAATCCTAGTCAAACCTAAAATGAATTCTAACAAATCCTAACCAAATCCTAGTAAAATCCTAACAAACCTTATAGCAGATTAAAACTTCAATAGATATTATTGAATTATTGATTTTTGCTCAAAATTTGTATATCTTTTAATAATTAAATTGGCAATACACACAAAAAATTTAAAAAAGATCTAGCTCACTAAATAGAAGATAAATCCAAAACTTTGCTCATGTATAAGCCAACCTCCTTCTTCAATCTTAATATCAATCTTTGAACACCAATATCTTCTTTTTATACCATTCAATTACTTTCAAAATTCACAAATAGGTAGAAAATCAAATCTACCATCTATACAAATATTTTTCACCTCAATCTAATTGGTAGATTGCTAAATATCTTAGAAATCCTCACTAACCTTCAAAACCTAATTTTTGAGACCCTGATCTACTTAAACTTCAATAGCCTTCAATCAAATTATTTAATCAAATTCAAACTTCTAGCATAAATTCAACACAATTATAATCACAAATCTTCAAAATTTTACTTATAGATATATAATTAAACTCACAAAATACTTAAAAATATAAAATCTTTTTTATTTTATAAAAACTAAAGTCATCCAAATCAACCTTGACTTTGCAAGGCTCTTACAAAGTCAATATCTGCTCAAATTACTCAAAGCTAATGCTCAAAGAAACCTTTTAAAGTTTTCTCTCAAATTCCACTCTTTGATTTGCCAAAGAACTCTCTATCTATTGTAGGCATGTGGTTTTGTACCTCAGGATCTGATTTTGACCCTGGTTCACAACCAATCCTCTTTGGATATCAATTCTTAAAATTTTGAATTAAATTTTACTAAAATCTATTCTTAATTTTTTTCTAAAAATATCTATATCATTTATTTTTCTAATCTATTTTATTTTATCTTATTTATAGCTATATAAAATTAATAGAAGCCTCTTCTATAAGAAGATAGCATTAATACTTTTTAATTTTTACTATCTTCTTATCTATTATCTATATTTTTAAAATAATTTATTAAAATATTTTTATTTTAGCTTTTTTATAATATAATCATTGCTTTTTTCTTTCACCTAATGACTGTATTATTATACAACATCCTACGAGGTGCCTCCACCTTATTGACTAACACAAAAGGATTGACATTATCTTTGGTGACCACTAAAAATATGTGCTAATTATCCAAAATGTCATCAACCTTGCACCATGTAGATATGATAACTTAAAAAAGTGTTGTAATAAGCATAAGAGATGGAGTTAAATTGGTCCAAAACTACTAAAGTTGATGTACATAGGAATCCAATATTACAACATCCATAAAGGTTGAAAGACCAAAAATTTGGCAAATATAATGCCTATTTGCTACAAACTTTGGCCTTAAATCATCCAATAGAGGCATATTCTCAAAAATATAGCTCAATAGAATTCTACTAGTATATCAATCACTATTAGATGAGCCTCATCAGATCTCAAAAAAGACTAAAACGTAGATCATCTAATCTTTGATTCACTCTAGTTTGTAAATGACCTTAGCATAGTCATTTAGCAATCAATAAATCTACATGGTCCAATCTTTTCAAATCTTAATCACTAATGAGAATAACATCACAAGAAAGTTGCTCAAAACATCCTTGAATGGCTGAGGTAGGTAATTGCTCTGAGTATAGAGCCAATAATCTCTATAAAAAATATTGAGCAGCACGTTTGGAGACATATCTATTGTCAATATGAATATACATCTCTACTTTAAAGTCAGCCTCTAAAACTATTGTTAAACTAGTGCCAATACTTGCAAATAGCTTCATAAGGATAATGTCCTCTAATGGTGGCTGTTAGTAAATAACTTGGCCAAAATCTGATAGAATTATTATAATTAACAAAATTTCAAGATCCAAAGAAGTTACAAGATTTTAGGACTATTGGACTAATTTCTTAATAGTACTCAAAGATAAAAACAAATCTTTGGGATGGCATGGAAGAACCTCCAAAATAGACATATCATTATGATCTATTGGACCACCAAGAAATATAAATATGTCTATCAATAGGATTGTTCGAAAAGAGAGATCCTTTAAAAAAATAATACAATTAAAAATAGTCTATGTTGACATAGACATGTGGTTGTTGCAAATGCCAAAGAAAACATCTCCTTCTTAGCATCTCCAAAAGACCAACTTAATCTAATCCATGCTTCTTTGCTCTAATTATTTAGACCAAAATCAAATGAATAGAAGGTTTAATGACTAACTAAAAGATTATAGTTGGTGATGTTAGTAACCACATACTTTAGAGACAAGTATGAATAAAGAAGTCTAGAGCCAACATAAAAAATCAATGGCAATGGTTCTTTAATATAACTGATAGTACGTTTTGTGCTTCCAACTGATGTAATAATGATAAATAGACAAGACTTTAGGTCTGCAATTGTCAAATTGATGTTGTGTGGTATGATCTTCAATCTAAGATCACATTGGATACTTGGCTATAGAGAATTTATTTGCAACTTATTGGCAAGATTCTAATAAGCAATTTGTCTTTAATAAAAAAGACAAATAATACAAAAATATTACAAAAAAAAAAAAAAAAAAAAAATATATATATTAATAAAACCTCTTGTATTTAAGTAGGTTTGTATATAAAGTCCTTCTATAGCATATAAAAAATCTTTAATACCCCTTTTTTTATAAATTTGCAACTAACCAATTGTTGATAAGTTAGATTGTCAATATCTTTCAAAAAAAATCCATAATCCCTTTTTAAAACTCCATCTTCTTATTAAAATTTTGTTATAATTTCATATATCTATTTTTCCACCTCCATAAAGTCTTGGCTCTTAAAAAAATCCCTTTAATTTATACAAAAGATTCAAATTGCAAAAAAAAATCTTCAATAGCTTATTCATTTGTAAGGATTAATTTCTTTTCAAATTTTAGAGTTCAATAACTCTTGATTTAATTGTTTAATTTCTATAAAATTTCTTCAAAGTATAGATAATATTATTAAGCTTCACTACAAAAAAAAATCAATTATAGATTTGCTTCCTATCATCCAATATCTTAAAAATCCTAGCAAGTGTTTAAAATCCTAGTTAATAGATACTAGAGTACTATTTTCTTTATATCTCACAAATCCAAAATCCTAATATCACAAATTTTTTGCACATAGTTTAATAACATGAATATATACATTCTTAAAAAATTTGAAATAAAAAATTTTCAAATTGCCTAAGATATTGCTCAAAATACAATCACTAATTTTATAGGTCACTTACTACCTTTAGATTGCAAGCATTAATTTCAACTTCCAATATCTCCTTCATTCCACCTTGGATTTTATTGAGCCATACATAAAAAGTGTAGTAAAAAAAATGTTCTTTTTAATTTCTATCACCAATCTTCTATTGCTTTTTGTAAGTACAAGTTACATCCAAAAAAGTGACAATAGATATAATTTCAATATTTAAATTTTAAGCACCTATATCTTCTTTTTTAAAAATCCAAATCACACAAATTTTGCACCAAAATCATAGCCAAAAATCCAAAATTGCTGATTCTAGCCTCTAATGTTCAAATGCTTCCAAAAAAACAAATCCTAATTCCTAATAAGTCCTCACGCAGCCTCCTTGAAGTCCATTGGGTATGACTTTTGGCCAATAGGAATAGAGACTTCTATCATTCATCTCCATTCATCCACATAAATGGCCTATCTATTCCTTTTTATACTAAAAACTCCCTTCCAATCTTTTTTTTAATAAGATTTATATAATATGTGTTCTAAGCACCAAATAAAAGAAGTAAACAAGATATCAAGGATCATCAATGTCTAACAAAGGTGACTCAAGATATATAAAAGTTATTACCAATATAAAATCAATCTCAAAATTATTATCAAATATATATATATATATATATATATATATATATATCTCAATAATGGCCTTTTTAAAATTAACAACCTAACTATACTTTACAACTAATAAAAATCCACTAATATGGCTCTCATTTAATTGTGTAATAAATTTTATATATATATATATATATATATATATATATATATATATATATATAATATTTTCATATGATAGCCAAATTACAATACAACACTAAGCTTTTAAACGAGATACTTATCAAACATCACAAGTTGAGCCTTTGTATCTATCATCACTTGGAATGGAATAATATGAATAGTATCACCTCTTGTATAGCCAACAACTAATATTCTATTATCATTGATCAATTATATTATTTTAAATTTTATAAAAAGATGCTCTAGAGCTGATCTAGCTATAGCATTTGTTAAATAAGCCTCTCTTCGAATCGTTGATATATCCACACAAGAAGATATTTCTATTTAATGCAAATTATATGCATCAAAAGTTGTAATGGCTTCAGCCACCACTTTGGCTTGTAATTCAACTAAGTCTTTGGATTCCTCAATATCAAGATATCAACCACTGCTTGGATAATTTTAAAAGAAGGCATGGATGTCTTGTCCTCCAAAAGCTTATCCATTAAGTGAAAAATTGCTAATGATTGAAGATATGATGCTATCAAATCATCACCTGAGAAAATAGATATGTTTAATGTTTTATAAGCCAAAGTGTGTATCAAATTTTTGGAAGAACTAGTGCCATGCAATGAAGAGAATGGACTATGAACTAGAGCCTTAGATGCAACATCCACTAAGCCAAAAGATAGTGGCAACTTGACTTGACCAATTTGATATGTGATACCACTGTGACAATTCCACAAACTCTGTAAGAATTTACTTCTAGTAAATGCCATAGTTTGAGCAAATGTTTGGACCCGGATAGCCACAATAGCTGCCACTTGTCTTGCAATTTCAAACATATATTAATCGGAAGCACTAGCCTTTGTTTTTGTTGATAGCTTAGGCTGAATGACTTAGCCTAGAGATGCCAAAGTCTTGAGCTTCTCTTCTAAACCTACAAATTTAGTCTTAAGAAATTTTTTCTTTTTTAATAGAGGCTTCTTTTTTAAGTATAGAATGAAGCAATGTTCATCATTATAGTTGAGTTTATTACAATGGTTGTACTTTAATTTCTTCTTTGTGATTTTCACCTCAACTTTAGTCACCTCATCTTTTTTTTTGGATTTCTTTGATGGTTGAATCTTTTTAGAAAATTGTAGATAATTAAGGTCTTTCTTGATATGATCCGTTTTTTTACACTTCTAGCAATGCAGAAGCTTCTCAGCCTAGATGTTTGCCAAATTACTTGTAGTAGTGGTATTCTTCTTGAACTTGGTAGTATTAGTCATCCATGCTACCATGTTTATGGCATCATACTGTCAAAGAACTCAATCACATCTTTCCACTTCAATAAAGGCTTATTTTAAGATAGCTCTATCACTATATTTTAAAATAATCCTTAATATTGCCAAATCTAGAAGCCTTTTATCAATTTTAGATAAGACCTTAATAAAATAACTCTCAATTTTGTCACAAAACTTGCTACTCTAATATATATTGTGTATGGAATATCTACTTTTTCACACTTGAAATCTTAAATCTGCTATATCTAATTCCAATGAAATCTCTCATAATCCTCTTTTAGGTGTGCTATAAAACGTTGGAGTAAATCAAAAGTTGGTGTCAGCCCTAAGGCATCCAAAGTAGCTTGGATGGCTTAGGCCACTCATGAAAGAATGAGAGATTCATCACCCTCAATGTCCACTTCCTCTGCAAGCCCCTTCCTCTTTTCTTTTTTGACAATGCTACTATTGTCAACTTCTAGGTCTTTTTTTTATAATAAGGCTATGTTCTCCTTTGAAAATAGGAAGAAGGAGGGAAGCAACCGCACCTTCTTTGATGTTGTGTTATAGAAGAAAAGTTTAACTCTTATAATAAATCAATAAAAGTTGATTTTGATTGTGTTGAATTTTAAAGATAGTATTCATATTTTTAATAAGAATATTTTTAATAAATGCTTCATATTTTTAATAAAAATATTTTTAATAAAGATAGTTCATATTTTTGTATTTTGGAGTAATGTGGAAAAGGATATTCTCTTTCAGGGGTTGTTCATGTTGTAAATTAATATTTTAGAATTTTACTTAATTTAATATAAAGTATTAAATTAAAGATCATAGAGATAATTTAAATTTTCTTTTTTTCTTTTTTTCTTTTTTCTTTTTTTTTTCTTTTGAATGGTATGATATGAAAATAGCAGTTGAAAATATTCTATGATACCAAGTTTCATTTAATTTCAATTATTACACACACCATTTTAACAAAGATTGTACTTTGTGGTACAATAACCATGGATTTAAGTAACCAAGTCCAACCAACTTTGTGGCTTTACTTAGCAATCCATTTCCTTTAGATGCTACAAATTCTAATGCTCTAAAAAATTTTATAAAATAAATTAAAAATTTTGAAAATAAGATACTTTTTGGGGGGATCCGCAAAAGACCTAAGCAGAAATTCTGTTGGGCGTGGAGTCAAGCATACTCGTTCTGGGTGGAATCTGTCCAGCGCGAAAATGGCCAGGCAGATTACATGCAGAATTGTTCTCCTCTCCCACAAAGCTGTCGTTCTTTCCTTCGGAGCTTCAAACCTCGGCGATGGAACCAACTCGAAGCACAAAACTTCGATCGCCGATCTCTTGATGAATGTTATGCCTTTTTAGAATTGTGGCTTTTAATTCAGGGTTAAGGTTGTGCGCGGGGGTCTGATTTTTAATATCGGTCTCTTTTCTCGTTTCTTTCGCTCTGTGAAGTATATTTTTGTGGTGGTGCAGAGAAAACAAGATGAGCCTACAAGATACTGAGGAGTTGAATGTTAATCTCTTTACTTATAAGGAGCAGCTCAAGCAAGTAAGTCTACCGTGTAACGATGATCGAGTCGAAGTCTGAATGCTTTACGTGTTTTTGAATAATTGTGCTTCTGGTTGTGTGGTGGTTGGTGTCTTGTGAGGGTCGATGCGTTGGATTTGACGTTGTGAGTGCAGGTGAAGGAGTTGCTGGTGGTGGACTCTGGAAATATGGAGTATCAAGAGATGGCAAAAGGTCTAACGGAGGTAAGTGATTGCGAAAGAGCCTCATGGTGTGTTGGTGCTTGTAGAGTATGAAAAAAAGGTGGAGATGGTTTGTGTAGGATTTGTGTATTTCAGGTGAGGATTTCATATAGCGTCAGGTGATCGTAGTGTCAAGTAGGTATACGGACGGGCACATTGTGAGGATCAAGAGAGTATAGGGAGTGTTAGCTAGGGCTTGGAACTGTCCTAAGGATCATCAATGTTGTTCAAGCAGGGCAGCACGACTCCGCTGCATGCGAGAGAGGACCTTTTTCGGAATTTCTTGGCAAGGTGACGTGGTTTGCTCTATTGACTCGTAATGGTTTCCAGCAGTGGTCGGGATTTTGCTTCTTCGCTCACTCTTGCACTTTGCTGAGATGGACGCAGCGTCCCGTCTACTTACTGCTCGTGTACAGCAATTGAACCAGCCAATTTCAATCACACTATATCTGTATGTGAGGTTCAAGTTTAGGTCTTGTTGTTCATGCTCTGTGCAGGTATTCAACAATTGATCTGCCAGTTAATCTGGCTTCTCGCAGGTCCTAGAGCTGACGTACGATTTACTCAATGAAGCGCAACAAGCTAAAGAAGACGCTGCTTTGGAGCTGGAGCAGCAAGAAGCTGCGGCAGCAAACACGCATAGACCTCCGCTTCATCCGTCAACTACATACAAACCGAAACAGGTGGTACATTTGACGTCTTGCTATACAAGGTTCATATGGATAAGGAGTTTAAAATGAGAACATCCGGACTTTTGATTGGAAACGATAGGGAATACGGTTACAAGGATAGTTTCATGAGTGTTGGGTTCCTTACAAAGGGATTCTTGGCTGTAGTTCCCTTGAAAAGAATGTCGAATGTTTGCGTACTACCGCCCAATTTCATCTTACTGGACAAGCTGTCGCTGGTTATGGCTTATCTTCCTCTTCCATTTAAGGTTGATTATTAGATAAGTCCTCTGAATATGGATTGCCGTGTTCTTTCATGCAGAATAAGAACTTCGTACACATTCCTGGAAGACTTCCTGTTGGGACCAAGGTTCAAGCCATTTGGAGTGAAGATGGAGAATGGTAATTGATTTTGTTGCTGAAGCATAGCCTTTCTGGCGTTTATGGATGTTTGAATTAACTGATTTTGGTCTTTTATTTGGATATGTTTTGAAAGAGCTCTACATCTGAAACAGAATCACTCACGTGCATACCTGCATGAAAGGTAGGATATGCCATCAGAAAGCATTGAGCATTTTCGCTGATCTCAATTTTGGATGCTGACCTTAGTTAATTTAAGTTGTTGACTTGACTACACTACCAACTAACCCGCGGTCTTTCTTGTGTGTTGAACGCAGGTATAAAGCTACAGTGGAAGCAGTTACTCCCGGGGGTTATTTTGTCCTCTATGATGAATGGGGCAATAAAGAAGAGGTGTATATTTCCTCTTTCTTTAATTTTGTTCGTCCAATTTACGGATATGTGTGTACCTACGGTTTTATGTTTAAAAATGATGATTGCCCTCCGCAGGTAGATGCTTCAAATGTAAGGGAATTGAATATCCCAGATGACGATGTTAAGGTTTTAGATCAAATGCTTGGTGGAGCTGAGGTAGTCGACGGTGTGAATACAAATCCATTGTTGGACGCTGAGCAAGAAGCTAATCTCACCAGGCTTGCTTTGAAGAAAAAGATTGAAGATGCTGGTGACATAGATGTCATCTCTAGGGGCGTGCCTCCCAAGTTGCGAATCAAACCCGATGATTCTGAGGATGTGGTAGGTGTACCTTATGGATTCAGATTGTATTGACGTTTGTATTATTCTTATATTTTATGTTTGTATGGATACACAAGCATCTGAAGAGTGTGCGTTATTTGCAGATAGCAGCAAAGAAGAAAAAGATACACGCTTTCAAGTCAAAAGCAAGACTTGAACAGATGGAGCTCACACAGAACAAGCGTCAAAATGCTTGGCAGCAATTTCAAACTACCAAGGGGAAAAGCAAAAAAGTAAGTGGTGATGTATTTTGTATTGCTTACAACCATGTTCTCGTCCAGCATGATGGCAGCAAGTGTGAGGGTTTAGTAGTTGTTTCGGCGCACTGCTCTAATGTAGCTTATTGTGTTGGTTTGCTTGCAGCAAGGAGGATTCTTCACAGGGCGCAAAAAAGAAAGTATTTTCAAATCTCCTGATGATCCTAAGGGAAAGGTAGGCGTCACAGGTAGTGGAAAAGGGACCACTGAATTTCATAAACGTGAGAAGCATTTGCACCTTAAATTAGGTGTTGGAGATGGGGAAACTTATGTAAAAAAAATAAAAAATAAAAAATAAAAACTTTGGAGTTTTCTCTTCAAACTTCTCAGGCTCTGGTCGAGCATAAAATAGACTTTTATATTTCAAACAGGTAAAATATGATTCTTTCAAAACTTCAGTCCTGAATCCCAGTTGTCTATGAAAGCACGTTGTGAAATCGTTCACGATTCTGACGACTTTGGTGTTGCACTTTCGAGACGTGGTATGCAGAACAATACTAACATACTTTAAGGTAATATACTTTTTGAATAGATACCTGTCACATCATGTGTTTGGAGTTCATTTTAGATGTTCTGAGTCTATACACACTTTGCATCAGTGTGGAACTAATATGCGGAGTATCTATCTCTTCATTTAATTTATGCATCGGATACACCCCGCTTGCTGTCAAGAGCAAAAATAAATTAGTGTGGAATCCACACCATCGTAATACACTCGCTGATACGTTCCCATGTCCGTGTTCCCGAAGCACTAGAAGATCCACCCCACAACGCTCAAAGACAAACACGTGCATGGGCGTATCAAGCTGACTATGAAAAGCTTTTTCCCATGTGTTCTCAGCGGCAAAGCCCTCGAAGATTCGCCCGTTCCCTATGACTGGGAACGAGATGAAGAGAGATGCAAAACTGTGGGGTCTACTTTTTCCCTCGCTGTAAGAAGTAACTTATAGAAAAAAAAGTTACTTCACTAAAAGTAGACTGCATGCTTTTTCTTCAGGTTGCATAGGTTACCCAAATTGGTCAACTCATCTCCTTGGTGGAGCCCATCATTCCAATGGCATGGTGTCCAGACATCTCGCACTCTTGGCGGTGCTTTCTCGGAAAGAGGGGAGAGACCAGAAACCCTCATTCTCGTTGTCATCCCCATCCAAGGTTTCATTTACAACCATCTCAAGTCTCAAGCCACATTCACACTGTGCCCCATTTCGTCTGGGATAAGAGAGGCCACCACTATGTTTAGAGTATTACAGGGACATGATTGGTTGGGGGTAAAAGTTATCACGTGGAATCCATGCTATGGCTAGAGAGCCATGGAACAGGAAGCTTTGAAGATCAAATGAGAAAGAAAACAACCACAGCTGCTTTCATTGAATCACTTTTTCCTCTAGCAAAAATGGCCCTTGTTCAATTGACCATTTTGGGCATCCTTGAAGCACACTGAACTAAGAGAAACCCTCCACTGTGATTATCATTTTATTTACATTTATTTTTATATTTTGTTTTTATCTTAACCTCTATCCATGTTCATGTTCGAAAATTGCATGGTGTAGGTAGAATTGTATTTCTTATTTTTATGCTTGTCTATTCAAAGTATGCTTGAAATATCTAATCCCAATTTCAGAGGAGAGAGCATGAAGGCGATTCTGAGTCCCCCCCCCCAAAACAACCATATCCAATCACCGCCACGTGTCGTGTTTTATCACTCCCCCCAAGACCGGGCCCTTTCTAAACAGCATAGTATTGGCTATGGCCCCACCCCTTTGGGCAGGCCACTTGCAGCATGCAACTTGCAAGTGAATGGAGCGAGCTCAGAACTTTCCAGGGCCAATTTACCTTCTAGCCCTTAATGAACGAAAGCAAAAGCCTCGAAGGACAGTCGATAAAGCGAAGGCGTGGGGAGCCAACACGTCACGGGCAGAGGGGTGGCGTTTCGGAAATTTAGATTGTCTTGCAGGATTTGGTGCAAAGGCATGAGAGTGGGTGGTCCAAGCAGCACAGCGACGCAGAGTGCATGCACATGGAATCCTTTATGTGCTCCATCCAAAAAAGGTACGTTCATCCGCTGGTCTGACAACGCGCTCTGTCGGAAAATTGGGGATGCAAGGATCAGATGATAACTTTTCACCCTCAAGAGAAGCGCTGATCCGTGACTTTGCAAGCGCACTAGGGTATCTGCACTGGGCCCGGCATGGAAAGGATGATTCAGTTGACCGCAGCGTCCTGGTCTGCTGCCAGCATTGGAACGTGGCTCAATATTATTCCTCCCCGGTTTCACTCTGCCATCTAAAAGGCTTGCATCGTTGTGCGGACTATTCCCCCCCGAGCTCTACATCCTTCCCGACCGGAACATCTGATGCTACGTGGTAGACGCCGCTCCAGATTTTGGGATTTCGGGCTGGTTAGCATCGATTTGATATTTTAGTTCGACGATGACTGGTCCCGTCGCCTTGCGTTGGGACACCTCTGCAATGGGTGGGGCTCCGGAGCTCCCGGATAATAACTATAAACGCGACATATCATTCACGGACTGCTCGTCCAATTGAAATACCCACAAAGTCTTATCGTCTTTTGTGGAAAGAGTAAGAGTTTCCTGTCTTTTAGGTTGAGTTTGGAGTGAGAGAATAAAGCACCATCGGCTCACAAAGTCACAGCACCCTCACCTTGCTCCAATGCTTCATCCATTCTTTTGGACGTGTATTGGATGGATGCGTGGATGAACGTAGGGGTTGATTGTGGTGCATCCGATACACCTGTCACACCATCCAGTTCAATTCATATTTGATCAATATGCGCTTTCAGTGATATTTATCTTTTATCTTTCATTGAAATAACGCTTTTATTGTAGTAGGCATCCATTGTATAACACATAATACTTTTTTAAGGACAACTTCTGCACCAGGTAGGAATAGGTATGAGTAGCAATAATGATTGAGTTCATTGATATCCACTGCAAGTCATTAAATTTATATATTACTTTTCATGACCATTTGAATAAAAAGTTTCTTTATTCTTTTGTCTTTCAGATTCTATGCAAGCAATTTTCTAAAAATCTTTTATGTTTTCCACATGTTCTCTCTAAATGATAGTAAATTTTGAGAAGTTATGTTAAAAAATCTCTTTTGCATAATTATAAATATACAAATAAAAATTGTAGGAAGACTTCTAATCAACTTTCAAATACATAGTATTAATTATTGGTCCTTGTGCTCACACACCATGCATTTGGTTAAATTTTAGTATTTTTACAAATATTTAAACAACATTACTATTTAATTAGTTTTTTGTTTTATGAATGATAACAATAAGAATAATTTTACATGCATGCATTCTATTCAACTATTGTGTAGTAACTTTTGAGGATGATTCAAAATGTATCAACCTTACACAAAACTTTAGCTTCCATTTTCTTGTCTAGATCACATAGTGTAGTGATTTAACATACAGCTATACAACTTAATAATAATAAGAAGATCTATATTTAATTTGGATATTAATGAGTAGAATAATTGCTTTGATGTTTGTAATTACTATAATTTATATTTAAAAGAATATCTATATAGAATTAAATATATATCCACATAAAAAAGTTAGTTATTTTAAATCATCAAAACATGAATTTTAAACTTGTGTATTGGGAATTCATCTTAATTTTGAAAAATAATATTTATGTTTATGTAATATATACACACACACATATATATATATATATATATATATATGTAGAGAGAGAGTGTGGATTTCAAGTTATTAAATAATAATGTTGAAAGTAAAATAAATATACATGCTATTATTTATGTGGAAAAGTAACACTCCTTTTTCTATTATACAGATGTTTAAAGCAAATCATACATAATGTATCCCACCAACTTCAATGTAAATATAACACTTTATTTTAAAACTTTGATCAACCCACCAACAAGATTGAACATGATATCCCAATAATAAAATTTTAATCAACTTTCCAATTGTAAAACATCAAGAATCATAGAGGGACTAGATTTAGGTTGGCAATCAGTCCTCAATGTAATAGCAACTAGTAATGATTGAATATGATAAATTATTATTAAAGTGAATGTATCCATGTATAGATGTTTTATACTTGTATCATAGGGGTTTCAGAACATAACATAGTTCTACTAGTATTATACAAAAGTATGTACGTATGTATGTAGATTTTAGAGGGAAAAAGGACATTGCAGCATAGATGTGGGTCTTTACTACCCAAATATACTCCATGTCCCCATTGTTTCCTTCCTTCACTTCTTCCTTCTTTCTTGTCCTTCATTGTCTCTGTTTGGTGGATCCTGGACCTGACTAACATCTTTTTGGGAAAAGCAGCTTTCAGCTTAATGCTGTTCAGCTTTTTATGTCCCCCCCCTACTTTTTTGCTCTGGATGAACGGAAGGCGAATGATCTTGTCCATCAGGATGAGTTTATTTTGGGAGACTGTGGTTGGGGAGAAAGTATGAATGGTTGGTTTGGTGGGCAAGGGCAGTGGAGACTGTGAACAAGTTGACTCAGCCAAAGAAATGCTTGTTACAAAACCACACAACATTATCATTTGTCCCCCATTCACACATGCACCGTCCATTCACCATCCACTCATATTCATCCAATATCAGCCTACTCTTCCCTCCTTGTGCTCCAGATTCAAGAACTTTGTCCACACATACACACACACTCATGCAGACAGACAGGACAGCTCTCCACCACTGCCCTCCTCCCCCTGCCCAAGTCTCCATCTGTTAAATGTGGTTAATACTTCTGAGGGCAGGCAGCACTCCATGTGCCCTTCTGTTTTTTTGCTACTGGAACAGCCTGCATCTCCCTCTTTGTGTCCCTCATGCCCTGCATTGCACTGGAGATATAGAGAGCCAGAGACACATGGGGAACCAGGCATTGGAACAAGCCCTCTCTCATTCTCTCTCTCTGCTTGGAGCAGCAGCACCAGGGAGCAAAGTAAGTCTGTGTATTTTTGTTGTGTCTTTCTCCATTGAGAGCCCTAAAAGCTGATCCATAAGGCTTGTTGACTTTCACCCAACCTTCTCTTTTTTTCTCGTGGGGGAAGAAAAAAGGGGTTTCATCCACTTTCTTATCCTGTTGGAAAGTTTGGTCTCACTTTGCTGCAAATGAAGGCCCAGCTTTAATGACACACCTGCTCTAGTGTGTATCTTTATCTTCTTTTGAAACAGAAATTAATAATTTAAAAATGAAACTGAATACTGACAATATTGTGGGAATATGACTTGCTGAATTTTGAGCTTCAATCAAAACCAACCAATATGACTAATCAAACCATCAGGAATTATAAAAATGATTTGATGGGGCTCAGCTGTATTGAGATTGGGGCTCAAGTTGTTTCCTTGTAATTTCTTACATAGTTGCATGTGGCAGCTCAAATAATAACAGTGCTAATGCCCAAAGCCAGGATGCATGTAAACTTGTGTCTTGTGATTCCACTCAAAGCAAACTTGGTTTTCTTGAGTATTATTTGAGTTAATTTATTAGATAGCATGTGACTATGATTATATATATATATATATATATATATATATTGATATAGGCATTCAGTCAAGAAAAGGAAAAGGAAGGATACCTATTCACATTCCCTTATTTAAATAGATTAGTTTTGAATTTTTGCACACCATGCTGAAGCCATCCAATGAGGGGACAAGCCTTCACAAGTCAGGATCTGGAGCTTGTAGGCTTGATCTCATGTAAAAGAATGCATGTTTCTCCAGTACACAAAGCAGTTAAAATAAATAAAGTAGAACGAAAATGAGGCATGCAGAGATGAAGTCCAACAACTGTGATCCCCCCTTTTTCTTCTTTTCATCACAAAAGAACAATGGGCAGAGGGTCTAATGTGTATAGATGAAAGAAGATACTTTAAAGTGCTCCTACAAAAGATGCATTTTAGGAATCCCAAAACCAGAAAGTTGTCCTCTCCCCAAACCATATGGCATAACATGGAATATGGGGCTCATTTCTATTGGCAGTGATGTGGCATCTTGTATATTGTGCAACTTGTTTAAAAATATATATATATATATATATTTGCAATTGCTTTCTGCAATAACATCACCACCACTGCTCTCACAATAGTAGATGTAGGAGAAGGAACATAGGTCAAGGAAAAATTCTTTGAAGAACACATGTGATCCAATCCTCTTCCAATAGATTGGTGTACAGTGACCCTTTCATACTTCATATTTTCCTAAAATTCAGGATTCAAAAGTGGCCACTTGGTAACTATAACAACTGTTTTTTTTTTTTTTTTTTTTTTTTTTTTTAATAAATATTTTAAACAGTTTCAAAGAATTAGCTTTTTTCTATTTCCTTTTTCTTTTTCCTTCTCCTAGAAGAAAGTTGTATTCTATATCTGTATTTTCTGCATGTTCTGTTAAATTTGTTTGTAACACTCTCTAAATATATTGATTCTTTCTTCCTATACAAGAACATTTGTGTATCACTACTTGATTCTAAAAGGTGAATAGCTTGTTTGTAACAAAATTTTGAGAATGAGATGACAACCTTTGAAGAAAGAAAGAAATACTCACAATTCTTGGAGGTGAGGCACTCCTCCTCTTCTATTGCTATTTGCACTGCAAAAGCAACCATGTGGGGTGCATATGAGTTGCCAAATGTGATGCTGAGCTGTCCACATGTCACACAACCAGAAGTTTGGTGCAGGCCTTTTTATTTTTACACATGGCATATCACATAAGAAGAGGATGAATACACCATTATTTATTTATTTATTTATGGATTTGACGCAATAATGGGGTATATCTGATGCACTTTTATGTCAAGTGTGGTCAGGCTTTTATAGTCAGGATTTAAACAGCCAACCCCTTTGAAACTATTTTGAACACTTGGGTCCAACCCAACCATCATCCAGTAGTTTAGGGTCATTGCAAACCTCATTTTATACCTCTTTGAGATTTAGTGTTCCAAGTAAACACAATCGCTACTATTCTCCAAAAGAAAATGGAAAAAATAAAAATAAAAAAAATAAAAGGGAGTGGAAGGAAGTTTTGTTTTGAAAAATGTCCCACATGATAGTTCCACTTTCTTTCAGGTAGAGTAGTTTTTTTGTTCTTTTCTTTTAAAATATTAGTAGTCCTTCAGTGAGAAATCATCCATGGCAGAACAAGTATAAACATTCCTGCGACATGTCACCAAGAAAAGTCATGGCAAAAGAATGTGAAGGGGACACATGGAGAAATGGCAGTGGGAGGAGAACATGGCGACGTGAGCTGGGAGTCAAGGCGCAGGCGACCAGTGGGGGGAGGTAGGCGGAGCGCGACAAAGGTGATGACGTCGCAGCGAAGCCCAGAAGGCGTTGCTAATCCATCACGTGCCCAGCATGGAACAGGCCAAGCCATGCCTGGGTTCACACCGCTCCCTGCCTGTCTCCCCCCACAGGCCCCACAGCGGCCTACAGGGCCCCCGTTCTCTGAAGGTCCTTCCTTCTCCACACCATCTCTCTCTGCTTTCTCTCTCCTCTCCTCACAGCCTCTTGTGCAGCCGACTCCCCTCACGCGGGCGACCCCACCAATCTCCCCAGGTCCTGTCCCTTCGCCAGCTTATCACCCGCAGATCCTGTGGTCTCTGCTTCGCCAAAAAGCCCAAGGCATCACAACCGTCTGTGGTCCCCAGCTAGGTGCACCCAGTGATCAGACCTAATTCGCATTCTTGCACCCATCGCCACTGGTGTCGCCACTCCGCTCGTTGAAGTTATCTTTGTCTGTGTCTATCTCGGGTCTTTAGATCGGGGGTGGTCGCGAGGAGATGAGTTGGGACAGGCCCCGCTGAGAGATTGTTAAGTTGTTTTGGTTGCAGTGAATGATCCGGAGGTTCGAAGTTGTGGTGTCGGGGTTTTGGGGGGCGTGGGGTGGGGTGAGGTGCCGTGGCGTATGTGTAGATGGATAGTGCAAGATTGGATGCATTGAGGTGTAGTTTGTTGTTGCGTGCACATTTGGCTAGATTGGTGATGCAGATACCTCCACTGAGCGGGGGTGATTTGTTACTTGACTGTGTGTGCTCTTGAACGAGAGACGGGTGGAATTTGGGCCTTGACTATCTCAGATACCGTGCCAGAAATACTGGAGTTCTGGTCAGGAAAGGTCGGAAGGATTCGTTGAAGGTAATACCAGCAGCAGAATTTCAACATCTGGCGAGTCAGCAAATGTGAGCCTCTGTTACTTCTACACCCCTTAAAAGTGAGCCGCAAGCATTCTGTGCTGGTGCGACTTGTCTGTAATGTTCTCTAACATGTAACCTTCCAAAGAGGGATGCGGTATTGTGAGATATGTTTCAGTAACTAACGCAAGGGTCTCAATTAGTTTAAGCTGTGGTCCTTGTACAACTCGTGTAGCAGATTGAGCTAAATCGTATATGAACATTAGGAGTACGCAACGACCCAGGTTGATCAGAAATATTGTTGCTGACGATCCGTATGTGCAGATAACATGGTCAAATAATCAAGCCAAGTAATATGCCACTTTAATTGCTCTGCTTTGCGAACTGTAACGAAATAAGTTGGGGTGCGCCAGTCATATAATAATCCCTGCTACCACTTCAGGAATTTCTTCAAAGTTTCTGCACAGATTTGTCAATACTCAAAATCGGGAGACTCTAGACTTCCTGGATGAGTAGAGTCGGACAAGCTCAGATATTAGATCGTGATCGTCAGCCGTCATGCTAAATTTATTGGGCTTTGCATTCTTCTGGGTAGAAGCGGAGAGACCTTGCTTTCTTCGCTTCACAATTGCCCCTGGATTTCGACTCTTCGACTCAACTCGACAGTGCCTGCGGTTCTTTGTGAGTTTGGTGCAGTTTTGCTCTTGCGTCTTGAGAGAATTCATGTCGTCCTTCATTCGGGCTGCATCCGAGGCGTAGGCCGTCTGCCAGGCTTGTCATTGGAGAGTTTGATAGGACCAGTAAAACTTGTTGGTGGTTCATTGAGGTGCTCACTTGCGCGATGTGCTTTGGCAGAATTTCTGACGCTCCGATCCGCGGATTGAATTTGCGTGCAGATGTCATCATCGACGTGGTGGTCGTCGAGGTGAGCGCAACTGGAGGTCGCGGTCGCTGGGGTTTGGGGAGCGGGGAGTGGAGCAGCCATGGGTGGCAGTGCGGAGGATGAGTACGCATCGGGAAGCAATGAGGCGAAGGCAGGGGGATCATGGGGTGTGGCTCCCCCTATCATGCACAGCTGGTGCCTGCAGCCCGATCAGCCAGGCAGTGCGTCGGAGTGCCCGCGGAACGACATCCGCGACGGCGGGTCCCGGCTGGCGAACGACGCGGACGACGACTGTGGATTCGATCTGAATCTGGGTCTGTCGTTGGGAGGGGGAGGGGGAGGCAGCAAGAGCAGCAAACCGAAGAGCAAGGAGAAGGAGAGGGAGGTTCTTCTGGACAGAGACGCATTCCGGGAGAAGGAGGGGTCACGAGAGCATGGGCAGAGGAGGGATGGCGGGGTGGCGAAGGAGGCGAATGGCGAGGAGGCGTCGCACGGCGGTGGGATGATGTTCAAGGTGTTGAAGACGGAGCAAGACGGAGCGTTCTGGCAGGATACGGATCGATCGGGGAGCGATGCGAAGGAGAAGGGTGTGGGCGGGGCTTTTGGTGGTCGGCAAGGTCCGTCGGGAGCGCAGGCAGCAGAGGCGAATTGGCGGGGTGGAGAGAGCTCGGTGGCGGAGGACTCGAAGATGTTCGCGCAGTACATGTGGCAGGTGCTGCAGGGGAAGGCGGGGCAGGGGGAGCAGCAGCGCGGGAGTGCGCAAGATGAACCGAGGTTGATGAAGGAGCTGCAGGGTCTTCCCCCTCAGGCGGTGGCGACTGCAGCGGTGTGGGCGCGCATGGTTGCGCAAGGTGGGTTCCCAATGCAGCAGCTGCTGGAGGCGATGAAAGATGGCGTGGATCCGGCGACGCGGGGCGGAGGGTTGCAGCGGTCGCTGTCGATGAAGTCGCATTCGTCCGGTCCGCAGTCGGAGGCGGTGGGAGCTCTGTCTCCCGCAATGTCGCAGCAGACGGCAGGCGCGAATGGCGATTTGGAGAGGAGCGATTCGGACGTGAGCAAGAACATGCAGATGGACCAGCAGCAGCGGCATGTGGCGATGATTCAGCAGCAGGAGCTGGCGGAGCAGCTGCGGAAGAAGGAGCTGCAGACGCAGAAGCGGCAAGAGGCGCGGCGGAAGAGGAAAGCGCTGCTGGAGGGGCAGAAGTCGAAGAAGACGAAGAAGGAGGAGGAGAGGGCGGGGACGGGCGGGGCGGGCGGGAGCAACGGCAAGTGTGGGGTGGAGGGTCCTCCCGGCGGGTTGAGGAGGACGAGTTCTCTGCAACCGTCGTGCGCGATGAGCAAGGAGAACTCGGTTTCGACGGTGTCGTCCCCGGCGGAGAGCCAGGACGCATCGCAGCATGGCGGCGGGGGTGGTGGATTGACGGCATTCCGGAGGCCGGGAAGCAGTTCGTGGATGCATCACAATTGGGAAGGCAGTCCTGGTATGGGAGGAACGGGTGCCGGTGCAGGTGCGGGCGCGGCGAAGGCAGAGTCGATGCACGGAGTGGGAGGTGGAGACGGGAGGGTGGAGTCGGGCGAGCAGGCGTCGGAAAGCCGGCGTGGTGCGGAGAAGGCGAGGGACAGGGGTGCAAAAGAGAGCAGCGGGAGCGGAATGCACGTGGAGGCGGTGAACGAGAATCGGAAGGGTGGGTGTGGGTCGCCGGGCACGGTTCAGATGGAGAAGATGGACGTGGATGCGACCGGTGAGGGGAGGCATGCAGGAAGCGCGAGCAGGCAGGAGGTGGATCCTGCAGCAGGGGCGATGGGCAACGGGCAGATGGATCCGGGATGGATTCAGAAGACGATGGGGGTGCAGATGAGCGGTTATCAGTTGGCAGCGATGATGGAGACCAACCGGGAGAATGCAGCGAAGATGATGTCGAGCTTTGGGGGGATGGCGAGAAGAGGCGACGGAGGGGCAGACAGGGCGGGTGCGGGTGGGTCGGGAGAGGCGGAGAGGAGTGCGAAGAAGAGCCGGGGATCGAGCCAGACGAGCTCTGGTGGCACGGAGAGCTCGGATGGGAAGGACGAGAAGACGAACAATGGGGCGAGGATGGAGCAGGGTGATGCCGAAGCGCTGTCGAGCCCGGCGGGGGCGAACGGGGCCGGGGAGGGTCGAGGCAATCCGGCGAACGGCGTGATGGGGTCGGATCGCAATGCGATGGCAATGGCGAGCATGCCGTTCCCAGCGGGCGGAGGATTTCCAATGATGCCAGGGCCATTTCCATTTCCGATGCCGGTGGCGGGCGGAGGTGGTGCGGGCGGAGTGCCGTTCAGCATGCCGTTCCCGTTTCCGTACGTGATGCAGTTCGGGGCGGTCCCGGCAAACGCAGGAGACGGGAACCATGAGCAACGAGCGCACGGTGCGATGGCGAGTCCGTTTCAGGTGGCATTACCTCCTGGGTATCCAGCGTTTCAGATCCAGGCAGTGGAAGGGGGCGCAGGATGGGCGGGTGCGGTGGTGCGGCCGCACGCCAGTCCCCCCGAATCTCCACCTCGGAGCGGAGCAGGGAAGAGTGGGCAGGCGGGATCGGTGCGGGAGGACGAGAGACACGGTGGTCGAGGTAGGCAAAGGGTGTGGGATTGGGTGCATTGTGGCGGGGCAGCGTTGCGATGGGCGCAGGGTGGTAACAGTAGCGGGGCATGCGTTGGGTATTGAATGGACGGAAGAGGGGGGAGGTGGTGTTCGGTGTCATTGGTTGTGAGTGCGTGGAGGCGGTGGGGGAGGAGCAGTGAGGGGACGTGGATGGGAAGGAGGTTTAGGGGGAGTCGGGATATGCAGTTGCTAGGTGTGGGTGCGGGGGGCTTGGGAGTAGTGCTTTCGTGGGCGTTGTTGGGATTTTAGGGTGACATGTTGGACGTGGGGTTGGGCGCGCAGGTGCTGGCAAAGGCAACGAGCACGGTCGCAGTCGAAACGCTTCACCAGCTGGGGAGTGTGGTCCACAGGGGTTGGTGAAGGCCAGCTCGATGGGCAGTGGGGCGTTCAACAGGCTGCGCACGAGCGCGGGTGCGAATTCGTCGCCGCTGGGGCCTCAGGCGGCGATGTCTCGGTCAAAGTCGGATGCGGTGGGATTGAGAAGGGAGGGGATAGCGGGGAGTGCATTTGCGAGCCTGGGGGCGGAGTCGTGCGCGGGCGGGAGCGGCGGACAAGGCAACGGGCAGGGCGTGCAAAGTGGGTCGAAAGGGGGTTCGGGAGTTGGGACGTCGGGTCGCGGCGAGGGTGGCGGATGTCGGGGAGCGGCAGGCGCAGGGGACGAGGGTGGCGCATCAGCATCAGGTGGCGGGCGTGGCGCGGGGTCGGGAAGTGCAGGGCAGGCGGAGGGGGGTGCGGTGGAGAGTGCGTCCGCAGGCGACGGGGATGTGAAGCGACCGCAGTCGAGCGGGGTGTGGAGGCAGGGGTCGTCGGCGAGCTTGGAGGGGATGGGGGGGCACGAGGCGTCGAGTCTGCGGCCGGGGATCGCAGCGGGGCAACAGTTCGGGGGCACGGGGTCCCCGCCAGACCTGCCGTGGGTGACGTGCAACGGGACGATATCGGGCGTGCTGTACAGAGTGGAGAAGGGGCAAGTGCGGATCGTGTGCGCTTGCCACGGGCGGCACATGACGCCTGCGGAGTTCGTGCAGCATGCGGGATGCGGGGAGATACAGAACCCGGAGAAGGCAATCGTGGTGGCGCCGACGGTGCTGTCACAACAGGCGGCCTCAGCGCAGGCGTAGGGTGTAGGCGGGGGCGGGCGGAGGTGCGGGCAGAGCCGAGGGGGCGAGGGAGGCGTGGAGTTGCGAGGAGGAGGGTGGCAGAGCGGATTTGTCTGTATAGTATCTGACAGGCCTTGGAGGGAGGAGTGGGGAGGTGGAATGGGGACCTTGGAGCGGGGCAGCGGGCTCGCAGGGCACGTCTCCCTGGTTTGTGAGGAGCTTAGTGTAGATAGTTGTCTGCCCGGGATGTAGCGAAAGGTAGGAAAGGAGGGTTGGCGCAGCGTAGGATGTATAATAGCCGGCAAGTCTGTGAGTTGGGATGGTGCGGGTCGCGGGGTGGACATGTGGTGGCGTGTCCCCCTTGAAGGGAGGAGCGTGCGCATCGTTTGGTGACAAGCAAGTGCTGGTATGGAGGATGAGTGGGTGATGGGCCGGTGGTTTGCGGGGACGACAGGGGGTAGTTGCATTCATGTCCAAGAGCCGGAAGAGGGAGTTTTGCAGCAGAGTAGGAACGTCGCGATGGCTGGCGTGACAGATGCGAGGAAGGTGGATGGAGGCGTGCGACGTGGGAGTGGAGGTGATGGTGGAGCGTGGCGGGGATGTGTTTTGGATGTGTGTAAATGTGCCGTCTGTCCCGGCGGTGGTCGCTGTGGTCAGGTGATGCACTCATGGCGTCTCGAGTGCGGTGTTGGAAGGTTTTCATTCAGGATTATATGGAACTGGTCCTCCTTTTTATTTATATTTTTTTTTGGTGTGGAGTACGTCTAGACTATTTTTTTTGATAAAGGATGGGATTTGTTGATATCCGGGTGTTGGAATGAGGAATATGAATGCATCGTAGCGCAATGGGCATGTGTGGGGAGCATGGTTTAGTAAATGGGGCTTGTGAATTTGTGGTGAGAGGGAAGTATTGTGAATCAGGTAACGAGCAAATGAGATCGTATGCCGCCGTTTGTGTTTTGGTAGCGTTTGTTTTCATGCGGGTTCGTTGTTGGTGAGCATGGTGGGTGTGTTTTGAAATGAGGTGCAAGTGAAATGTATGGAAGGTGGCGAGAGATTCTGAAATGTAGGTGTGGTGGATGAAGTTGGTGTGAATCGCATATATCACAGCATGTGCTGTGTTTGTACCATGAGGATTGTTGGATGGATGGATCAGACTGGAGATTGCACCAGTGGACTGGGCTTTGGGGGAGGATTGTCCTTAGAGATCATTGTCAATCCAGTTGGAGAAAGCATGCAAGTTCAGAGCTTTTTTTTAATTCATTGTGTATAACCCATGATCTAAGTTTTAAGATGATGATGAAGAGAGAAGTGTAGTTTAAGGGATCTATAGCCCAAGGCAAGATGAAGAAGGGAATGTAGACAAAGGGATGTTGAAGGGTGAGATGTAATGACTTGATTAGTCAAAATAATATGCACATCATCTGCTGACTATTGAGGAAGTATGTAGTGCCACTTGGGCTTGTGTTGCCACTTGAGTTCAATTTGGAGAATTTGCAAATAGTTTGATCTTTCATTGACACTAATAACACTTTCAATTGATGATAACTTGTTGAGATTTAATGTAATATATTGAAGTAAGAGTGTTGCCTTGTTTGAGAGAATGGATCAACAGTTGGTTGGACAAAATCCTTTCTAGATGAAAATTTGTTATGTGGTTTTTATTTGTAATCCTAATGTAGGGGTGGTTTTCTAAACTTAGATATATCTTGCATGTGATTTTGGATAAAGATGAATCCTCTTTTTGTAAGATTGTAGTGCACTTGAATGACTTCGTGTATGTTCTATTGTGTACTATTGTTTTGGATCAAGGTGAGGTTCTTTTTTTCTTTCTTGAAATTGGTAATTTGAGGTTGGTTTGTAGAAGAGTTTTGATTTCAACTAGTTTTTGTTTTTATTTATTTTTGTTTTAAAATAAAATTTAAGATTATTTGTTTATTTATTTATTTATTACTTTTTGTCTAGAAATATTGTTGTTCATGAGATCATTGTGAAGTTTGTAGTAATAATAAGTTTTGAGTATCTTGTGGTAGAAAGCAACTTCCAATATGAGAGTTTCTTGTGTGTTGAATCAAATATATTTTGATAATAGACAAAGATCTTTTTAAATCTTTAATGAGTTTTTATTAAGATTTGTACTATTGGATTTATAATGTGATTAATCATCTTATAAATTTATATGATTGATTAAATAAAAATTCTTATACTTATATCAAGAAATATAAATGTCATTGCAACATGAATATTTGATTATAAATATGTTTTTACAATTGCAACTTGAATGCATAATCTTAATCTCTTTATGGTCAAAGAAATTGAGATATTTTGTAGAAATTAAATTTTATTAAAAAAACAAATCAAACATAAAAACTACATAAAAAACATACATAACTTTTCTTATTCTTTAGTATATGTTTAATTATATTATTTTAAAAGTTTTTATAGTTTTAAAATTTATAAAAATATGTTATTAAAAATAAATAATTATTTATATTTTAATGCTAAACTAAAAGTAATTATTTTAAATCATAAATCTTAAATCCTTGAATGCTTAATGTTAAAATTTTTAGATTTTAAATTCTAAAATCTAAATTAAAAAGTTAAATTCTAATTTTTAAAGCTTTAGTTTTAAATTTTAAACCTTTAAAATCTTAAATCTTTAAATCAAAATCCTAAATCATGAATAATATCTTAAAGATCTTAAGCATAAAAAATAATGATGTAGGTCAACTCAAAATATGAAAAAAAAATATCAAAATCCTTTGGAAGGCCCTTATAATCCAAAATCCATTGTCATTAGTTAGAAGTTTTTTTAAATGCCTATTTAAATTTTTTATTTTTTATTTAAAAATAGGCAACTTAACTATCTAATGAAGTTAATTATTCTTGTTATCTGGCCATATAGCCATTAGTAAATATCTTATTAGTTGATTTGAAAGTAATATAGTAGAAAGTCTAACATTAGTTATGTTAGAATTCTCTTAATAAAATAGATTAAGTTTATTTTTAATTGGATCAAATTTTTTTATATATCTCCTTATTTTCTTAATTGATTTGAATATCTTCTAATCAAACTAGACAATATCTTAAATTTTCTTTATTTGTTTTATGTATTGCCAATTAGAATTAAGACCTTCTTGTTTTTTTATTCTATACTTGTAAATTTTTTAGATTAAGTAAATCATGCACTTTATCAATTCTTTGCATGTTTCTTCACAAAAAATATCAACTTCATTTAATGTATTAGTCTTCAACTACTCCTTCTTTTAGCTCTATCTTTTTGGCAATAACGTTGTCATATTACGTGTTGTCTTGTTCGGGAATGCACTGGGCACTTGGCTGTAGAAGGTAAAATAATGTTTGCAAATAATCAAGAAACCCTAATAGGTTTCATCCATGTATGAGGAATATAATTTGAACTTCAATTCAAAAGTATTTAAAAACACTCCTCTTAATAACATCAACCATACATATATCCCAATTACCTCGTTTCTTTTATAATTAAGTAATTTTTATTTTTGTTTGTAAGCCCTAATCCTAATTAGTGAGCTTTGACAAGCTATAACTTTTAATCCAACTGTCCACTTAGTATGAAATTTAGCACGCAAATGCTGGTATAAGCCTTCTACATGCTTAGAGAAATTTAGTCCAATCCAACTTACAAATTACAAAAAAATGCCCAAAAACCAAACTAATGACACTCGGCTGCCAACTTAAAAATTGATGCAAAAACTCCAGTGGTGATTTCTCCTTCTTCTACTATTAACTTCAATTCAAACTTGGTGTGTAGCTCAAGCTATAAGTCTTCTATCACCATGAAAAATTTTATGTTGATCTAATTGATAGATCTTTAGTTATCACGAAAATTCTACCCAACCCTAAACTGCCAACTTCCGACAACTATTTGTATCAAAGCTCAAATATCTCCTGATTGCATTGCTAGATTAATACAAACTTTTGTATTCACTTAGCACACCCAACAATCTAGGCAATATCAAATTTTGAACTATAGATGCTACACAGATTGCACAAATCTATCAAGAATGCAAACTATCATTGTTTTATATAAAATCCAAAACATCAATATAAACACTAACTTTGAATAGCAATTGCTAACTCTTCCAAAATCCTATGGTAATAAGCTAAACACTCTTGGATCAAGCTTCAAGCTGGCTACCCAATTCTAATTGCCGATCTTCAAATATCCTCCTCTCTTGCCTTCGGTGGTCGTTTTTGTCCCTAGAGGTCTAATTTTGACCCTGTCTCATACCCGGTCTTTCCCCGGGTATCAATTCAACTAATTCTAAGGATTTTTAAGTTAAATCCTATCTTCAACTTAATCTTAGTATCAACCATAATAACTATTTTCCTTCTCTATCCTATTTTTATTAACTTATGGCTTTTCAAAATCAGTAATAGAGTTTGTATAGCCTAGAAGAAAACTTTAACAACTAACTTTTATCTGTTAGCTATTAAAACAAGAAAATAATCTAAGAGACTTCCATAACCTTTTTTTAAATATCCTAAGTTCCTATTGAGCTAAGATAATCAAGTATTAAATATAAATTACTCTTATCTATACCTTTCACTATATAAACGTGCTGCAACACGACATCCACTCCCTTTAAATCTGCACATCCTCCGGTATGCGCCAAATGAAGCATATGTCATAGTTGGTGTCATACCATCTCTTCATTTTCTACACCAAGTTCTTCTTCATTATCCATTTCAATATAATTGTCTTCTTCAAATTCATTGATATATTCAATATGATCTTCCACGTTTATTTCTTTATCTCGTCTTTTGAAAACCTTTACTCGCTTCCTTGCAATAGGTATCTTCAACCTTATATCATCTAATTCCTTCAATAAACATGTGGCATTATCTTAAATTGTTACCACTTCATAGCGTCTAAACCAATGTTTTGAAAACTTCCGTAAGGTACTATGCTGGTTATCCAAATTGTTGTCATAAACAAGTACCCAATCACCTTCTTCAATTGCTTTAGCCTCAATTGATGTGGTTTATCAAACCAAGCCTTGTTCTTTAGCCTTGCCTTTTATAACCATTTTAATGCTTGTTCCACATCTTTTGATCTTTGTTCAAGCTGTCAAAATCTAATAGCCAACAACTCTTCTGTTGTTAATCTATCTTTCTAAGGTAGTACATTCCAAGTTGGCACATGTTTTTCAATTGGCATAATAGGTTTTTGACTTGTTATGAATTCCATTGGCATATATCTTGTCACCAAACTATGTGTTGTTTGATCAGCCCATAATGCATAAGATAGAAGTCGAGGCTATTCTCTTGCTCTTCCATTGCAAGCTTTAACCAAGGCTTTTACAATTGGTAGATGTCCACGTTCACTCTTTGTATTCCGTTCTGGATTATAAGCCGTAGTCAATGATAATTTAACTCCACATTTCTTGAAGAATTCACGAGCTTTATATGCATTTAATTCTCCACGATCTGCAGTGATCTTTCCCACACATCCGTAGTGGCAAATAACATCCTCAAGTAAAAACCTACAAATTCCTTCTGTAGACTTTGTCCTTAAAGCCTTGCCTTCCACTTGGTTTGATAAATCCTCATGAGCCAAAACTAAATACATCATTTGCTATAGTCCCATTGGCATAATAATCAAATCCACAACCCATTTAAAATGAATGGCCAAAGGATATGTTGGATGCAAACCATCTCGATGTTGTATATTTGACTACATTTGACAAGCTACTTAAGATTGTACAAATGAAGTTACATCTCGATATATATTCTTCCACCAATATCATTCTTTTAATTTAGCAAAAGTAGCCCAAATTCCTCTATGCCCTATCCATAAACTATCATGAAATTTCTTGAGTAATTTTTATTGATCTTCTTTGGTACCTACTACTTGTTGTGGCATTCCAATATTTGATTTTGGCCTCTTCCATAGAAATCCCCCTTGTAATATGAACTTGTATGCTTTTTTCTTGATCTGTTTAAATTTTTCAACTGACCAATTAGCATGCTTGGTTAATGTGCTCAAATAATATCCAATATCCAATAAATCTCCTTCATAATTTTCTTCATGAAATGGCTTATTTTCCTTATTCAATTGTGAAACTGAATAAAATTTAGTACCCACATCATCAATATCCTCTATCATTTCATCTTCTCCATTATATCTTGCTCGAGATAACGTAACTGCTACGGAATTGTCTTTCCTACAACATGCTTGAATTCCGGATTTAATGACTTGATATAAGCAATCCATCTTAATATTGCAATGTCTAGAGTTGTGCAATTAGTAATTATTTCAAGCAAACGCAAACAATCTGTTTCCACCACCATTGTTGCTCCAATTAAATAATCCCTTTCAGCTTTCATAGCTAAAACAACTCCCCATAATTTCCTTTTCATGTGAGAATATGCACGTTGGCATACACTTAAAACCTTAGCTCCAAATCGAACTGCAAATCTATGTCCATTTGAATCATCTAGACCCACTGCCCACCCAATGGCAATTGGACTAATATCCACTGTAAGAATCACTAGTCTATTGCACTTATAATCAATTTTTCTCAATATTGGAGGTGATGTCAATAATTCATTCAATATTTGCATTGCTTTGATATGCTTTTCTCTCCATTTAAAATGATAACCTTTGCGTAATAATTCATACAATGGATTCGTTATATGAGCATAGTGAGGAATCCAATTACGATAAAATACACATGCACCCAAAAACCTACGCACCTTTGTTAATGAACTGCAATCTTCTTTTATTCTTCTATTTCTATCAACCTTGGCTGGATCTGGTTTTCTTCCATAAAATCCACATAAATGTCCAACAATTATAACTTCTTGTATTTCAAATATAGATTTTGTACCTCATAATGTAAGATGAACTTCTTCAAGCCGAGTCAATATCTTTTCATAATCTTGTATATGATTGATAACATACTTATGATACCCCCTTTTATCTAAAGTTTCATCCTTTTCTTCTTCTTTGCATCCTTTAATAGGAACATCATCTAGAAAAGGCATAATCTTCTCAGGAATAAAATCCCTCAATACTTTATTCATCCTTCTTATTATATGTGTAATTTAATTAATAGCACCTTCAGGAAGAGTACACATTTTAACCAATCCAAGTGGCGTTCTCATTGTTGTCATGTCTCTACTTTCTTTTACTAATTGAAATTGGTCATAGCCTGAATATAAGTCACCCATTAAATAAATTGTCCTTCTTGCAAATACTTCGGCAAATTCATCTACTATTGGTCCAATTCTTGCATTTTTGATAGTCACTGCATTTATTGGCTCCATATCTTGAATAAATTATAATGGTCCATTTTTCTTAGGCACTGTAAACCATTGGCTAGAATATGGTGCAAAAGAAGGCTCCAAAATCTTCATCTTCATCTTTTCTTTTAATAATTCTATCAAACTTTGTAAATGCACCCTTGGTAGTGGAATTGGCCTCAAATTCCAAGGTACATGTGGTATAGTAAAAATAACTGTAAGAGTTATAATATTTGGATCTACACATCCAATTTCATGAGATTCAAAGGCAAATGATTTACCTCGTTTTGCTAGCATTTCTTTGAAGAACACAATTTCCTCTGGCAATAAAGAACCATCAGAACTAATCTTTAATTCTTTAAAAGTTTCTTCAGTAAACTTATGCCCAATATTTCTTGGATCCCTCAAGTTCTTTTCTCTTGATGCTCCTTCTACCTATTCTTTACAGTCTTTTGGTAAAGATCCAGCAATGGATTTTACCTTCTTATCTACTGTCTTGTATTTTGTTTCAACCATAACCTGTGGTGTTTGAAAAGATTCAATCATATCAAAAACTTCTTTTGAATGAATCTGTATAATTTTATCATCATTACCTAATCCAATAGATGCAATCAGTTCTAAAAGATCTTCCAATCTATTTTCTTCATAAATACCAATAATCTTTTCATTATCTTCTAATATTTTTAATTCATATAATTCTCTTTCAAGAGCACATAATCTTTTTCTCTCACTTCTTTTTAAATCTTCAATCCTCTTATACATAACACTCCCATTTTCAAGAATGCCAATAAATCCTGTATCAAAGGTACATACATCTTGCAAGAGTACCTCTCCTTTTGTACCTCCATAATCCCGCTTTATAGTGGTACTCCTCAAAAATCCGTAAATTCTTCAACAACTCTTGGCAATGGTTTCTCTCTCAATCTGTCTCGATTACATTCATAATTTGGAGGAACAATTAAAAATTGTACTGCCCTTTTTCCATCTTCACTATGAATCTGTGCATAAGCTGATCCATCATCAAGGACTTTTGTTTCCATTTGAGTCGCAATAATGTACGGTTGTCCCAATATAAGAGGATAAGTTGTTGTATCTTGAACAAAGAAATTTTGTTCCATTGCAACATCACCAATCCGAATCTTCACATTTGGACAAGCACCATACAACTCACCTTGTATATTATTAGCTGCCCGTATTATCCATCCATGCTCCATATCAATTGGCCACTTTTGTTTCATGTAAAGATCTTTAGGTTTAAGGTTTATTTTTGAACCATCGTCAATCAAGGCAACATGTGGCTCATCCATATCTCCAATCTTTACTAATGCCTGTGTAGTTGCTCTAGCCCAATGCTTTCAAGTATAATGACTCAAAATTTCTTTTTCTTTATCACTTGGATCATCAAAACATGCTTTTTGATTATAATTCCTTCCTCCATTTATTGATTGTTTATAACAGTTGTCAATTTCATCTTCTTCATTCTCACATATATGTGCATCAATAGCATGATTTGATCCAGATTCACCCATTAATTGCCTCTTTTGCTTAATACTGTCAATAATGACATCATGGAATTCTTTCTTTGCAATATCCAATATTTCCTTCAATGTGAATTCAACTTTAGCATTGAGGATAGGTTCTTTAAGCACCCCCTTTAAACCTGTTGCTGCTTCAATATCAGAGAGAAGTTTGTAAGTCATTGATTTATCTTTTTTTCCTAAATCTTTTGATTTTTCTTTTGAAGATATTGAACCATCCTTTGTTGATAATTCTTGTGATGCCATCTCATGAGCCTTATCTCCCTGAGTCTGCCTTTTTGAAGAATTCCCTTCTCTTGTATCATTAGAATCTTATCTTCTCTTTTCTTCTATTAAGGCTTCATGTTGATTTTTAGCAATATAAGCATGTACTGATAAAGCTTCTATAGGATCCTCCTAACCCGTAGTTCCACAAATTATTGCAGCAATCTTTAATAAAGCTTCTCGTGGCATCTTCTTCTTATATATTGTAGAAATAATAGAAGACCAAATTCCACTTGGTTCAATATTTCCAGAAAATTCTTGCTTAGCATTGTCATCCACTCTAGTACCATAACTTGTAATTTCCATTATTGCAATCCCATTTGCTGCCAAATAATCCTTAACCAATGCTTTCATACCTCCCTTACTATAGTTGGTTTGGAGAATATCACCAGTATCCTTTAACGCCACCTTTCCATCTTTCTAAAAAATAATGCCTTGTTGGACCATTTCATTAAACTCACCACAATCCTTTCAAGAATGGGAATCATCATCACACCAAATGCATCTTTGCACATACCCTTGCTTAAAAGTGGATTTTGAATTCGTTGCAGAAGTCTTCTCTTCAAGCCTTGCAAATTTAATTTGAAGATTCTGCATCTCGCATATAAGTTTTTCGATTCCCATATCTTCTTTCTTTCACATATTTGTTGAAGGTTGAACAATAGATATCGTTAACTGTGAAGTGGGCACTTGAGCTTTAGGTACCTGCACCATTCTTTGGATACCCTCCCTATCCTTCCTCCTTTCCTTTTTTGCCAAAAACCCTACTGCATCCTCGACTTTCTTTCAGTTTGTTGTTAATCCTTTATCTTCTTATTTGTCTTCAAGAGAAATTTCCAACCTTTTTTGCAATTCTCCATCTGCTGCTTGAAGAAATAACTCAACCTTGTTTGGTTCTAAGGTTATCTTTTCTACTTTCGAGAACCGAGAATATTGTCTCTCAAACTCCCTTAATAATTCAATAGCTTGCAATTTCTTGTTAGGGCACTCAATCCATTCCAAAAATGATTTCTTAGTGACTCGATCAGAGTCTCCTAAGAAATACTCATTTCTCAACGCATGAGAGAATTCCTCCCAAGAGCTTTCAAATTGCTTTGTAACTGATTTCACATGTTCTCTTATCTCCGATATCGTAGCAAGTTCAAATAATAAAATCATGTCCCTTTCAGAGACTCGATTCAATTCTATTTTCCGCATATAACACGTCAAATATTTAGATATGTCCTTTCCATCAAACAGGTCAACCTTATTAACCACTGCTTATAATGCTTTGATTGCCAAAGCCTCCTTTCAATCTTTTTCTTGTTATTGTTGCATAATTAATATAAAAGCTTCAAACATATTTACAATGTTTGGATCTAGATACATACCTTGTCCACCAAAAGAAGCTCCACTAGAAGATCCACTTAAAGATCCACCCAAAGCTCCATCAATAACTCCAAAATCTACCTTTTTGCTTTCTTGTGCCATTAATTCCAAATAACCACAACAAAAATCAATATCTTCCACCCCAAACTTTCACATCAGGTTCACCACTTATATCGTATTACATGTTGTCTTGTTCGGGAATGCACCAGGCACCTGACTGTAGAAGGTAAAATAATGTTTGCAAATAATCAAAAAACCCTAATAGATTTTATCCATGTATGAGGAATATAATTTGAACTTCAATTCAAAAGTATTTAAAAACACTCCTCTTAGTAACATCAACCATACATATACCCCAATTACCTCGTTTCTTTTATAATTAAGTAATTTTTATTTTTGTTTGTAAGCCCTAATCCTAATTAGTGAGCTTTGACAAGCTATAACTTTTAATCCAACTGTCCACTTAGTATGAAATTTAGCACGCAAATGCTGGTATAAGCCTTCTACATGCTTAGAGAAATTTAGCCCAATCCAACTTACAAATTGCAAAAAAATGCCCAAAAACCAAACTAATGACACTCGGCTGCCAACTTGAAAATTGATGTAGAAACTCCAATGGTGATTTCTCCTTCTTCTACTATTAACTTCAATTCAAACTTGGTGTGTAGCTTAAACTATAAGTTTTCTATCACCATGCAAAATTTTATGTTCATCTAATTGATAGATATTTAGTTATCACAAAAATCCTATCCAACCCTAAACTGCCAACTTCCGACAACTATTTGTATCAAAGCTCAAATATCTCCTGATTGCATTGTTAGATTAATACAAACTTTTGTATTCACTTAGCACACTCAATAATCTAGGCAATATCAAATTTTGAACTATAGATGCTACAAAGATTGTACAAATCTATCAAGAATGCAAACTATCATTGTTTTATATAAAATCCAAAACACCAATATAAACACTAACTTTGAATAGCAATTGCTAACTCTTCCAAAATCCTATGGTAATAAGCTAAACACTCTTGGATCAAGCTTCAAGCTGGCTACCCAATTCTAATTGCCGATCTTCAAATATCCTCCTCTCTTGCCTTCGGTGGTCGTTTTTGTCCCTAGAGGTCTAATTTTGACCCTGTCTCATACCCGGTCTTTCCCCGGGTATCAATTCAACTAATTCTAAGGATTTTTAAGTTAAATCCTATCTTCAACTTAATCTTAGTATCAACCATAATAACTATTTTCCTTCTCTATCCTATTTTTATTAACTTATGGCTTTTCAAAATCAGTAATAGAGTTTGTATAGCCTAGAAGAAAACTTTAACAACTAACTTTTATCTGTTAGCTATTAAAACAAGAAAATAATCTAAGAGACTTCCATAACCTTTTTTTAAATATCCTAAGTTCCTATTGAGCTAAGATAATCAAGTATTAAATATAAATTACTCTTATCTATACCTTTCATTATATAAATGTGGTGCAATATGACAACATTAAATGTAAGATTGGATCTTTTTATCTATATCAATTTCTATCTAATGGTAATAAATTCTAATGTAAAAAGATTGAATTATTATCAATTGTTCACTTTTACTATTGATTAGTGGTTGAAAGATTCAATTAATTTACACAATATTAGTTTCTAAAGAATATATTGAAGAACAATGGTATTAGAATGTTGTTATGGTTCTTTTTATATTTTTGATTAAATACACATACAAAAAATAAGAATAAAATTTAAAAAGAATCTAAATAAAATACTTCTAAAATACATTCTTGCTTCTAAAATTAATGGTTGTTGTTCCTTCATCTTTTGTAAATAAACTTTAAAATTTCAAAAAAATTCAAAATAACAAAAGTTTTTATTAAAAAAAATAAAAATTCAACTTAATACAATATCATTAGTTGGAATTACTTAAAATCAAAGATGTTGCTTAATATTATTAATAATAGTAGTTTAAAGTCATTTTTTTATTTCTTCTAATAAAAAAATAGTTAAAAATGTGAGATTTTTTTAATTCATTTGACAATAATATCAAGCCTAAGTATCTTTGTATTTAAAAAATAGTAAAAAATGTGAAATTATTCAATTTATTTGGCTATGGTATCAAACTTGAGTACTTCTATATATAAAAAATAATCAAAAATATGAAATTATCTAATTCATTTGGCTATGTTGTTAAACTTAAACACTTATTTATATCAAAGATAGTGAAAGATTTTATGTTTATTTATTTATTTAATAATAATATAAAACTTGAGTATCCTCTTTTATCAAAGTTGTTTAATTTATTTGATGATAATATTAAACTTGAGCACCTCGACATATTAAAAGTAATAAAAAATATAACATTATCTAATTCATTTGGCTATGATGTTAAGATTCAATATTTACTTATGTCAAAGGTAGTCAAAGATGTGAAATTATCCAATTCTTTTGCCAGTGATATCAATCTTAAAAATTTGCTTATATCAAACCAAGTCAAAGATATGAGATTGCCAAATTCATTTGACAATAATGGCAAGCTTGAACATTCATTTATATTAAAATTAATCAAAGATGTGAAGTTACTTAATTAATAATATCAAGCTTGAGCACTTCCATATATCAAAGGTAGTAAAAGATGCAAGGTTTCCAAATGCATTTGGTAATGATGTGAAGCTTAAGTACTTGCTTATATCAAACCATATTAAAGATGTGAGGCTGTCTAATTTATTTGGTAATGATTTCAAGCTTGAATACTCACTTCTATTAAAATTAGTCAAAAATGTGAAGTTACCTAATTCATATGGTAATGATGTCAAGCTTGAGTACCTCCACATATTAAACCTAGTCAAAGATATGAAGTTGACTAATTCTTTTTGCAATAATATCAAGCTTGAGTACCATGTTATATTAAAGGTAGTCAAAGATGTGAAGTTGCCTAATTTATTTGGTAATAATGTCAAGGTTGGATACCCTTCTATAAGAAAGGTAGTCATAGATGTAAAATTGCCTAATTCCTTTAATAATAATGTCAAATTTGAATACTTTCACATATTAAAAGTGGTCAAAGATATAAAAAATTTCAATTCATTTGGCAATGATGTCATGGATATACAATAGAATAAAGCTTTAAAAGATTTTAAAAGATTTTAAAAGATTTTATTTAATTTTAAAAGATTTTATAAGATTCTAAAAGGTTCTATTTGGTCATATCAAGGACATGAGAATAGAGAACAAGAGACTTGAATTAGAAAGAAGTTTTTAAGAAGAAATCAATAAAGACTTAAATTATTTACATGAATATATGAATAATATTAAAAAATATGAGTTAGAATTCTAAGAGATGTATTATTGAGATTGAAGAAATCTTCAACCTCAACTCTAATATATATTCTTATATAGGAAGCTTCTCGAGCGGCTTCTATTAAATTAGCAAGCTTCTTGAGTGGCTTCTATCAAATTAGGAAGCTTGTCGAGCAGCTTCTACTAACTTGGAAGCTTCTTGAGCTCCTTCTACCAACTTGGAAGCTTCTTGAGATCCGTCTACTAACTACAAAGCTTCTTGAGCTACTTCTACCAACTAGAAAGCTTCTCAAGAAACTTCTATTAATTAAAAAACCTCTAAAATATTTTAAAAGATTTTATAAACTTTTGAAGTGTATGTCCATAACATCACTTTTTTTTCTAGCAATGAGTTCCAAGAGAAGCTTATACCTTTGAAAATCTTCTTATATACATAAAAAATAAAAAATATGCTATACCAATGAGATTATATATTTTGATCTTTGTTTTTGGATAATAAGTTCTACTAGTCCTTGAAGAAATTACCTATGGCCTTGAATTACTACATCTATTGTTAAAACATCCCATCCAAGGATTTGATTTTGATTGCAGCCTTCAAAACATCCTCTAAATAAGATCTTAGGTTTAAAAGGATTCACCTTTTCAAACTCAAGCAATATCATTAAAGCTCGAGCATTAGAATTGAAACTTGTATGGTTGGATATTACTCCTAATGGCTCTAATTATGGTTGTAGTTAACATTGAAATGTATTGTCTTTACTTTAATCAATTGAAGGTTGTAAAAATTATACTAATTTGTTTGAGGCTTGTATATCAAGTGAATCTTTTGAATCTTATTTTGCTAAAACTTTCAATACTTAAAGGTTTGATATAGTGATTGATTTACTTCTATAATTCTATTTTTATCTTGGAATAGATGATTATATATTGATAAAGGCTTTGATTTGATTCGACCTCTTTTATAGATATTTTTTGAATCCAATCTTTATCAAAAAGTTATCATAAAACATGTTTCAATTTGTAGAAATATAGTCAATGAAATTATTATATCTTTTGAGACACATTAGCAAGATTTTTTGCTAATTTTTATATATGCTTATTGATATTTTAATCATATTAATGAACAAGATATTCTAATTTGTCCCACCTTTGTTATAAATCAAGCATCTTTTTTATCTCGTATTCTTTATGATTTTTGATTTTGATACTAAGCGGCAATTATTATCCTCTTTCCAGAATATGCAGCTTTTTATAAGGCTCCAAAAGAGAGACATGGAAAATTAGATGTACCTTTATAAAAGATGGTAGTTCTAAGCAATATGCTATTGGATTAATTTTCTTCTAGATAGAAAATGGTCCTAACTTCTAATAGTTTAACTTATCACATGGTTACTTGGTCTTAATGTTCTATCAAAGAAGCCATATTTTATCTCTAATATAAAAAGTAGGTAGTTGATTTTTGAATTTATCAATAGAAGCCTTGTAAGCATCTTGAGCTACTTATAATTGAAGCTTCAAAGTTTTTTGCTATTATGATAGATGCTTTACAAATCCTTTAGCTGTTGAATTATTGTTCTTTGACATATTTTATAGATCAAACTTTAGATGATATTCATAGTTGAAATAAAACAATGTTTGTTGAGTTGAGACATGAACAATATTGTTATATATAAATTTTACTAACAATAGATATAAGATCCAATTATCTTATTAATAATTGATGTTACATCATAAATATTATTATAAAAATTAACTTGTTCTATTTGGCCATCACTTTAAAGATAGAGAGTTAAAGAAAATTTAATATCCACCTTTAATATTTCAAAGATGTATCTCCAAAATTTAGATACAAATTGAGATACTCAATTAAATGCGATATCATCTGATAGGCTATGATATTGATAAATGTTGTCAAAAAAGAGCCTTGCCATTTCTTCACCAGAAGCAATCTTCTTACAAGGAATAAAATGAACCATCTTTATAAGTCAATCAACCACCATAAGGATGATATCCAATGAATTGGATGACAATAGATTCATGATAAAATCCATCGAGATAGAAGATCATGACCATCTTGGAACAAACAAGGGCTGTAAGAGTCTATAAGAGTGATGTTGAAGATTCTTGGACCTTAAACAAATATCACAAGACAACACAAAGTCCTTCACAACCTTTTATATTTGAAGCCATCTAAAATCTTAGAAAATAAATTCCAATGTCTTGTTGAATTCAAAATGACATGCAGCTAGAAAGTCATAGTGAGATTGAAGAATGCACAATTGTGTTGGTACTTTTGGGATATGCAAATATTCTTCAAAATATAGAAAGTTTTCTTCAAGCTTAAACTTGTCAATATTTTTATTGAGACAACACTTGATATCAAAGGCTAAAGCATTATTAATGATTATAGCATACATCTCATCAAAGAAACTAAAATCAATAGGTGTTGATGTAATAATAGCATAAAAGTGAAATTGCTCTAGCTTCAAAAAAATTACATATTATTGATAAAATATTGCCTCTCCTATCTTTGGTACAAAATATGATTTCTTTGATAAAGCATCAAACAATCCTTGTTGCTTCCCAAGTCAAAAAGTAATAACAAAATTAAATCAAGATAATGACATATTCTATCAAGCTTGATAGTAATTAAAAACTTTAGTTGACATAAAATATTTTAAGTTCTTGTAATCTGTATATAGTCATAAGATGTATTGCTCTTTTAAAAAAATGACACCATTTTTAAAAAGAATCTATAATAGTAAAAAGCTTCTTATTGTAGATTTTATAATTAATTTTGGCAAAAAAAATCTTTTAAAAATAAAATACAATAGAATAGAATTTATTGTCTATACCCATTTGTGAAAGTACAGCCCCTAGTGCACAATCCAAAGTATCGGTCTTCATGTAAAATACTTTTGTAAAATCTGGATGTACTAAGATTGGAGCTATAGTAAATGTTGTCTTGAGATCTTAGAATGGCTTCTCTATTTGAGGCCTCCATTCCAACTTGTCTTTGTATGTCAATCAAGTAAGAAAGGCAGTAGTTTGAGAGTAATTTTTTGATAAAGATTTGATAAAAATTGGCAAATCTAAGAAAGCATTGTACGTCTCTTATAATCTTTGGAATAGCCTATTATATAATTGCCTCTATGTTGTCATATTACAATTGTTTATATTATATAAAAATCAAATAAAATATATAATATATTTATAAGTCTAGATGTGTATTAGAATGATTAATAGATTAAATTAAAGGAAGTTGATTTTAAAAACTTTATTTTGGTTTTTTTTATTTATTTATTTTGATTATGGCATTTAAATTATATAAGATCTAAATATTTAGTATGAAGCCTTGAAAAGAAATTGAGGCCCAAAGATAATAATTAAACTACTAAGAGGCTTATTTGGAGGGATGAAAGCAAGATATGAACAAATGAAGGTAAGGGGTGAAGATCTTTATTCTTATTGATTGATGGTCATGCCCAAGAGACTTTTGGTAAGTTGTTTGCAATAAGAACAAGGATTTCAGTAACTTTAAAGAAAGCATTCAAAAATAAAAAGATAGGATTAAAAAGCTTATTTTTTGTACTACAATTTTGGTATAAAAATCAAGAGATTTGGAATTTTTATGAAGAAGGAGTAGGTGCTTGAAATTAAGATGTACAAATCATATCTATTGTCATTATTTTGAGGATACAAGGAGTTATACAAGAGCTTTTGGAGATTGAGAGATGCAGTTAGAGAAGTGATTTTAAGACCTATATTTTATATAGAAGAATTACTTTATTTAAAATTTTATAGAAAAAAAATATTGAAAGTTGAAAATAATAGATTGAATTCCAAGGCAATAAGTAGACCATTTTGTTGATAGTGATGATTACTACCATATCTTGAGCTTCTAAATAAATTTTTTTCTAAAATTTTTTAAAAAGATGAATTATTATATTAAAAAACTATATACAAAACTTTTATGGTATTTGCACATTTAATATGTGAGATATAAAGAATTTAGCATATAAATGTTTGTAAACAAGGATTTAAAGCTATTATTGGGATTTTGGCAATATCTAAAATTTGGCAATATCTAAAGTTTGGCAATAAATTGATAATTGAAATTTGTTGTGATAGTTTTTATGAGTATATTAATACTTTATATAAAACTTGAATACTTATAGACAATCCAATTTAAAAATATGCATTATTGAAATTTAAAAAAAAATTCCTTTAAGATTAATTAAGGATTTAGTATATTTTGTTATATTTTGGAGATTTTGAATATTTGAGGTTTATCTATTTGATATAGTTTTCCTTTTTAGAGATCATTTTATATAAATTTGGAGTTTTTTTTTTTTTTTTTTTTTTTTTTTTTTTTATCTATCTTGATATTTGATTGAGAAATTAGTGAGAGCTAAAAGTCCAATGCTTTCTAGAGGCAAATTCTTTCTATTCGAATAATGTCCTTGGAATCTATCATCAAATCTTCAATAAATATGATATATCTAAAAAATTCTATCTTTAATTGATGAAATACATATTTTTCTAGCTTGGCATATAAATTTGTATTTTATAGCTTATGTAATATTAACTTTATTTGTTCTTGATGTTTCCCTAGATTTTTTTATTTGATCAAGATATGATTAATATAAATCACCACAAACTTGTCTAAATGTTCTCGAAAGATGTCATTCATTAAATGTTGAAAGATAGTGGGTACATTTGTTAATCCAAAGGATATGACATTATATTCAAAATATCTATACCTTATCCAAAATGAAGTCTTCTATTTGTTTCTCTCCTTGATCTATACCAAGTTATATACTCTACAAAGATCTATCTTAATATAAATCTTGGCTTAGCTGAGTTGTTGTAAAAGTCTTGAGATTAATGGTAGTAGATAACAATTTTTCATTCTTATCTTATTCACTCTCTGATAACCAATGCATATATGTAAGGAATTATTTTTTTTCTTTACAAAAAATATAGGTGCACATATTGGAGACTTTGAAATCTTGATGAAATTCTTTGCAAGGTTTTCATCAATATAATCCTTCAACACTCAAAGCTTATTTTCAAAAAGATTATAAATTGGGCCAAAAGATGGTTGTATTCTTTCTTAAAGATCTATGGCACAATCATATAGTTGGTGTTCTATTAATATATCAACATTTTTTTTAAAATATTTTAAATTTATTATATTATTTTAAAATAATTGTTAATAAAATCATGTCTTTTTTAGCTAGAGTTGCATAAATAACAAATGGTGTACCTTTTTTAGCCAATCTTATAAAGGCCTTTGCTCCAACAAATAAAAGCTTACCAATTTGTGGCTTTTTATAAATTTATTTTGTAGGAATTTCTATTAAAAATATTATTCTTTGTAACCTCTAATCTATAGATAGATTATGCTTTTTCAACCAATTTTTTTTAAAAATAATAAGATTTGAAAGAGCCCTAATAACATTAAATACAATTTAGCTATTATAATCTTCAAATGTCACTTCTATAGGCATTGTTTTATAAATGCCACTATTAGAAGATAAAGATCATCCATCTATTATTTTTATATGAATGGATTTGGATTTCTATATTAGAGGAATTTTATAAAGTTTAGAAAATATTTCATCTGAGAAACAAGAGGATCCTCTTGAATCCAACAAGGTGATTGTTTGAAGATTCTGAAGGCTAAAATACAAAGAAATTGTAAAACAATGACTAGGTTGAATAGAAAGAGAGGAACCTAAATAATTTTGCAATGTTGAATTGTTCAATTATATGGTCCCTATTGTGATTGAATATCTTTATTTTTCTAAAAAATTATACTCTTGATTTTGGTGATGTGTTGATTTTTTTTTTAAAATAATTATTAGCCTTATAGCTTTTTTTGCCACAATACAAAGATAGACCTTCTTTCATCTAACACTTCTTTTCTTGTAGACTAAGAGGTTTAAAATGTGTTACATCAAGCTACATAATTTTTATTTTTGAATATGAATTCAAACTACTTGCCAATATAGTAGGAGTGTATTAGATTATATATTATCTTCTTGAAGTCTCTAAACATTGATCTTGATGATATTGAAATTATCAATTATTATACTTCATGGCTTGGTTGATGGCTTTATTGAGCAATTGTGGATCCAAAATTAATAATAACAAATCTTTCATATTATCTGTTAATCTCTAATAGAATTGATTTATTAATATTTTTTCATTCCAATTGATGTTTCAAATAATTGCTTAAAATTGGATGCATAGATTGATGTAGAGCATGTCTCTTATTGTGATGCTTGAATCTTGACTGTTGTTCAATAAGCCTTATTATGTTCTCTAAATGCTTCTGTAAATACTTCTATATAAGCTTCAAAATTGCTTAACATTGAAAATCTCTTTTCAAACAAGAGAGCAAATCATGATAATGCTTGTTTTATAAGCAAAGTATCAATTAATCCAACCTATGATTCTTTTGTTGGATAAGTATCAAGTTGTAGAAGTATTATCAATCAAATTTAATTGATAAATCGTTAGATCTTCAAACACATACTATCATATTTTTCTAGAAGACTAATTAGAGGTTCCTTTCATTATTGAACAAGTCGATTTTCTTGGTGCAATATAGATAGTACTGCATTCTCAAGCACAAAAGTTGGAGGCGGATGTAGTCTAAATTGTGGTATTCTAAGTGTTGCGTCATTATAAAGTTTTACAATAATTCCTTCAATCTTTGCAATTCTAGCAGATAAAGTAATAAGAGCACTTATAATGGTGTCTAACTTGGACTCTAAAGATTTGATCATATTAATGTCTTCACCTCTAGCACCACCTCATATTAAGAGTAATCAAAGACGTAAAATTATCCATTTCATTTGGCAATAATGTCAAGCTTGAATATTTGCTTATATTAAGATTTTTAAAAAAATGAAGTCTTTCTATGGATATTGATATTAATTTTAATTTTTTATAATCCTATAAATTAATTATTTTTAAAGAAGTCATATATTTTATTTTATTTTGTAGTATGATTAAATTTTGAACATCCTTTTAAATCAAGTTTCAATAATATAATAATTTCAAAGAATGAATTTAGATTTTTTTAATAAAAGAATAATTTTTTTAATTTTAAGATATTTAAATGTTCAAACTTTTTTCAAACATCTTTATTATGTAGCATGTACAATATTTGTCTACTACTTCTTCTTCTAATTTGTATCCACATAATATATCTAATAGAAAATATTCTAAATTAAGAAAAAAATTTATTAATATAAAAAATATTTAGTATCCTTATAATAATCTTTGGTACAAAAACACCAACATAATAACTTAAAAATCAAAGTGATAAAAAAAGAAGCACTTCTTATTTTACTAAGAATATTACTATTTAGATTATTATAAAATAATCCTTCTAATTATAAATCAATAAAATTAAATATATAAAAAGATTAAATTTCTATATTAGTGGTATATTTAATATACATATAATTCTAATTATAACATAAGATTAATTTTTTAAAATAATAATTTTATATGAATATATATTTAAAAAAATATAATAAAAATTAAATGGTGTAAAAGCAAAAAATTCCAATCTTTAAATATTGATTCTTTTCTATCATTATTATTAGCTATATATATTATTTATATAATAGTTAAATAAAATTATCTTGTTTGATAATCCGTGAAATAGATCTAAGTTCAAATTCCATATTTGTGTATATTTGTGCTTCATTTCAATTTCAATAATTTTCCTATTTATGTCTCATAGTTATTATGTATTCTTATAATTCCATCTTTATATACTTCTATCAACAATTTTCCTATCTATGTCTCATAGTTATCATGTATTCTTATAATTCCATATTTGTCTACTTTTATCAACAATTGGTAAATTAATTTATCTGATATAAATTCTACATCTTGTTCCAATATATTCTTTTGACTATTGGTCCATAATTGTAATGCTCTTTCTTTTAACATGCCTTACATATACACATCATTACAAAAAAAATAACATGTATCTAAAAACATATTCCTCTCTTTAACTTTTAAGTTGTCAAAGCTTATTTTTAATATATTCCAAATCTTGTAGTCACTATTTTTTTCATCTCCATCCAACTCTCTTCTCCTTTTCAACCTTTGTAAAACTTACTCCCAACATCTTAACATCTTTTTTTTCTCTTAAAAATACTTCAATAACTTTAAGGCTTAATGGAAGACTACTGCAAACTCTTACAATTTTTTTGCCAATATCAACAAGTTCATGACACAAACTTCCTTGGTATCCACAAGAATGAATGATAAAAAAAACTTGAAGCTTATTTCTTTGTTAGATAAATTCAACCATAAGTTAACAAAAAAATAAAAATGATGTATGTATTATATTTTAACATGTATTATATTTTATCAACTTATGCTCATAATAAGGCATCTAATCATCATTATAATATAAAAGAATGTATATAAATATAAAATATAATTAATCTAATTAATTTAAAATATGTTTTCTATAATTTTTAGTATAAGTCTTAGCAATTGCAATCTATTGGATATTTATTGAAATTCTATATTTTGATGACAATCATTTTTTTATGTTCCAAAATTTGATATATTTATTATATTAATTTTAGCTAAAAAATTATACTTTGGTAAATTCAATCTTTCACAAATATTTACAAACTTTAGTCATTGCAAAGGATTTAAGCTCTAACACTCTTTAATAAGTTTAGTCAATTTATGACAATTTAAAGGTAAGCTTGGTCTTTTATCTTTTTTAATTCTTTCTAGTATCTCTTTTATTGATTTAACATCATAAAATAGATCTTTTTTTGAAAGAATCTTAGAACATACTATTACAAATGAATAAAAATCTACTTTATAAGAACACATTGTCATTGTTTAAAATTTGGTTTTCAATGCTTTTAGAGCCATATATTTAAAACTACCATAAATATGATTCTTCTCTGTTGCTTTTGGATTTCTTCTAACTTCAATCTTAGAAATTCCAAAATCAATCACTTTTACAATAATATATCAAATAATCTTATTTTTAATTTTTATCTCTTTGATATTAATCAAAATATTGTCAAGCTTTAAATTACAATGAACAATGTACATGTTATGCAAGTAATACATCTCTTTGCAATTTGATACACAATATCAATAAAAAAAAAATGGTAAGATAATTGCTCTTATTTTTGTAAGATGTCATTCAAATTTGTTTGGATCAATTCCATTCCCATATACAAATCATCATTTTTGTCTTTTATTATAAAAGATTTAACACTTTCATTGGCACTACCTTTTATTGCAAAATAATACATTATGAAGTTGGGATGGCTTAAACTTATTAAAATGCTTATCTCTTTAATAAAAAAATTATCAAATCTAACATTCATCTTTTTAATTATACACAAAAATTTTAATCACTTTGTTTTATAAACTTTTCCAAAATCTCCTATACTTATGTGTTTTATAACTTTAAGGCTTTTTATGTCTAATGATAGTTTTAAATCATTCAATTCTCTACCTTCTATTAACATAAATCGTCCTACCTTTATAACAAATACTTTGTTAATCTATAATATTCAAAATCCTTGTCTCTATTTGCATGGATCAACCTATCATCACCTTTTACTTCATTACATGTTGCAATACCAAAAATAATAAATATGATATCTTCAAATTTGTTGAAAAAATATTTTGAAAGCATATCACATCATAGTAATATTTTAAATCTCAAAGTAATTCTCTAAAAGTCTCTTTGTCATTCAATTGGAAGATAGCTTCTTCACACCAATTTGGTTTTTCATAATTATTTATTAGAAAATATGATTTATTTAATGTAAAAAATAGCTCAATTGATAAAAATCCAAACTCGAATCTATCATTGTTGTAAATCATTAGATAGTCAAAAATCTTTGTAACATGTTCAATTTTCTTGCATAAGTTTATATATAGGCTTCTATTCAATAAGTCTTTTTTCTTCAATAAAATCTTGAATGCTTGAACATAAACTTGAGATCCTTCTCAAGTATCTCTACAAATACCTTGCAAGTTTGATATTTTGTCAATATCTTGAACATGATTATCATATTATTCCATGATAGTTAAAGATCTTGACATCCAAAAACCACCTAAAAAATTCCAAAACGTGAATATATATTGTTTGAATAATTCCAAAAGATGAGCCATAATGAACTAGTAATAAATATTCTAATTTCAACCGATCACCACCTATAAAAAATAAAAAAATAAATTTATTTAATATTTCAAGAATATTTATCAAACACTCTTTTATCTATATTATTCCAAAAAGCATACAATTTTCTATTCTATTCATTGAATTTATAATTCTAAGACTAAATCTTCAATTCTAAATAATTCTAAAACCAATATTTAATCTCTTCATATATTTTAAGAACCTAATTTTGACCTATAATTTTAAAGCAAACCTTACTAATTCTAAATCATAATCCTAAATCTTAAATGACACTTATCTAAACAAATCTACCTTCTAAATTTAAGTATACAACCTTTCAACAAAATACAAACATATTCTAAAATATTTATAATAAGAATGCAACATCATGACATGAAGTTCTTTAAATGCATCCACCTTCTTTTAATTAAATAAAAATACCAATTCAAATTTGAAAAATATCCAACCAAACTTTATTTTGTAATAATATCAACCAACTATGGCATAAGTTCTTATTGCAAATTTTAATAAGAACGACTTTTAATCATCTTTATTTTTTTCCATCTTTTTGATTCTATCAAGTAAGATATCTTAAATAGAATTTATTTCTCCATTAAACTCAATTTTATCTAAACTCCTACAAACTTCTTTTATCTCAAATTTAAACTTAAAAATTGGATGTATTACACTTACTTATTTAGACAAAAATATCCACAATTAATAGACCTAGTAGTATTAATCACACTAATTCATTACCACAGTCCTAAAATTTCTAACTTGTTATAGAAAAATATTAAAAAAAGAAGTATTGATCTTCACACCAATTCAAAACTCTTTTTGTACATATGCCTCTAATAGTTCTTTCACATAGTGCCACCATTAAGTAAAAATACATTAATACATCTCCAAAAAAACAAATGCCTCCAAATAAAAAAAATGCCTCAAAAAATCAATTAAAAAATCAAAAACCATTGATATGTATTTTATAAATAATCCTACAAACTTGATTATAATGTATTCTTGACAAAGTATTCAAATCCTACACATTAATCACAAAACAAATACAATGCATTAATTAACTTTGTATTTTATTAATGTGCATAAATATAAACCTTGTTAAATATATTAGGAAAAAACAGACACACATGATTTATATAAAAATATAAAATACAAACAATTCATATTTGGATCTATAAATAAAAAAATTATTTGAGATATGCTGTAATTAAACTTTTTATGGTACTTACTAAATGGTATATAAGTATAAAACTTAGCTTCAACTTACTTTCTTCCAACTTTTTATAAACTACATCCTTTTATTTTAAATTGTCTATAAAATATAGTACTTCAACACTTTTTCACATTTCCCGTAACAAACATTAAGCCACAACAAAACCTTTAAAATTAGATAGCAAGGGAGAAAGATGAATTGAAAAAAATAATAATAATAATTTTTAAAAATCTAAAATATAAAAAATAAATCCCCGAGAGGCACACCTAGTACAGAACCAAGTTCAGCAACTGCCCAACAGCTCAACAAAGCATGTGATCAAGCCAAGGTGCAAACCCTTACCGACATATGCACGCGATCTAAGCTACTGCCGACCGGAGCCGTCCACGTAATCTCGTTGTAATCTCAAGCAGCAGGTCAACCCGGCCCTGAGGATGCTCTTCTCACACACTTGCGCTCACGCTGCAATCTATCCAATCCACCACCACCCTCTGCAGACCACTCCCTAATCCAAGCGGATTTAGACAACTGGCTATTTTCTGGAGGAAGCAGGCCAGGCAACGCAATCTTCATCAACTACTCCGGCGACGGCGGTACTTGCACCAAAGAGAGCAACGTCACAGCGTGTGGGCATGCGATCGCGAGACAAGGCAAGCAACTATAGGTGAGGCCAGGCGAGGCTCTATTTACTTGGATCTAGTCATGCTCAGGATGACTAATTGGTGGTCATCATCCTTGAGACGAATGAAATGCTGACGGCGACGTCCACTGCATTGGCGTGGAAAAGCGTGGCTGTCGGGGGTGGCGGTCACCGCGCTAGAATCCTAGCGCTTGCTCCGTCTGCGGAACCGCCGCATGATGTCAGCTGTGGAAGTAGCCGCGTGCACCACGTTGTAAACAGCCCAGCAACCGCATCCGACCAAGATGATCTCGTCGAAGAACAGAACCAGATTCAACCCACACAGAAATCGATACCAATTGTATCCTTGATATCACAGCTCTAAAACCTGGACTCGATTCCGGATGTTCGAACACCACAGATAGGTCGTCGCACGCCCATGCGGTATTTTTAGTAGAATATCATTAAATTTAAAAATAAAAAATATATGTCTAATAAAAAATAAAAATATTAATAATTAAATTCTAAAAATAAAAATTATGTCTAGTCAAAAATAAAAATCATAAATACAAAAATATTAGAAACATCTATATAATCTAAGTTCCAAATTATAGTATTTAGAATTATTAGTATAAAAATAAGAAGGTAATTTAACTTAAAACTAAAAATAAATATGATAAAATATTTTAGGATATTGTTATATCTCTAATCCTAAATCCTAAATTCTATATAAATTCTCATATAAAATACATATTTTATTTGTAAAATTTAAAAAAGTATAAATATAATAAAAATAAATAAAACTAAATAATACTACAATTATATTACTACAAGAATATATTATTTATATTACTACAATCTTATATTCCAAAATTAAAAAGATAGATTTTATTAAAATAAAAAGATAAAAATATATGAAAACTTAGCACATCCATATAATTTTAAAATCTTAAATTCTAAATTCTTAACTCTAAACTTGTATCCTATAACAACTTTATAAATCTAAATTCTAAATTTGAAATCTTAAAATTAAATTTTAAATCCTAAAACAAAAAAGAGGTATAATTTACACCAATATCTTTATTAGAAATTATGACCATGTTATACTCCATACCTTGATTTTAAACTAATTAGATATTAAGAACTAATGAATAGACCAAATAAATATATAACATATTTAATTAAAAACCAAGTTGATTTTTAATTACATTGTCATCTAATTTTTTAAAAATCAATATATAAATAGTATAAAAATAAATAATAATTTTAATTATAATAAATAAAAAAATAATTATATAATTGATATTTATTTCAAAGATACTTGGATTATGTGATCTTGAATTTGAGCCTCACCAAGACTCACACGTTATGCATAGAATGTATTAAAAGAACCACAAGGTCTAAATCTTATCTTCTTATCTACTTCTAAGGTGTTATAACCTATATAGGATATATGCATCTTTTTTCCTATTAGTTGTTGGTCATTTTAATTTTTCCTAGTAAAACTATTTTTTTGTAACTTTGACTTTATTATGGTTTTTAAAAAGATCTAATCAACCTAGGCCTTCAAATCTTATTCTAATTTGTCATGATGGCCTTAAAAAGTATAAAATTAATTTTTATAATTTTTTTCATAATAAGTTTAGAAAAATATTTGATTGGAAGAAAGTATTGTAAATACAAGTAGGTGATTAATGTTAAGGACATACACTTTAGATGTTCACAAAATCCTCTAGAACATTTTAAAGGTTTCTTAGTTAGTAAAAGTTGATTGAGAAACTTCTTAATTGATAGAAGTAGCTCAAGGAGCTTCATAGTTAGTAGAAGGAATTCGAGAAGCTTCCAAGTTGGTAGAAGTTACTCAAGAAGCTTCTTAGTTTGATGGAACCTGCTCAAGAAGCTTCCTAGATAAGAATATATATTAGAATCAAGGTTAAAAAATTCTTTAGTCTAGACAATATATCTCATGGAGTTCTAGCTCATCTTTCTTAGTATTGTTTGTATATTCATCTAGATAAGTCAAATTATTGTTGGTTTTTTCTTAAAATTTCTTTCTAGTTTAAGTCTCTTGTATTGTATTCTTATGTCTTTAATAGTTTGTCAAAACTGCTCTCATCTTAAATATCAAAGTTTGATTCTTCTTGTTAGAGAATAGACTACTTCTCTTCTTAAAGGTATACTAGCACTTTAAAGGTTGTAGATTATCTTCCTTTAAACTGATAATTTTTTCATCACAATATTGGAACTTTATCCTTCTTATGAGAAAGTAAATCACTTTTTTCTTTGAAGGCCTTAAGATATTTTAGAGGTTATAGATTATCCTCCTCTAAATTGATATTATCTTTTTATAGATTTATTTTATTTTTCTTTTAGAAAGGTTGGATGTCAAGACATTAGTATGATCAAATCTTTTGAATCCAAGTTAGACGCCATCATAAGCACTTTTATTATTTTATCTACTAGGATTGCAAAGATTCAAGGGATTATTGTAAAACTTTATAATAATATAACATTTGAAATACCACAACCTAGACTATACTCACTTCTAATTTTTGCATTTGAAGATGCAGTACTACCTATACTACGCCAAAAAAATCCACCTCTTTAGTAATGTAAGGAGTCTCAAGTTAATCTTTTGGAGAAATATGATGGTACGCTATCGTGTTGTGGTTCGGCTATCATGTGAAAAAATTATACAAGTATATTTAATGTACAATTTATTGTACAGTTAAGTGAAAGTTATAATAGTAGGTTTTATTAGTTATAAGATATGGTTAGATTGTTAGTTTAGAAAGAATCTATCTAAAAAGGTCATTATTGAGGATTATACAATTTTTTTTTTTTTTTTTTATAGTAATTTTGAAGTTGATTTATATTGATAGTAACTTTTGTATATCTTAAGTCACCTTTGTTAGACATTGGTGATCCTTAAGATATTATTTATTTCTTTTACTTGATATTTAGAACACATATTATATAAATCTTATAACAAAAAGGATTAAAAAGGGATTTTTAGTATGAAAGGAGATAGTTAGGCCATCTATGTGAATAAATGGAGATGGATGATAGAAGTCTCTATTCCTATTGGCCAAAAATCATGCCTAATGGGCTTCAAGGAGGCTACCTGAGGATTTATTAGGGATTAGGGTTTTTTTTTAGAAGGGAGTCGAACATTAGAGGCTAGGATCAGCAAGTTTGGATTTTTAGATATGGTTTTGGTACAAATCTTGTATGATTTGGACTTTTTATGGTAGAGATACAAGTACTCAAAGTTAAGGTATCAAAATTATATCTACTATCACTATTTTGGATATAACTCACGCGTACATAAAGCAATCAAGGATGGACAACTAGAGTTGAGAAGAACACTTTCTCGACTATACTTTCTATATATAATTTGAAGAAATCCAAGCTAAGGTGAAGGAGATATTGAAAGTTGAAGTTAGTGCTTGTAAGCTAAGGGCAGTAAGTGACCCTGCTTAACTAGTGGTTACATTTTGAGCTATATCTTAGGCAATTTGATAGATTTTTGGTTCAAAATTTTCAAGAGTATATATGTTTATATCACAAGACTATATACAAAAAAAATTAGCATTAGAATCTTGGATTTGTGAGATATAAGGAAAATAGTGCTCAAGTGTCTCTAAACTAGGGTTTTGAGCACCTGCTAGGATTTTTAAGATATGGGATGCTTAAAAACGAATTTATGGTTGATTTTTTTTTGTGGTGAAATTTAAGAGTATTATTTAAATTTTGAAGAAACTTTTATAGAAACCGAATAGTTTGATCAAGAGTTATTGGACTCTAAAGATCAAGAAGAAATAAGTCTTTGCGGATGAATATAGTTTTGAAGGCTTTTTGTGGAAATTTGAACCTTTTTTGTACAAACCTACTTGAATATAAGAGGGTTTATTTATATAACTTCTCTTTTATAATATTTTTATATTATTTATCCTTTTTATTAAGAAAAAATTACTTATTAGAGTTTAATTAATAAGTTTCAAGTAAACTCTCCACAACCAGGTACCCAGTATATTTCCAAATAGAAAAGAAAAAATAATACAAAGATAATTTTTATTGATAAATCTTATTATTTTTAAGTAGGTTTATACAAAAAGGCTCAAATTACCACAAAACCTTTCAAAATCTTATTCATCCTCAAGGACTTATTTCTTTTTTAGCTTTAGAATTTAATAAATCTTGATCCAACTATTCAATTTCTATAAGATTTTCTTTAGAGTATAGATAGTTTTTTTAAGTTTCATTACAAGAAAGAATCAATCATAAACTTGTTTTTGATTGTCTGATATCTTAAAAATCCCAGTAGGTGCTTAAAATCCTAGCTCAGAGATACTTGAGTACTATTTTCTTTATATCTCACAAATCCAATACCCTAATATTATAAAAAATTTACATATAATCTTGTGACATAAATATATATACTCCAAAAAATTTTGAGCTAAAAATCTATCAATTTGTCTAAGATATACTTCAAAACATAACTACTTGCCAAGCGGGGCCACTTACTGCCTTTAGCTTACAAGCTTTCACTTCAACTCAAAATATCTTCTTCATCTTAGTTTAAATTTCATCAAATTTTTCATAAAAAGTGTAGCTATAAAAATTTTCTTTTCAATTCCAATCATTGATCCTCTATTGCTATCTGCACGCATGAGTTATGTCTAATAGAGTGACAGTAGATACAATTTTGACACTTTAACTTTGAGCACTTACATCTCTTTCATCAAAAGTCCAAATTACACAAAATTTGTACCAAAACCATATCTAAAAATCCAAACTTATTGACCTTAGCTTCTAATATTCAATTCCCTTCCAAATACAAATCCTAATTTCTAATAAGTCCTCAAGTAGCCTCTTTGAAGTCCATTGGGTATGATTTTTGGCCAATAGGAATAGAAAATTCTATCATCCATCTCCATTCATTCACATGGATGGCCTAACTACTCCCTTTTATACTAAAAATTCCTTTCTAATCCTTTTTTTTTTATAAGATTTACTTGATATGTATTCTAAATACCAAATAAAAGAAGCAAGTAAGATCTTAAGGATCACCAATGTTTAACAAAGGTGACTTAAGATATATAAAAGTTATTATCAATATAAATCAACTTCAAATTTATTATCAAAAAAAAAATAAAGTTATATAAACCTCATTAATATTCCTATTAAATGGATTCTTTTTAAATTAACAACCTAATCACATCTTATAATCAATAAAATCCATTGATATGGCTTTCACATAACTGTATACTAAATTATACATTAAATATATATATATAATTTTTTCACATGGTAGCTGAATCACAACACAACAACGTTTGAAGTTTCAAGGATTTATCAACCAAATTCAACTAATAACAATTCTATAACTTCATACTTATTCAAGAGAAGAATCACAAATTAGATGGATTGGCATCTTATTTACAAGGCAAATATTATCATAGTTTGGTCTCTTATTTGAAAGAGATCTCCAATTTTAAGCAACTTTGAAGCTTTTATGGAAGTATTTGCAGAAGTATTTGGAGAATATTACAAGGCTTATTAGACAATAGCCAACATCTAAGCATTGCAACAAGGGAAGCGCCTTGCATCAATCTATGTATCCAATTTTAAGCAACTATTGAGTGATATCAATTGAAATGAAGAAGCTTTGATGAGTCAATTCTATTGGAAATTAAAAGATGATATAAAAGATTTATTATTATTACTTCTAAATCCATAATCGTTCAATGAAGCCATCACCTAAGCCATGAAATGTAATAATCGTCTATTTTAACATTGTCAAGTTTAACATTTATAGACTTTCATAAGATAACATGCAATCCAACATACTCCTATTACATTAACAAGCAGTTTAAATTTACATTTAGAAATAGAAGATATGTAGCTTAATGCAATATATTTTAAACCTCTTAGTCCATATGAAAAAAAATATCAGATAGAAGAAGATCTATATTTGCATTATAGCAAGAAAGGCCATAAGGCTTGCAACTGTTTGAAAAAATAAAATCAATGCATCACTAAAATCAAGAATATAATTATTCAAGAAAACAAAAATGTTTAGTCATAATAAGGATTGTACAACTAAACAATTCAATATTGTAAAATTATTCAAGTTCTTCTCTTTTTGCTCAACTTGCTCATTATTTTATAATTCTTTTGTATTTTGGCTTGTAAAAGCTTCTAGCAATTGCCTTATTGGATTTAGGGGCATCCACTTGTTTCTTAGATGAGGCATTTGCTAAGCTTCATAAAATTCCTTTAATACAAAAATCCAAACCTATTCGTGTACAAGTAATAGATACACAATCTTTATCCTCTAATAGTATTGTCAATAAAACAACATCTATAGAAGTGTCATTTAAAGACCATAGCAACCAAATTGTTTTCAATGTTATTAAGACTGCTTCAAATCTTGTTATTTTTAAACTTTTTTGGTTGGAAAAGCATAATCCATCTGTAAATTAGAAGTTGCAAAGAATGACATTTCTAGTAGAAATTCTTATAAGAAAAATTTATAAAAAGTCACAAATTGATAAGCTTTTATTTTTTTGGAACAAGAGCCTTTAAAAGATTGGCCAAAGAAAGTATATCATTTGTTATTTATGTGACTCTAATTAAAAAAGATATAACTTCATTGGCAATTATTTCACAATAATATAGTAAATTTTAAAGTATTTTTTTTAAAAAAATGTTGATATATTATCAAAGTATTGACCATATGATTGTGCCATAGATCTTCAAGAAGGAACACAACCACCTTTTGGCCCAATTTATAATCTTTTTTAAATCAATTTTTGGCATTGAAGGATTATATTGATGAAAACCTTGTAAAGAATTTTATCAGGGATTCAAAATCTCCAACATATGCATCTATATTCTTTGTGAAGAAAAATGATGGTTTTTTATATATGTGTATTGATTATTAAAGATTAAATAAGATAATAATAAAAAACCATTATCTACTAATATTAATCTGAAGATTTTTAAAATAATTCAATTAAACTAAGATCTATATTAAGATAGATCTTTCTAGAATATATAACTTAGTATGGATCAAAGAAAGAGATGAATAAAAGATTATATTTTGAACAAATTATGGATATTTTGAATATAATATCATACCTTTTAGATTAACAAATATATTTGCTATCTTTCAATATTTAATAAATGACATCTTTTAAGAGCATCTAGATAAGTCTGTGGTGATGTATATTAATGATATCTTGATCTATTCAAAAAATTTAAAAGAACATGAAGAGCATATAAAGTTGGTATTATAAAAACTATGAGATGCAAATTTATATGCTAAGCTAGAAAAATGTGTATTTCATCAATTAAAGATAGAATTTCTGAAATATATTGTATCTACTGAAGGTTTGATGATAGATCCCAAGAAAGTGGAGGCAGTGATACAATGGGCTATTCTAAAGACTGTAAGAGATGTACAATGCTTTCTTAGATTTGTCAATTTTTATTAGATCTTCATCAAAAATTATTCTTAAGTTTTTGCCCCTCTTCCTTGATTGATATGCAAAGACAAGTTGGAATAGGAGCTTCAAGTACAAAAGGTATTGACAACGTTTGCGACAATTCCAATCTTGATGCATTCAGATTTTATAAAAGCATTCTACATAGAGACTGATGCTTTGAATTTTACACTATAGGCCATACTTTTACAAATGGATATAAACAATAAATTCCATCTTATTGTATTTTATTCTCAAAAAAATTTTGATGTCAAAGTTAATTATAAAATTCACAATAAAGAATTTTTTATTATTATAGATTTTTTTTAAGAATGGCTTCATTTTTTTAAAAGAGCAATGCATCCTATGATTATATACAAAAATCACAAGAACTTAAAATACTTAATATCAAGTCAAGTTCTTAATTGCTATAAGGCTTAATAGAATATGTCATTATCTCACTTTAACTTTGTTATTACTTATTGAATTTGAAAGCAATTAGGATTGTCTGATGTTTTATCAAAGAAATTGTATCTTATACCAAGGACAAGAGAAGCAGTGTTTGATCAATAATATGCAACTTTGTTGAAGTCGGAGCAATTTTACCTTTGTACTACTATTACATTGGTACCTATTGATTCTAGTTTCTTTAATGAGATATATGTTGTAACTATTAATGATGCTTTGGCCTTTAGTATCAAGCGTCGCTTTAATGAAAATGCTAATAAATTCAAGCTTGAGGAAGATCTTTTATATTTTAAAGAATATTTGTATATCCCAAAAAAACCAATACGATTGTATATTCTTTAATCTTGCCATGACTTTCCAATTATAAGATATTTTGGATTTAATAAGACCTTCAAACTTATTTCTTGAGATTTTTGGTGGCCTCAAATGTGGAAGGCTGTGAATGATTTTGTATTCTCTTATGACATTTATTCAAGGTCCAAGAATCCTTAATATTGCCCTTATGAACTTTTATAGTCCTTGCTTATTCCAAAATAGTCATGGTCTTCTATCTCAATGGATTTCATCATAGATCTATTGCCATCTAATTCATTGGATAGCATCCTTGTAGTAGATGATTGACTCACAAAGATGATTCATTTTATTTCTTGTAAGAAAATTGCTTCTAGTGAGGAAATAGTAAGGTTCTTTCTTGATAATATATATATATATATATATATATATATATATATATTGATATCATGGCTTATTGGATGATATTGTATCCGATCGAGCATCTTAATTTGTATCTAAATTTTAGAGATGCCTATTTGAAATATTGAAGGTAGACATTAAATTTTTTTTCAACTTTCTATCTTCAAACTGGCAGCCAAACAAATCAAGTTAATTAAATTTTAGAATAGTATTTATGATGCAACATCAATTATTAATAAGACAATTAGATCTTATATCTATTATTAATAAAGTTTGCATATAATAATATTTTTTATGCCTCAATTTAGCAAACATTATTTTATTTCAACTATAGATATCATCTAAAGCTTGATCTATAGAGTATGTCAAATAATAATATTCTAATAGCTAAAGGGTTTGCAAAGCATCTATTATAATATCAAACAACCTTGAAGCTTTAATTGCAAGTAGCTCAAGATGCTTATAAGATATCTATAGATAAATTCAAAAATCAACTGCCTTCTTTTCATATTAGAAATAAAGTATGGCTTCTTTGACAGATCAAGATTAAGTAGTCGTGTGATAAATTAGACTATTGGAACTTAAGACCATTTTCCATCTATAAGCAAATTAATCCAATAGCATATTATTTGGAATTACTATCTTCTATGAAAGTATATTCAATTTTCTATGTCTCTCTTTTAGAACCTTATAGAGAGTTACATATTTTGAAAAGAATATAATAATTGCCACCTAGTATGAAAATCAAAAATCATAAACAATACGATATCAAAAAAGTGCTTGATTCACAATGAAGAAGGGACAAATTTGAATATCTTGTTCATTGGCACAGCTATGATATCAATAAGCGCACATGGAAACTAGCTGAAAATCTTGCCAATAAGCCTCAAAAGATATAAGAATTTCATTGACTCTTTTCACAAATCCAAACATATTTGATGATAATTTCTTGGTGAAGATTAGATTTGAGGAATACCTATAAAAGGGGGAGAATCAAACCAAAGTCTTTATCAATATGTAGTCATCTGTTTTAAGATAAAATAGAGTTATAGAAGCAATTCAATTATCATATTAAATCTTCAAGTATTAAAAAATTTATCAGAACAAGATTCAAAAGATTCACTTGTTATGCAAGTTTTGAACAAATTAGTATAGTTTTTACAGCCTTTAATTGAGCAAAGTGAGGATGATACATTTTAACGCCAAATATGATTACAGTTGGAGCCACTAGGAGTAACATCCAACTATGCAAGTCTCAATTCTAATGCTTGGACTTTAATGATATTACTTAAGCTTGAAAAGTTGAATCATCTTAAGCTTGAGATCTTATTTGGAGGATATTTTGAAGGCTATAATGAAGATCACATCCTTGGATGAGATATTTCAACAACGAAGATACTAGCTTAAGACCATAGGTGATTTTTTCAAAGACCAATAAAACCTATTGCCCAAGAATGGAGATCAAAATACATAGCTTCATTGGTATCATGTATTTTCAACTTTCTATATATATAAGAAGATTTTCAAAGGTATGAGCTTTTCTTAATACTTGTTGCTAGAAAAGGGGGTGATGTTAGAGATATACACTTTGAAAGTTCATAGAATCTTTTAGAATATTTTAGAGGTTTCTTAATTATTAAAAATTACTTGAGAAGCTTCCTAGTTGATAGAAGTAGCTCAAGAATCTTATAGTTAGTGGAAGGAGCTTGAGAAGCTTCCAAGTTCATAGAAGTTACTTAAAAAGCTGCTCAAGAAGCTTCTAAGTTGATAGAACTACTCAAGAAGCTTCTAAGTTGATAGAAACTGCTCGAGAAGCTTCTTAGTTTGATGGAAGCTACTTAAAAAGCTTCCTAGATAAGGACATATATTAGAGTTGAGGATAAAGAATTCTTCAATCTCAACAACGCATCTCTTGGAGTTCTAGCTCACTTTTTTTAATACTGTTCGTGTAATCATTTACATAACTCAAGTCTTTGTTGGTTTCTTCTTGAAACTTCTTTCCAATTCAAGTCTCTTATATTGTACTCTTATATCCTTGACAATTAATAGTCTTAAGTTTAATAATTTTTTTATATTTAATTTTAACAGCATACAATTATATTAGAATATATATTAAATATATATTATTTAGATTTTTATCTTTCTAAATATGTTATAATTTAAAATTTATTAAAATTATATTATAATATTATTTATTTTTATTTATAAAAAAACTTGTTTAAAAATTTAAATAAACTATATAGATTAAATTGATCTTATATTGCTAAATAATAATAAGATTGTTTATTTTTTAATAAATAAAAATATAGAAAAATATTTTTTATTTAATTTAAAATAAAATTTATAACAATCAAGAATGTATACTTTTCTTTATTAAAAATCAATTAATTTTTTAAAAATATATATTTTTATAGCTTTTATCTATATTAATTATTTATTTTTAATAATATTGATATTTATTTTATTTTATTTATTATTTTAATATCAAAATACTAGATTTTTATATATATATATATATATATATATATATATATATATATAATATTTTTATATAATATTTTATAATTAAAATTTTTGAACAATTAAGTTATATTTTTATTTTATTTTATAGTTTTTATTTTTTTAAATATATATGTTTTTTAAATTTTAATATTTTTTAATATTTAAATAAATATTTATTTTAATTTTAAAAAAGATATAAAATAATTCATAATATCTTTAGTTTTTTTTAAAAAAATTAAATCTTATAATAAATTTATTTTACTTCTAGAAAAATAAATTTATTAATCAAATTCATTTAAAATACATGTGGTGTAGTTAAATCAAATTATCTTATATATTTAATTTCATGTGATAATTTTTATACTAGATTTTTTTTAATTATTCCAATAAGATATTTTTAATTTTATTTAAAATCTATATATTTAAAATAGAATTTTAGAAAATATCGTCATATATTTCTATTTATAATTTTATAATATTTTTTTAATTTTATAATCAATCTTTCTTTTAAAATATATACTAAATTAAAATATAAGAAATTTAAATTGGACTAAATCTTGCATGTAATTTGATCTCTATATTTTATTAGACTTATATATAAAACTATATTTTTAATATATTTTGAATTATTTAAAGTTTTAATAAAAATATTTTTAAATAATATTAATATTTTTTAGATTAATATTTATTTTTTTACTCTATTGCTTATTTCTATAATTTATATTATACAAGAACATTGTCGTATGGCATTATTTTTAATCTGAGAATACATTGGATACATACTTGTAGAAAGTTTACTTATAACTTATTAGCCAAGCTTTGATAAGTGATTTGTCTTTAATAAGAAGGACAAATAAATATAATAATATTATAAGAAAATATTATACTAATAAAAATCTCTTATATTTAAGTAGGTTTATATATAAGATTTTTCTATGGCATCTAAAAAATCCTTAACACCCTTTTCTATGTCAAATCATAACTAACAAATTATTGATAAGTTAGATTCTAAGTAACTTCTAAAAAAATCTATAATCTCTTTTTATAAACTCATCTTTATATAAAAAATATTATTATAGCTCTATATATCCATCTTTTCACCTCCATAAAGTCTTCACTCTCTAAAATCCCTTTAGTTTGTAAAAAATGCTCAAATTATAACAAAATCCTTCAATACCTTATTCACTCACAAAAGATTGATTTCTTCTTGAAGTTTAGGATCCAATAACTCTTGATCCAGCTGTTTAGTTTTTGTCAATTTTCTCCAATGTATAGCTTATATCTTTTAGTTTCACCACAAGAAAAATCAATTGTAGATTTGCTTTTGATTGTTTGATATCTCAAAAATCCTAGCAAGGGCTTAAAACCCTAGTTTATAGATATCTGAGCACTATTTTCTTCATATCTCAAAAATTCAAAATCTTAATACCACAAAATTTTTGTATATAGTTTTGTAACATGAAAATATACACTTTTGAAAATTTTGAGCCAAAACTTTGTCAAATTGTTTAAGATATAGCTCAAAACATAACTACTAATTAAACATATTACTTACTATCTTTATATTACAAGTAAAAACTTCAACTTCCAATATCTCTTTCATTCCAATTTAGAATTTATTAAACTATGTATATAAAGTATAGTTAAAAAAGTGATCTGTCTAATCATGGTTGCTAATTCTTTATTACTTTTTGTACACATGAATTATACCCCAAAGAATAATAGTAGGTACAAATTCAACACCTTGACTTTGAGTACCTATATCTCTTTCATAAAAACCCCAAATCACTCAATTTTTGCACCAAAACCATAGCCAAAAATCTAAACTTGCTGATTCTAACCTTGGATGTTTGAATGCCCTCAAAAAAGAAACCGTAATCCTTAATAAGGCATTAGGCAGCCTCCTTGAAGTCCATTGGGCATGACTTTTGGCCAATTGGAGATTTCCACCATCTATCTCCATTCGTCCTCATGGATGGCCTAACTATTCTTTTTGATATTAAGATTCTTTTCTAATCCTTTTTTTAATAAATTTTATATAGTATGTGTTCTAAATACCAAATATAAAAAATAAAATTAAAAAAAATAAGATTTCAAAGGTCACTAACATCTAACAAAGATGATTAAAAATATATAAAAATTATTATCAATATAAATCAACCTCAAAAGTCACTATCAAAAAAATAAATAAATAAATAAATAAATTATACAAACTTCAATAATAGTCCATTTAAACAAATCTTTTTTTAAATAGTAATTTAATCATATTTTATAATTAACTAAAATCCACTAATATGACTCTTATTTAGCTACATAGTAAATTATATATTAAATATATATGTATATTATTTTCACATGATAGCCAAACCACAATACGACAATGTAAAGTTGTCTCAAAATTGGTTATTATATTAAATTGATTGAACTACAAGTTATTTAAATATATTAATATACACATCAATTATATTATAAATTTAAATTTAAAAAACTATAATATTTTATCATTACAAATTGAAATTCTTTCTTCTAGATATGAGAGTTGGTAGAATGTCATAACATAGCTTTAAAGACTATTTTATTTATTTACTTTTTAAAGTCAAACATCAAAATTAAAATTAGTTAAAATATTGGAATAAGCTAATCCATGGTTAAAATGTGCATTCCAATGCTGTTTTAAACTAAATTTATATTTTAAAATTTTTTCTTATATATAAAAAAAATACTATTTACACAAGTACCATAATCAAATAAATAAATTAATTAAAAGCTTGAATTGATCATATTTATATAGTTTGTTGTAGCACTAATGTCATTTTGGATATTGATGGAATTCTTAGAAAGATATATTAAATTTTCTTTCAGCTTTTATTTTTATTTTCCCAACACCGAAAGTCAAAAACTTTTGTATAGCACTGAAATACTCTAATGGAAGCACAATAAAGGAGCTAGGAGATATTTCTAACCCTTCAATGGCTGCCCATCGGAGCGGTGGGCAGCTCGCAAATTTTGTTCTTCTCCAACAGCGTATCGTGCTGAAATGTACCAAAATACGAATTATGAGGACAAAGTATAGTACGATTGGATGGATGAGAAGAAACGTCCCAACGAATAAATGACCACCGCTTGTGCTAATCATCCATGTGCACGGTGACCAGTGACCGAGGGTCCAGAGGCCCCATGTTGGAAAGTTGAGGATCACTCATCGCCTTGCAAACCCTAGGGGCAACATCCTCTGCTTCATTGCTATTCTTCCCATCTTGCTTGCCGTTACTGTTGCTTGTTTCCGACAGGCATTGATCTGGTTCAGTAGAGTTTTTGGGAGCTGGGTTTGGTTTGGATTTGTGAATTGAAGCAATAAGTCGATGGGGCGAGCAGAGGAGGCACCAAACAGGCCTGCTAGGTCTGGTGAGGGATTGCGACACTACTATCTCTCGCATATACATGATCTGCTTCTTCAATTGCGAGTGAAGACTCATAATCTTCATCGGCTTGAGGCGCAGCGAAATGATCTCAATTCTAAAGGTTTGTGTTCACCCCAGTCATCTGAGTTTTCAACCGCGTTGTGTGTTGGGGTGACTGTGTTATGTGAAGGCATTTGCAGTCTTGATTGGAAGAAACATGAATTTTCAAAGCCAGATGATACGTTTGCTATTTTGAGACGACATTCGTTTTACACTGGTAGGCTAGTGGATCATCTGTTTGTGTTGTTGACTTGAGTTCTGGTTGTGCACACTCAGTGCGGATGTTGAGAGAAGAGCTGCAACTGTTGCAAGAGCCCGGTTCTTATGTCGGAGAAGTCGTTAAGGTCATGGGGAAAACGAAGGTTCTCGTGAAGGTGGGTTTTGCATTCTTTGGAAAACCCTGGTTTTGATTTTGCTTCGTTTTTAGCGTCAATCTTTCTCATGGGGAATAAGATTGAAGCGGTTATCAATTACATACTATTGGGTATACTATGGTGAGGCATTGGTAGGGTTTGCGTGGGAAATCGAAGCTCTTATTTGTTGAATTAAACTCTATTTTGGATTCGAAGCGGGCCGGAAAGGGTTTTCCTGTTGCTATGTGGACACTTGTGATAATAGGGTCAGCATTTCAAGCAGTTGAGTCATGCATGGTTGTGTTTCACTGTCGGTGCAGGTGCATCCGGAGGGCAAGTATGTGGTAGATCTTGACAAGAGCATCGATATCAATAAAATCACTCCATCTACCAGAGTCGCGCTTAGGAATGACAGCTACGTTTTGCACCTAATTCTCCCCAGCAAGGTGGACCCTTTGGTCAATCTCATGAAAGTTGAGAAAGTTCCGGATTCCACTTATGATATGATTGGAGGTCTTGATCAGCAGATTAAGGAAATTAAAGAGGTGGGTCTCGTGTAAATGATTTGTTCCGTAATTTCATTTACGTTTGCACAAATATTCTGGAAGCTGCTTTGCGCGAGTAACTTAGGAACGTAGGCGATCCATGATTGATGAAATTCTAATAGAACGCTTCTTCGAACATTTTTGGATTGTTGGCAGGTCATAGAGCTGCCGATCAAACATCCGGAGCTTTTTGAGAGTTTGGGAATCGCTCAGCCAAAAGTACGTGTGGAAGACTTTAGCAAGACTCGTAATTTGTTTGCTGATCTTTCTGGTATCACGTGACTGTTGTTTCATGTTTGTTGCAATTTCACCTGTGAGTTGATTTACTTGAAATAGTACTGACACGAATCGATTCTACAGGGTGTTCTGTTGTATGGACCTCCTGGTACTGGAAAGACTCTGCTTGCCCGGGCTGTAGCACATCACACAGACTGCACTTTCATTCGAGTTTCAGGATCTGAGCTTGTGCAGAAGTACATTGGAGAAGGTTCACGCATGGTGCGTGAGCTCTTTGTTATGGCTAGGTAAGCAGTCTTGTACTGGTGCTTCATTATGGTGGTTGCCATTATTGTTGATGAAAGTACTGCATGTGATTTCTTTTCTAGGTTTTGGATACTTCTTACTTTGAACCGCTGTGATTGGCATGTCGAAGATTCTGATGCACATCTCTGCTTCTACAGAGAACATGCACCATCCATTATTTTCATGGATGAAATTGATAGCATTGGTTCAGCTCGTGTCGAGTCTGGGAATGGTAATGGAGATAGTGAAGTCCAACGGACAATGTTGGAGTTGTTGAATCAACTGGATGGATTTGAAGCATCCAACAAGATCAAGGTTTATTATTCCTATCAATTATATTGTAATCGATTTTTGTTAGACCGAAATGTGTCATGTTGCATTTGTACTTTGTGAGGATGAATTCTGCCGACACTGTTTTTGATTGGGTGAGTAAATAAACAGTCACATGTTCTGAAAATTGCCTTCGTGTTGCTGGTTGACTTTCAACTGATTATCAACTATCAATCTTGGGACTTACGCAGGTGTTGATGGCTACGAATCGAATTGATATTCTAGATCAAGCCCTCTTGCGACCTGGACGAATTGACCGAAAAATTGAGTTCCCCAATCCAACTGAAGAGGTACTCAAAAGTGTATTATCTTAGTTTTGTTTTTTTTTTGGCTTTCCTATTATTCTGTGAGCTTATCTTTATGGTTAATCTGGTATGCAGTCTCGATTGGATATTCTCAAAATTCATTCAAGAAAGATGAACCTCATGCGAGGTATTGATTTGAAGAAGATTGCTGAGAAGATGGGAGGTGCATCAGGGGCTGAGCTCAAGGTAACTACAAACCCACAGTATATAGGGTTTATTTCTGGTAGTGTTACGAAGGAAGTTGCTAGAGGCTTTTGTATTATGCTATTTAAAATTTTGGATGTTCGTTTATACTAAGTTTTTGTTGCTTCAATCAGGCTGTATGTACAGAGGCAGGCATGTTTGCTCTACGTGAACGGCGTGTACATGTGACACAAGAGGACTTCGAGATGGCTGTGGCTAAGGTGATGAAGAAGGAAACAGATAAGAACATGTCCCTGAAGAAGCTATGGAAGTGATTTAAGTTCCGGGAACATGATCTTGGGGAGCTGGCCATGTACATACTTATATGGCTAGTCTGCTGTTACTGCTCTTGAATCATTTACCCGCAAGTTGTCAGCTTTTTCACTGTCAGGTTTCGGATAAAGTTTGAAAATGGTCGGCGAAGGAATTTAAACCATTTTTATGGAATGTAGAAGTTTAGTGTCCAAACATGTGTTAGGTTTCACCAGTATTCTGGTTGTGAATTTCTTAAAACTTGAATACAAGATGCATCCATCATAGTAGCAATCATGATGACTCAATGCAGCAGTCATGGTGTTCATATTCCTGTATGCTGCACCCATGACGTCCATGTGCTAGGTAATCCAATATATGCGCAATAGTGGTAATTGTTTTTGTTCAGTCAGTGTCATGTTGCCATTGTAGCGTGACACGGAGCTTGGTTTCTGCCTGCGAGCGTGCATCTGATGCATGATCTCAAGATGGGTGGTTTGTTATTCAGTATTGATTTTCACATTAGGTGATGCTAAGAGACACTGAAATTATGCTTGAGGCCAACGGCTAGGTTTCTGGTCAAGCTTGTAAGTGATCACATCCGTGAAGTTGAGGCATATATGTAAATTAAAATCACCTTAAATAGTTATAATATGAATGAGTCTAGTATTGCTGGTGGTTCCCTAAACCAGCAATGGATGGTAAATGGATGGGTTCCACACAAGCAACCCTTGGTTGTTGAAGGGTTATATAAGTGTTTAAATGACAAAATGATGGGATCTAATTGACATGCGCTGGTTGCACTGATTTTTAGTTCAAGGAAAGTTCAATAATTACAAACATATGTTACTTATGTTCCATTAATTACTTCAAATAACAGTGTCAATTTTTTAACCTCTTGCAAAGGAAATATAACAAAAATTAGAGATGTTCAATATTATATTTTGGATTTAGGATTTAGGATTACAAGGGCCTCCCAAAGGATTTTGATATTTTTTTTTCATGTTTTGAGTTGACCTACATCATTATTTTTTATGCTTAAGATCTTTAAGATATGGTTTATAATTTAGGATTTTGATTTAAATAGTTAAGATTTTAAAGGTTTAAAATTTTAAATTTAAGCTTTAAAAATTAGAATTTAGCTTTTTAATTTAGAGTTTAGAATTTAAAATCTAAAAATTTTAGCATTAAGGATTCAAGGATTTAGATTTTAGAATTAAAATTTTTTATTTAGAGATTTAGGATTTAAGATTTGCAATCAAGGTTTAAAATACAAGATTTAAAATTTAGACTTAAGGATTTAGGATTTAGGATCAAATTTTAGAAATTAGAGTTTATGATCACATAGGTGTGCTTGGTTTTTTCACATTCTTATTTTTCAATTTTGACTTGTCATACCTCATAATTTTTGGAATTTAGATTTCTAATGGTAGAAATAACTTGCTCTACAAGTTTTTAGTTTGGAAGATATAGCTACTTTAACTTGGACTTCAGGATTTTAGAGTTTAAGGTTATAAGGGCCTCTCTAAGGTTTTCAACATATATTTTTTGGATTTTTGAAGTCATCTATCTCCCTATATTTTATGCTTGCAATCCTTGTGGTATGATTAGGAATTTAAACATGTTTTTAATTTAGAAGATATGAGGCTTTGAAAACAACAAAGAAATCGTTTTATATTATTATTTTGAAATAATAAGTATTACCTTTGAACTTGTTCATACTATAAACACAAAGTAACTAGTTTACAATGATTTCTTTTACACTAATTATACAATACCTAGTTTATGGTCATGTGCATTTGAACTAGATATAAAAGACCTAATTTTTAGATATATGGACTTTGACTTAGTACTTTTTTCTACTGATTTTTTTTTTTTTTTTTTTTTTTTTTACTTTGTCTTTTTAAAATTTTAAATTAATCTCTTTCTCCCACCCACCCTCTCCCCTCCTATTTTCAATACTTTTGATTCTAATGGTATGTTTGAAATCTTCAGCAAGTCTATAGTTTAGGAGAAATGAGGCTTTCAAAATTGTAAAATAACTCTTTTTCCACTATGTGAAAAAAAAAAAAAAAAAAAAAAAAAAAAACTAATTCTACATCTAGACTTGTTCATACTATAAGAATGAAATAGGTAGTTTATATAAGTATATATTTATATTATGATTGAAAAATGTCATATTTAGTCTAATTCCATTTATAATAAAAATATATATGACTTAAATTACAAAACCTATGTTCTAAGTCTATAGAATAAATTTGTACATAGTCACATAAATTTGTACTATAAAATCCAATAAAGTATTGAGCTCCTCCAACATAATCTTCACACACTCCTTTCTTCCAAACATTTAAAATGAATCAAGTGTTAGAATTAAAATGAATCAAGTGTTGGAATTAAAATGAATCAAGTGTTGTTCTATAGTTATGTCAATAATTATAAACATAATAATAATAATAATAATAATAATAATAATACAAAGATAATACAAAATATAAAATATAAAATAAAATAAAAATATATATTTTTTTTTTAAAACAATAAGACTAATAAAAAGTAATAATTTATGTTAAAAGACTAGTCGCAAAATCAACTAAGAATGTTTGGATTACATTCAAAAATAATTAAAATAAAGAATAAAAAATAAAAAACTATCAAAAATATAATTAAAATAATTATTTTAAGTTTAACATTAAAATATAAATAATTATTTATTTTTAATAACATATTTTTATAAAATTTAGAACTATAAAAACTTTTAAAATAATATAATTAAACATATACTAAAGAATAAGAAAAGCATATCAAAGCAATGCAAATATTGAATGAATTATTGACATCACCTCCAATATTGAGAAAAATTGATTATAAGTGCAATAGACTAGTGATTCTTACAGTGGATATTAGTCCAATTGCCATTGGGTGGGCAGTGGGTCTAGATGATTCAAATGGACATAGATTTGCAGTTCGATTTGGAGCTAAGGTTTTAAGTGTATGCCAACGTGCATATTCTCACATGAAAAGGAAATTATGGGGAGTTGTTTTAGCTATGAAAGCTGAAAGGGATTATTTAATTGGAACAACAATAGTGGTGGAAACAGATTGTTTGCGTTTGCTTGAAATGATTACTAATTGCACAACTCTAGACATTGCAATATTAAGATGGATTGCTTATATCAAGTCATTAAATCCGGAATTTAAGCATGTTGTAGGAAAGACAATTCCGTAGCAGTTACGTTATCTCGAGCAAGATATAATGGAGAAGATGAAATGATAGAGGATATTGATGATGTGGGTACTAAATTTTATTCAGTTTCACAATTGAATAAGGAAAATAAGCCATTTCATGAAGAAAATTATGAAGGAGATTTATTGGATATTGGATATTATTTGAGCACATTAACCAAGCATGCTAATTGGTCAGTTGAAAAATTTAAACAGATCAAGAAAAAAGCATACAAGTTCATATTACAAGGGGGATTTCTATGGAAGAGGCCAAAATCAAATATTGGAATGCCACAACAAGTAGTAGGTACCAAAGAAGATCAATAAAAATTACTCAAGAAATTTCATGATAGTTTATGGATAGGGCATAGAGGAATTTGGGCTACTTTTGCTAAATTAAAAGAATGATATTGGTGGAAGAATATATATCGAGATGTAACTTCATTTGTACAATCTTAAGTAGCTTGTCAAATGTAGTCAAATATACAACATCGAGATGGTTTGCATCCAACATATCCTTTGGCCATTCATTTTAAATGGGTTGTGGATTTGATTATTATGCCAATGGGACTATAGCAAATGATGTATTTAGTTTTGGCTCATGAGGATTTATCAAACCAAGTGGAAGGCAAGGCTTTAAGGACAAAGTCTACAGAAGGAATTTGTAGGTTTTTACTTGAGGATGTTATTTGCCACTACGGATGTGTGGGAAAGATCACTGCAGATCGTGGAGAATTAAATGCATATAAAGCTCGTGAATTCTTCAAGAAATGTGGAGTTAAATTATCATTGACTACGGCTTATAATCCAGAACGGAATACAAAGAGTGAACGTGGACATCTACCAATTGTAAAAGCCTTGGTTAAAGCTTGCAATGGAAGAGCAAGAGAATAGCCTCGACTTCTATCTTATGCATTATGGGCTGATCAAACAACACATAGTTTGGTGACAAGATATATGCCAATGGAATTCATAACAAGTCAAAAACCTATTATGCCAATTGAAAAACATGTGCCAACTTGGAATGTACTACCTTAGAAAGATAGATTAACAACAGAAGAGTTGTTGGCTATTAGATTTTGACAGCTTGAACAAAGATCAAAAGATGTGGAACAAGCATTAAAATGGTTATAAAAGGCAAGGCTAAAGAACAAGGCTTGGTTTGATAAACCACATCAATTGAGGCTAAAGCAATTGAAGAAGGTGATTGGGTACTTGTTTATGACAACAATTTGGATAACCAGCATAGTACCTTACGGAAGTTTTCAAAACATTGGTTTAGACGCTATGAAGTGGTAACAATTTAAGATAATGCCACATGTTTATTGAAGGAATTAGATGATATAAGGTTGAAGATACCTATTGCAAGGAAGCGAGTAAAGGTTTTCAAAAGACGAGATAAAGAAATAAACGTGGAAGATCATATTGAATATATCAATGAATTTGAAGAAGACAATTATATTGAAATGGATAATGAAGAAGAACTTGGTGTAGAAAATGAAGAGATGGTATGACACCAACTATGACATATGCTTCATTTGGCGCATACCGGAGGATGTGCAGATTTAAAGGGAGTGGATGTCGTGTTGCAGCACGTTTATATAGTGAAAGGTATAGATAAGAGTAATTTATATTTAATACTTGATTATCTTAGCTCAATAGGAACTTAGGATATTTAAAAAAAGGTTATGGAAGTCTCTTAGATTATTTTCTTGTTTTAATAGCTAACAGATAAAAGTTAGTTGTTAAAGTTTTCTTCTAGGCTATACAAACTCTATTACTGATTTTGAAAAGCCATAAGTTAATAAAAATAGGATAGAGAAGGAAAATAGTTATTATGGTTGATACTAAGATTAAGTTGAAGATAGGATTTAACTTAAAAATCCTTAGAATTAGTTGAATTGATACCCGGGGAAAGACCGGGTATGAGACAGGGTCAAAATTAGACCTCTAGGGACAAAAACGACCACCGAAGGCAAGAGAGGAGGATATTTGAAGATCGGCAATTAGAATTGGGTAGCCAGCTTGAAGCTTGATCCAAGAGTGTTTAGCTTATTACCATAGGATTTTGGAAGAGTTAGCAATTGCTATTCAAAGTTAGTGTTTATATTGATGTTTTGGATTTTATATAAAACAATGATAGTTTGCATTCTTGATAGATTTGTGCAATCTGTGTAGCATCTATAGTTCAAAATTTGATATTGCCTAGATTGTTGGGTGTGCTAAGTGAATACAAAAGTTTGTATTAATCTAGCAATGCAATCAGGAGATATTTGAGCTTTGATACAAATAGTTGTCGGAAGTTGGCAGTTTAGGGTTGGGTAGAATTTTCGTGATAACTAAAGATCTATCAATTAGATCAACATAAAATTTTTCATGGTGATAGAAGACTTATAGCTTGAGCTACACACCAAGTTTGAATTGAAGTTAATAGTAGAAGAAGGAGAAATCACCACTGGAGTTTTTGCATCAATTTTTAAGTTGGCAGCCGAGTGTCATTAGTTTGGTTTTTGGGCATTTTTTTGTAATTTGTAAGTTGGATTGGACTAAATTTCTCTAAGCATGTAGAAGGCTTATACCAGCATTTGCGTGCTAAATTTCATACTAAGTGGACAGTTGGATTAAAAGTTATAGCTTGTCAAAGCTCACTAATTAGGATTAGGGCTTACAAACAAAAATAAAAATTACTTAATTATAAAAGAAACGAGGTAATTGGGATATATGTATGGTTGATGTTATTAAGAGGAGTGTTTTTAAATACTTTTGAATTGAAGTTCAAATTATATTCCTCATACATGGATGAAACCTATTAGGGTTTCTTGATTATTTGCAAACATTATTTTACCTTCTACAGCCAAGTGCCCAGTGCATTCCCGAACAAGACAACACGTAATATGACAACGTTATTGCCAAAAAGATAGAGCTAAAAGAAGGAGTAGTTGAAGACTAATACATTAAATGAAGTTGATATTTTTTGTGAAGAAACATGCAAAGAATTGATAAAGTGCATGATTTACTTAATCTAAAAAATTTACAAGTATAGAATAAAAAAACAAGAAGGTCTTAATTCTAATTGGCAATACATAAAACAAATAAAGAAAATTTAAGATATTGTCTAGTTTGATTAGAAGATATTCAAATCAATTAAGAAAATAAGGAGATATATAAAAAAATTTGATCCAATTAAAAATAAACTTAATCTATTTTATTAAGAGAATTCTAACATAACTAATGTTAGACTTTCTACTATATTACTTTCAAATCAACTAATAAGATATTTACTAATGGCTATATGGCCAGATAACAAGAATAATTAACTTCATTAGATAGTTAAGTTGCCTATTTTTAAATAAAAAATAAAAAATTTAAATAGGCATTTAAAAAAACTTCTAACTAATGACAATGGATTTTGGATTATAAGGGCCTTCCAAAGGATTTTGATATTTTTTTTTCATATTTTGAGTTGACCTACATCATTATTTTTTATGCTTAAGATCTTTAAGATATTATTCATGATTTAGGATTTTGATTTAAAGATTTAAGATTTTAAAGGTTTAAAATTTAAAACTAAAGCTTTAAAAATTAGAATTTAACTTTTTAATTTAGATTTTAGAATTTAAAATCTAAAAATTTTAACATTAAGCATTCAAGGATTTAAGATTTATGATTTAAAATAATTACTTTTAGTTTAGCATTAAAATATAAATAATTATTTATTTTTAATAACATATTTTTATAAATTTTAAAACTATAAAAACTTTTAAAATAATATAATTAAACATATACTAAAGAATAAGAAAAGTTATGTATGTTTTTTATGTAGTTTTTATGTTTGATTTGTTTTTTTAATAAAATTTAATTTCTACAAAATATCTCAATTTCTTTGACCATAAAGAGATTAAGATTATGCATTCAAGTTGCAATTGTAAAAACATATTTATAATCAAATATTCATGTTGCAATGACATTTATATTTCTTGATATAAGTATAAGAATTTTTATTTAATCAATCATATAAATTTATAAGATGATTAATCACATTATAAATCCAATAGTACAAATCTTAATAAAAACTCATTAAAGATTTAAAAAGATCTTTGTCTATTATCAAAATATATTTGATTCAACACACAAGAAACTCTCATATTGGAAGTTGCTTTCTACCACAAGATACTCAAAACTTATTATTACTACAAACTTCACAATGATCTCATGAACAACAATATTTCTAGACAAAAAGTAATAAATAAATAAATAAACAAATAATCTTAAATTTTATTTTAAAACAAAAATAAATAAAAACAAAAACTAGTTGAAATCAAAACTCTTCTACAAACCAACCTCAAATTACCAATTTCAAGAAAGAAAAAAAGAACCTCACCTTGATCCAAAACAATAGTACACAATAGAACATACACGAAGTCATTCAAGTGCACTACAATCTTACAAAAAGAGGATTCATCTTTATCCAAAATCACATGCAAGATATATCTAAGTTTAGAAAACCACCCCTACATTAGGATTACAAATAAAAACCACATAACAAATTTTCATCTAGAAAGGATTTTGTCCAACCAACTGTTGATCCATTCTCTCAAACAAGGCAACACTCTTACTTCAATATATTACATTAAATCTCAACAAGTTATCATCAATTGAAAGTGTTATTAGTGTCAATGAAAGATCAAACTATTTGCAAATTCTCCAAATTGAACTCAAGTGGCAACACAAGCCCAAGTGGCACTACATACTTCCTCAATAGTCAGCAGATGATGTGCATATTATTTTGACTAATCAAGTCATTACATCTCACCCTTCAACATCCCTTTGTCTACATTCCCTTCTTCATCTTGCCTTGGGCTATAGATCCCTTAAACTACACTTCTCTCTTCATCATCATCTTAAAACTTAGATCATGGGTTATACACAATGAATTAAAAAAAAGCTCTGAACTTGCATGCTTTCTCCAACTGGATTGACAATGATCTCTAAGGACAATCCTCCCCCAAAGCCCAGTCCACTGGTGCAATCTCCAGTCTGATCCATCCATCCAACAATCCTCATGGTACAAACACAGCACATGCTGTGATATATGCGATTCACACCAACTTCATCCACCACACCTACATTTCAGAATCTCTCGCCACCTTCCATACATTTCACTTGCACCTCATTTCAAAACACACCCACCATGCTCACCAACAACGAACCCGCATGAAAACAAACGCTACCAAAACACAAACGGCGGCATACGATCTCATTTGCTCGTTACCTGATTCACAATACTTCCCTCTCACCACAAATTCACAAGCCCCATTTACTAAACCATGCTCCCCACACATGCCCATTGCGCTACGATGCATTCATATTCCTCATTCCAACACCCGGATATCAACAAATCCCATCCTTTATCAAAAAAAATAGTCTAGACGTACTCCACACCAAAAAAAAATATAAATAAAAAGGAGGACCAGTTCCATATAATCCTGAATGAAAACCTTCCAACACCGCACTCGAGACGCCATGAGTGCATCACCTGACCACAGCGACCACCGCCGGGACAGACGGCACATTTACACACATCCAAAACACATCCCCGCCACGCTCCACCATCACCTCCACTCCCACGTCGCACGCCTCCATCCACCTTCCTCGCATCTGTCACGCCAGCCATCGCGACGTTCCTACTCTGCTGCAAAACTCCCTCTTCCGGCTCTTGGACATGAATGCAACTACCCCCTGTCGTCCCCGCAAACCACCGGCCCATCACCCACTCATCCTCCATACCAGCACTTGCTTGTCACCAAACGATGCGCACGCTCCTCCCTTCAAGGGGGACACGCCACCACATGTCCACCCCGCGACCCGCACCATCCCAACTCACAGACTTGCCGGCTATTATACATCCTACGCTGCGCCAACCCTCCTTTCCTACCTTTCGCTACATCCCGGGCAGACAACTATCTACACTAAGCTCCTCACAAACCAGGGAGACGTGCCCTGCGAGCCCGCTGCCCCGCTCCAAGGTCCCCATTCCACCTCCCCACTCCTCCCTCCAAGGCCTGTCAGATACTATACAGACAAATCCGCTCTGCCACCCTCCTCCTCGCAACTCCACGCCTCCCTCGCCCCCTCGGCTCTGCCCGCACCTCCGCCCGCCCCCGCCTACACCCTACGCCTGCGCTGAGGCCGCCTGTTGTGACAGCACCGTCGGCGCCACCACGATTGCCTTCTCCGGGTTCTGTATCTCCCCGCATCCCGCATGCTGCACGAACTCCGCAGGCGTCATGTGCCGCCCGTGGCAAGCGCACACGATCCGCACTTGCCCCTTCTCCACTCTGTACAGCACGCCCGATATCGTCCCGTTGCACGTCACCCACGGCAGGTCTGGCGGGGACCCCGTGCCCCCGAACTGTTGCCCCGCTGCGATCCCCGGCCGCAGACTCGACGCCTCGTGCCCCCCCATCCCCTCCAAGCTCGCCGACGACCCCTGCCTCCACACCCCGCTCGACTGCGGTCGCTTCACATCCCCGTCGCCTGCGGACGCACTCTCCACCGCACCCCCCTCCGCCTGCCCTGCACTTCCCGACCCCGCGCCACGCCCGCCACCTGATGCTGATGCGCCACCCTCGTCCCCTGCGCCTGCCGCTCCCCGACATCCGCCACCCTCGCCGCGACCCGACGTCCCAACTCCCGAACCCCCTTTCGACCCACTTTGCACGCCCTGCCCGTTGCCTTGTCCGCCGCTCCCGCCCGCGCACGACTCCGCCCCCAGGCTCGCAAATGCACTCCCCGCTATCCCCTCCCTTCTCAATCCCACCGCATCCGACTTTGACCGAGACATCGCCGCCTGAGGCCCCAGCGGCGACGAATTCGCACCCGCGCTCGTGCGCAGCCTGTTGAACGCCCCACTGCCCATCGAGCTGGCCTTCACCAACCCCTGTGGACCACACTCCCCAGCTGGTGAAGCGTTTCGACTGCGACCGTGCTCGTTGCCTTTGCCAGCACCTGCGCGCCCAACCCCACGTCCAACATGTCACCCTAAAATCCCAACAACGCCCACGAAAGCACTACTCCCAAGCCCCCCGCACCCACACCTAGCAACTGCATATCCCGACTCCCCCTAAACCTCCTTCCCATCCACGTCCCCTCACTGCTCCTCCCCCACCGCCTCCACGCACTCACAACCAATGACACCGAACACCACCTCCCCCCTCTTCCGTCCATTCAATACCCAACGCATGCCCCGCTACTGTTACCACCCTGCGCCCATCGCAACGCTGCCCCGCCACAATGCACCCAATCCCACACCCTTTGCCTACCTCGACCACCGTGTCTCTCGTCCTCCCGCACCGATCCCGCCTGCCCACTCTTCCCTGCTCCGCTCCGAGGTGGAGATTCGGGGGGACTGGCGTGCGGCCGCACCACCGCACCCGCCCATCCTGCGCCCCCTTCCACTGCCTGGATCTGAAACGCTGGATACCCAGGAGGTAATGCCACCTGAAACGGACTCGCCATCGCACCGTGCGCTCGTTGCTCATGGTTCCCGTCTCCTGCGTTTGCCGGGACCGCCCCGAACTGCATCACGTACGGAAACGGGAACGGCATGCTGAACGGCACTCCGCCCGCACCACCTCCGCCCGCCACCGGCATCGGAAATGGAAATGGCCCTGGCATCATTGGAAATCCTCCGCCCGCTGGGAACGGCATGCTCGCCATTGCCATCGCATTGCGATCCGACCCCATCACGCCGTTCGCCGGATTGCCTCGACCCTCCCCGGCCCCGTTCGCCCCCGCCGGGCTCGACAGCGCTTCGGCATCACCCTGCTCCATCCTCGCCCCATTGTTCGTCTTCTCGTCCTTCCCATCCGAGCTCTCCGTGCCACCAGAGCTCGTCTGGCTCGATCCCCGGCTCTTCTTCGCACTCCTCTCCGCCTCTCCCGACCCACCCGCACCCGCCCTGTCTGCCCCTCCGTCGCCTCTTCTCGCCATCCCCCCAAAGCTCGACATCATCTTCGCTGCATTCTCCCGGTTGGTCTCCATCATCGCTGCCAACTGATAACCGCTCATCTGCACCCCCATCGTCTTCTGAATCCATCCCGGATCCATCTGCCCGTTGCCCATCGCCCCTGCTGCAGGATCCACCTCCTGCCTGCTCGCGCTTCCTGCATGCCTCCCCTCACCGGTCGCATCCACGTCCATCTTCTCCATCTGAACCGTGCCCGGCGACCCACACCCACCCTTCCGATTCTCGTTCACCGCCTCCACGTGCATTCCGCTCCCGCTGCTCTCTTTTGCACCCCTGTCCCTCGCCTTCTCCGCACCACGCCGGCTTTCCGACGCCTGCTCGCCCGACTCCACCCTCCCGTCTCCACCTCCCACTCCGTGCATCGACTCTGCCTTCGCCGCGCCCGCACCTGCACCGGCACCCGTTCCTCCCATACCAGGACTGCCTTCCCAATTGTGATGCATCCACGAACTGCTTCCCGGCCTCCGGAATGCCGTCAATCCACCACCCCCGCCGCCATGCTGCGATGCGTCCTGGCTCTCCGCCGGGGACGACACCGTCGAAACCGAGTTCTCCTTGCTCATCGCGCACGACGGTTGCAGAGAACTCGTCCTCCTCAACCCGCCGGGAGGACCCTCCACCCCACACTTGCCGTTGCTCCCGCCCGCCCCGCCCGTCCCCGCCCTCTCCTCCTCCTTCTTCGTCTTCTTCGACTTCTGCCCCTCCAGCAGCGCTTTCCTCTTCCGCCGCGCCTCTTGCCGCTTCTGCGTCTGCAGCTCCTTCTTCCGCAGCTGCTCCGCCAGCTCCTGCTGCTGAATCATCGCCACATGCCGCTGCTGCTGGTCCATCTGCATGTTCTTGCTCACGTCCGAATCGCTCCTCTCCAAATCGCCATTCGCGCCTGCCGTCTGCTGCGACATTGCGGGAGACAGAGCTCCCACCGCCTCCGACTGCGGACCGGACGAATGCGACTTCATCGACAGCGACCGCTGCAACCCTCCGCCCCGCGTCGCCGGATCCACGCCATCTTTCATCGCCTCCAGCAGCTGCTGCATTGGGAACCCACCTTGCGCAACCATGCGCGCCCACACCGCTGCAGTCGCCACCGCCTGAGGGGGAAGACTCTGCAGCTCCTTCATCAACCTCGGTTCATCTTGCGCACTCCCGCGCTGCTGCTCCCCCTGCCCCGCCTTCCCCTGCAGCACCTGCCACATGTACTGCGCGAACATCTTCGAGTCCTCCGCCACCGAGCTCTCTCCACCCCGCCAATTCGCCTCTGCTGCCTGCGCTCCCGACGGACCTTGCCGACCACCAAAAGCCCCGCCCACACCCTTCTCCTTCGCATCGCTCCCCGATCGATCCGTATCCTGCCAGAACGCTCCGTCTTGCTCCGTCTTCAACACCTTGAACATCATCCCACCGCCGTGCGACGCCTCCTCGCCATTCGCCTCCTTCGCCACCCCGCCATCCCTCCTCTGCCCATGCTCTCGTGACCCCTCCTTCTCCCGGAATGCGTCTCTGTCCAGAAGAACCTCCCTCTCCTTCTCCTTGCTCTTCGGTTTGCTGCTCTTGCTGCCTCCCCCTCCCCCTCCCAACGACAGACCCAGATTCAGATCGAATCCACAGTCGTCGTCCGCGTCGTTCGCCAGCCGGGACCCGCCGTCGCGGATGTCGTTCCGCGGGCACTCCGACGCACTGCCTGGCTGATCGGGCTGCAGGCACCAGCTGTGCATGATAGGGGGAGCCACACCCCATGATCCCCCTGCCTTCGCCTCATTGCTTCCCGATGCGTACTCATCCTCCGCACTGCCACCCATGGCTGCTCCACTCCCCGCTCCCCAAACCCCAGCGACCGCGACCTCCAGTTGCAATCACCTCGACGACCACCACGTCGATGATGACATCTGCACGCAAATTCAATCCGCGGATCGGAGCGTCAGAAATTCTGCCAAAGCACATCGCGCAAGTGAGCACCTCAATGAACCACCAACAAGTTTTACTGGTCCTATCAAACTCTCCAATGACAAGCCTGGCAGACGGCCTACGCCTCGGATGCAGCCCGAATGAAGGACGACATGAATTCTCTCAAGACGCAAGAGCAAAACTGCACCAAACCCACAAAGAACCGAAGGCCCTGTCGAGTTGAGTCGAAGAGTCGAAATCCAGGGGCAATTGTGAAGCGAAGAAAGCAGGGTCTCTCCGCTTCTACCCAGAAGAATGCAAATCCCAATAAATTTAGCATGACGGCTGACGATCACGATCTCATTTTCTTGCTTAGTACACTTTGTTTATCTTGCATTGTGTTTTTTTACATCTGCATCGCTTTGCACGGGTTTCAGATTGTTTCCTGGAGCTGCTACAGGGTTGCTACATGATGTTATCTAGAACGAGTAACAGATGACAATTATCGAACTTACGTGTATTCCTAACTGCAAAACGACATCTCCAGGCACGGCTCGTTAGTACGAAGCTCGGTCAGCCAGTGCAAGTTCTATCGAATCGGTATTGTTATGTTGTGGAGGCGAAACTTCGACACGCTCTATAGAAGTCACAGGGAATAAAGCAACCCTGGGGGTGGTTAACTTGGCTTAAAGAACACCGGATCACTATTTTAAACGCTCAACAATGAACTCCAGCAAGCACACAGTATAGACTCGTTCAGATTGAAATACCAAGACGCACACCTCTGTGTCTCTTCCCACACGACGTGGAAATTCTCCTTTTAACCACAAAGAAACTGAATGAACCTACCTTTGTCTGCCATTCACGAGCATTCACAGACAACCTACGAGTGAACTCCACTTGCGAGGTCATTTGCATCACCAATCTATAGCCAAATGAGAATCTAACACGCGACTACAAACTACGCACTCACCAATCCTGCACTGGTTGGACTCTTGCGGAGGTGCAGGATTGCTCAGAATTGCACAACGCTTGTTTCCCCAGCTATATCACTTATTACACTTTTTACCCAGCGGCGATGACCTCGACTACACGTGCTTCTCAACAAAAGTGAGCCCCATCACCAACGCAGTCTACTAGTTCCGGTGATTCCATCATACAGCACACAACACGAACTCCTGTATTCCCACGCGACCACTCACACACGATCGATGCAACTAACATCTAAAGCTTGTCCTGCAAGCACGACCAAACATCCCCAAATGCGCATGGAATAGCATCACGAGCTACGCACCACTCCTTCCAATCCCGCTTCGGCCATCTCCAACCCAACCACGAGCACTACCTCCACATCCTCGACGCCAACCTCCCAAGAGCCTCCTCCTCCTCCTCCTCCTCCCAGGGGTGTTAGTCCTTCGACCCCAGCTGAGCACAAGAAAGCGCACGCATGAGCCCTAAGAGTGCCAGAGCAAAGACTCCAACGTGGGAGGGGAATTAGGTCGGGATTGCTAAGCTGCCTGGGGACCACAAAAGACTCCGATGCGGCGACCACCGGATCACGGCTTCCAAGAGAGAGTGGATAGTTCCAGGCGACGTCTCGTCTCGTCCTGGTGAGCAGCATATGTGTCTGGCTCCAGAGAGGGTGAGCACAGCCAGCCAGTTCCTGAGGGCGACCTACTTTTTGTCTAACTTGGGAGTGGCATGCCTTCACCTTTCCCACGCCAGGCACGTGATAATTAGCCACAGCGTCTGAAACTCTAGTCCCCCTTTCTAAATTCCCTTAACCGGAATCTCACAACCACCACCTGGCACCCCATACCCACTTCCATCTTCTAGGCCCTCCTCCCTACCCCCTATCTAATATTATACTAGGCACGTCCACGCTGAGCTTACCGGCCGTGTTTCTCCTGTCATGTGGTGAGGTTCATTTATCTCTTGTTCTTTGTGACCAGTGTGCATGCATGCCAATTGACATGCTTGCACTTTCTAGAAAGGCTGTTGAAGCTTGATACTGATGACAATAATATGTCTTGCTATCAATTTGTAGAGAGAGAGAGAGAGAGAGAGGGGGGGTTTTGCTTAGAATTTGTGATATGATTCATACCAGTGTTGAGTTCAAGTTGTACTTATTTGTCCATTTTACTGGCACTTGGATTTTAGACAGTTTTGAATCAAGCATTCAGCATCTTTGGTGAAAATGCCTTGAAAAAAAATTATATATTTCTTTGAGAATTTTGAATTGTGGAAGAGATATTCTACCTTATTGTTATTTCTTTCCCATAAATTTTTAAAAGTGTGGAAGTTCACTTTTTCTTTAATTTTCTTTCTGCATAAATGAAAGTTGCTCAGGGACATCATGAGAATCACCAAACATTGAACAATCCTCTGAATGAGTTGAGACTATGTCCAACACATGAGACCCCTGATTTTCCTCCAGTGGGGTGGCAAACCCTAATATTGGTTTGGGTCTCAAAGCCATGTCCCACAAGATACCTCTCAAGTTGATCCAAGTTTATAAAATCTCAACTTGGACAAGTCTATTGTCTCTGTGCAGTTGAAGTTGTCCTCTCCCCCCCAAGTAAATGCAACAACAAAGCCTCTTCTTTGTTGTTGTTGTTGTTTTTTTTTTTTTTCTTCCTTTTCCAAAATTGCCTCTGAATTTCAGGTTTGCTTATGTGGACAGATGTGTGGACCATGCAAAGCACTTCGCTTGCTTCACAGGCACACATCTGAAGATATATATGTATGCTTTGACCTTCACAAAAATCTTCCAAAAGTGTGAACAGGGCTCTCAATCTCCTGGAATTTGCTACAATTTAAAATTTTATTGTGAAATAGACTGAAAGTTGATTGTTTAGTCTGGGATTATCAATGTTCTAATTGGACAAGCACATGGAACACATTTTTTTGCAGATACAGGGAAATTCATTTGAAGTAATGAGACAAGTACCTGATATCAAGATTTGTTTCTAATCTCATATTTATACCATCATGGATGACTTTATCTGTATATTTTGGTGAGATAAAACTAGCCAATAATTCAAACAACAAATTGAAACAAATTTGTTCAATTTTCACTTGGAAAGAACTCACAATAAAAAGAGCCACCAGAAAAAGAAAGATGCCTATCACAAATATGATCATCACCCATGGCATGATGTAAAGCAATTTTTTCCCTTTATCTTTTTCCCTCCTTTTTCTAGTGTAGTATATCACATAATGAGATTGAATTGACAGGATTGGTGCACAACTTGTGCCATCCACCTATTAACTGCTGTGGACCTACAAACACCCAATTTGTTTGTGGCTTATCATGTCGAGGAGCAGCACATCCTGGGTCCTGGGAAACTTAAAGCCACCCCCACAACCTGCTAAGGCAATGGCAGCTTCCGGATTAACCCTGACGCCCTAAAACCGTGCAAGTCCATCACCTATAGACGGGCGACACCACAACCCATGGAATCCGGCGCCTACTACCTGTTAACCAGCATGGGGGACCCAAGACCAAAGCAGGAGGTCTTTCTCTAGTCGAAAATATCCCTCCCTATCACTAAGCGAAAAGTGAGTGATACTTTTGGCTGGTCACGGTCATAGGAGACCACGTGCATGGACCGCTAGACCGGACCATCCAAGCCTACGTGGAACTAGATACACACACGCTAATGCATGGACACTTCCTTATTTAGCTTCGCTGAGATTTATTTATAACATGTGAAGGTCAACTTTTCAACTTGGAAATGAGTTTCATGATATGTTTAAAAAATCGACAAAACCTAAAAACAATTTCTCCACATAGATAGCTGCTACCTTCAACACTTAATATTTTACTGCAATAATCCTATTTTAAATGAATGTGTTTTTGAAACCCTCACAAGGAGGAGAGGGACGTGGGTCTATTACCAATTACTTCTTACCCGATTGTGTTGAAAGAGCATGAGCTTGGCCCGCTCTCATGTGACTAAAGTTGCCAAGTACTTCCACTTTGAAAAATGATAAATTAGTCAGGAGAACTAGCTAACCCAACCCCTATTCCGGGGCAATAAAGCGAATCCCAAACCCGCAGGATCCCAGGTGACGTGGCACTGGCTAGGCTCCTCCGTCCTCCTCCCAGGAAGGGGCGAATCCTGTGCCCGTTCCTTGCAACTTGCGATGGTCCGACGTGGCGCCCGCAGAATATGAGTTGAGCGTCCTTTTAAGCCAGGAAGAGCGCCGGTGGAGGCAGCTCCTAGCACGGGGTTTCTGGGAGGACACGTGGAAGTATTTGGAAGTCCCTTCTTTCCCGGTCTGGCTGCTGCGGGGGACTGGGTGGGTGCCCGCTACTCTTGGAGCCAATTTTAGCAGTGGTGGACTACTCAAATACGAGATGGATGAACGTATTGGATGGATGATGACATGGATACCAAGATAAAAAGTAAAAGTAAAAGTGTCGAAAGGTCCACGTGTAGGAGGAGTTGATAGTGATGTCGTGGCGTTTTTATGTGGATGCTTCTCATTGCGTTCACTTCACATGTAGACAAATCCATCAAATTTGGGGGTTGGATTGTGGATTCTTAGTGAGGGAATCCACTTGATCCAATTCCCTTTGGATGAACTTCAGCAAAAGTGATGCTTGAGTGAAGAACATGAAGAAGAATTTCATGAAATTGTTTTGTGGGCAGCCATGGTGGTGACTGGTACTCCAATCTCTTGCAATGCGTGCTTCACAATTTCAATTTCTGTCTCTCCTTCTACAACATTCTCCAGTTGTTTCTCAATTGCTTATTTTTCCTTGCTTGCCTGATTAGTTCCAAATACAACAAACTTAAGTGTATTTTAAAAATCTATATAATATTGTATCAATTATAGAAGACATGCAAAATAAACATTTGTCCAAGATGTTGGGATTAGCTTCTATTCTCCATTTATTGACAAATAGCTTTTTATATTAGATTAGCTACATAAGCATGGCTTCTTTATATGTTCTCAATTTAAACCAGCAATGTTTTAGATTAAAATAAAAGTTTAAAAGAAGATTAAATTTTTATTTTTAATTTCTAAGATTCCATACAATGTGATTTGAATCTTCTCAATTTGTTAATGTATATCATAAGATGAGATCCAAAATCCTAATAATATATCTTGAGATCAAAATTCATTTCATCTATAATTCTAAAAAATAATATAATTACTTCCTATTACAAATATAAATCCAAATAAAAAATTTAAAAATATAATATACACATATATACAAAGATAATATATACAAAGATTATATAAATATATATATATATATATAGCCAAATATATATATATATATATCTAATATTAGATTTATAGATCTATATAAAGATCTATATTAGATATATAAGAATAGCCTATATATAAGAATAGCTTATAAATATAATAGATATATAAAGCCAAATATATAAATCTAATATAAATCTTTATATCTAATATAGATCTTTATATATCTAATAAAGATCTAATATTAGATATATAAGAATAGCCTCATTCTTGCCTTTATATATACTTGCTACTAAGAAGACTATGTAGAAACATTGTCTACTTAACATGTTTTGACATGTTTTTACTTACTTCCATTTATCTAAGTGATGTAGATATCTATTACATTATTCTCATTTTTTTAGAAATAAATTCTATAAAGAATGATAAAATTATTTTATTAATTATTTAAATCTAAAACTTGGTGAATATTATTTGCAACAAGTTCTAATTTATACTTTGTGTGAAGATGATTGAAAGTTCTTTTAAGCTATCAATAATGTCCCATATCCAATAAAAAAAGACCACATAATTATTTAGTCATTGTTGAGGATGTAATAACTACCTTCAAATAATATAATTTGAATGCTATTAGATATAGTATCCACTGCTAATAGCATTAAGAATATCTTCAAAGGTCTTAGTACTACATATATTGTATCTTACTATCTATTTAAGGAAGTACATGTTAATTTTAAAGATCTTTGTTTTGATTCTAATGTTATAAAGATTAATAAAATCTTTGTGGTTTATTTGAAAAAATTTTAAATAACAATTCTTAAAATAAATCTATTGGTTTTTCTTCCTTTATTTTGTAAAACTTTCTAAGAATCAATTGTTAAATTTTTTTCTCTTTGTTTTATACTATCTTATTTTCAAAGGTTGATACTTAGTTTTGATAGATATTTTTGATGAAAAAAAAAACTAAATATAGTGCATTTGCAAGACTCTTGAATAACTTCTAAGTATGGTTATTAATATTATATTTGCACTAATGTACAAGAAATTTTAATTTATTTTAATATTGATTAAAATCCAAAATTTATTTTTTATTTAATTTTTAAAATAAAATATCATATAAATTTAGAAATTTTAGATTTTTTATAATATCTAAAAAATATATAATTTTATTAAATATATTTATTTTTTTATATAAATTATTCTTTTATAATTCAATTATTTTTATTAAGAGTAATAATTGAATTTACAAAAATAAGATAAAGCCTCTATTATAAAAATCTATCATAAATCTTATAAGATATAATAGAGTATTTTATGTTTAAAAAAAAATTACCTTAATTTAAAATTTATCAACCATGTTTTAAATTCTTGAATTTAAAGATTATATATGATGGTTAAAAATACCCATTTAAAATCTTGCTTCTTTTTTCTACTTGCCTTTGGTTTGGTTATCATGAGTTTGTATCTTGTGATTTGTTGCATATTGGAGTATCTAAGGTGTAATGTACCAATGGTCCATTTTGTTAATAAAACTTCTATTGCTTTAACATGATCAATGACTCTTCATTAACATTTAACTTGAATTTTGTAACAAACATGTACTGCAACTTTAATGCAAATTAGAATCTATGTTCCACCCCTAAAAAGTTTCTAACTATTGTTTAAATTTTGTAAAATGAATTTATTGACTTTTTCCAAAGAAATATAAAAAATATAAGAAAGATAACAAAAATAATATTTATGATAATTATCATATCTTTTAATTTTATTATTTTTGATTATCCAAATTTTAATCTTTTATTTTTTTTTTATTTTTTATATTCTTTGTAAAAGTTTGATCTAATTTTTAGATATCAAAGAATAGACAAAAAAATTCTAAGGAATTTACTAACATTATTTGTTCATATCTAAGTCTATCCAAATTAGTTGGTCTATTATAGTTGTTGGAAATATTTATATTACCAATAAGGTGTTAGTTTTGACTATTTTATTTCTAAGCTAGAAAAAAACTAAAATTTTAAAGATTTTTTAAGAAATTAATTATATATTATTTATTTATTTATATTAATTTTTTTTATATTAGCTAAGTAATTGATGTGTATTATATATATATATACATATTAATTTGTTTTATTTATAAATTTATAAATTATAATATTTAATATTATTCTAATTATAATAAATAAATATAAATCCAAAAGACATTTCTAACTTATATCTCATTCAAATGAAAATTTTTAAGAACTATATTTGTTTAGTCTAACATATGCTTTTGTATCTTTAAATAATATTTATACTATATGCACGAATTGGAAAAAAAAATCTAAATGCTCCATAGCTTCAAATAAAAATTTCCAAGATATTTTGTCATAAGTTTTTTTAAATCTAATTTTAATAACAAGCAATTTTTCTTAGTCTTTGTCCAATTAATAGTTTTTATTGTTACAAAAATATTATCTTATATAAATAAAAAATAAAATAATATATTTTTTTCTTAATAAATAAGTTCCATAAGTATTCTTTATATGTATTTTTAAAAATATCTTAGCATATATCTTGTAAGATCTGTTTAATAACAAGATAGAATGCCAATTATTAGATATGGTCCTTTCATTGTCTTTGTAAAGAAGTACTATATGATATCTAACAATATTGTGAAGATATTAAAAGGTTAAGAATTGATTAATGATTTTTTAGCAATCTTAGGTAGTCTTTATCATTGACATTTTAGAATACTTTAAGAAAATTCTACTCCTATTCCATTAAGACTATATGTTGTTTTTGTTGCCATTTTATTTATTATATTTTTTAATTAAAGAAAATAAAGATATTTGATCAAAGTAGAGTTTATGTAGTTAATTATTTATTTATATAAAATATTCATAATTAATTATAATGCTTCCATTTTTTCATGAATATTATAATTATTTTGTATAATGATGAATAAAAAACTTAATATATTCTTCTATTTCTTCTTGTTTCCTAATAATTAAACCTTGATTATTTTTAAAATATATATATATAATAAATATGATTAAAATTTTAATATTATATAATATGATATTTAATTTTATAATAAAGAAAATCAAAATGAGAGAATCTAAAATCTTAAGGTAAGTTTTTCTTGGAAAAGACAATCTTTTTATTTTGCAGCTTGCTTAAAATTTTTGTTGATCCTATAAAAATAAGAAAAACTAGTTAATTTTGATTTTTGTTGTTGAAATCAAATAATAAAGTAGTCTTAGATTTATTATGTTTCAAAATAGGTAGAAAGATAATTAAATCAATAAAACAAATCATAATTATATTTAACTATTTACCTATATTAGTACTTTGATTTTAACCACACTTTTATTTAATCCTTTTAATAATATTTTATAGCATCTACTTATCTTTTATAGATATCAGTAAGTATATTGCTTGATTCCATATTTATTTTGGTAGGAGCAAATATCAATTTCTACTTGCTCTTTGCATTTCAATCTATAAAGCTATCTACTTCATTAGAAGTATTGTATTTAAAGTTAATACTATTTAATTTTAACATCCTTCTAATTGTGCTCCAACATTTTTTTTTATCAAAGTTGATATGCAACACAACATGCAATGTTTTTAACATCTAAATATTGTTTTTGTTTCAAAATTAGATACAATTAATTTTTATTACTTGATATCTTTCAATACATATATCTATGCTATTAATTACAAAATCCTTTCTTATAACAATAATTGTCATAATTAAATTGCCATTATTATATAAATTTTTAAAACTTGTAAGGTGGCACTTAATAGCATTTGAAAGTAACATATTATTTAATATGACTTTGGACCACAATCTTATGTTGAAGCTATCAATTTTTATACCAATTAATTAAGTTTTGTATAATTAATTATTGCAATGTGAGTCATTGTTTTTATTGCTAGTCTTTCTTGATGTAAGGTTCCTATTGTATTTTGGAGATCTTTCTTTTTATTTCTATAGTATCCATTCTATTATTTGGATCAAAATTGGCTCTGTTGTATAATTTAGATTGATATCTAATAGTATTTCTTCTTCTTCTTTTTTTCTTTTCTTTTTTTTGTTAAATAAGCCTTCTTGTTCTAATTTGTGGCTATTTATCAAAAATATTATTTAGATAATTGACATGTTAATTGTCTTATGGTGCATAGATTGTAATTGTGGTTCTTTTAGATTTGTTGTAACTTGACAAGATAGTTAATCATATTGTGCAAGAAGTTAGAAATCTATAAGAATGTAAGAGGTTGTTCTTTCATTGTGCATCTCTTCTTAATTGTATTGATGAGCACTAAGAGCAAGGTTACATAAGCATTATATATTGATTTATTACAAATTTTTTTTAATAAGTACTATAAGATATCTTCTTACAACTCAATGACTTTATTAGTTAAAGAAAGCATGTTTTCCTATTCTTGACTAGGATCAATGCACACTTGGTAAAGATGTGCCAACAATATAGGTTTGGTTGATCTAAAGTTATATTTGATTTTGCTATGTTAAAGATGCAATGTATGTGTTTTGAAATGTTTCTTATCTTATGTCATTAAGTCTCTTTTATAAGTGTTATTTATGGCTCTTATGTCTTTTTACTTGAGATTATTGTAGTATATCTTATTCCTTTTTGGTACTTGTCAATGCTATAAACTTTTTGATTTTGTGATTAATAACTAGACATAACCAACATCAAGTAGAAATATTTGTATAATCAATGAAAACAAACTTTTATTTTTTTCAAATTAGAATAATAATAAGCATTTCTAATGTTTAACTAATTATGGATATTAATACTATTAAAAAAATAAAAATAAAAATAAAATCTTTTCTATTATTTTTTAAACTTAATTCTAAAATCTCTCTTAAGTAGGATGTTACCTATAAGGCTACCTTTTGAAATTTGCCAAAGAATCTATTAATATGATTTAAGTAGGTATTCTCATTGTCCCCATATTACTTGTTAGTTTAAAATTCTACAATAATTTAGAATCAAAATTAGGATTCCATTGTTAAAAAGTGCAAATCTTAAAAAAAGATCTAAATTAAAAATTATACCAATATATAATTATGTTGTAATTAGAATGATAAGACTATTATAGTAGGAACTTAGAATCTCCATTAATAGGTAGAAATATATTAAAAGTATAGATTCTTAATATATTAAATATGAATTAGAATTATTTTTCTTAAATATATAAAATTTAGATTATTAAAAAATCTTTTGATAGTGCTAATTTTAATAATATAATATTTTAAAATAAAAATAAAAATTCTATATAATATAATATTATATTCTTATTAAGTAATTTTATCTTATAAATAATAAATAAATATTTTCAATGCAAAATCCATATTATATTCTTCTTTGATACATGAATGTATTTAATATTTTTTAATAGTTATATAATCAATTATATAATTAATAATATAACTATTAAAGATAAATAATATTAATTAATCAATCAATTATATAATTAATAATATAATTTTTAAAAGAAAAAATTAATTACTAAACCATCATGTAAAAAACAATATTAAAAACATACATTTCTAACCAAAAATTTGTGCACGTTGTTTCTAACCAAGTATGATTTTGATATTCAATCCGTGTCCAACAAAAACAAAGAGCATCACATTTGTTCCAAACCTTTCCAACTTCCTTCAAACTTCACAACAACCTTCCACATTATTACCCTCTGCTATGCAATTGAGTGGGCAAATCTAAATCAATCCCTTTTTGATTTGTTTTTGCTTTATTGAATCTACATTCTGAAGAATCTATTCACTATCATGGTGCAATTGTGGGCATACAAAGAGCTCGAAATGCAACAAAAGCCAGCATTAGACGTGTAATGTACAAGCTAAATAAGAAGAAGCAGAAGCCAAGTGGGAATAAGTCCAACGCTTTCCTCGTAATCCTACACGCTCTACTCGCGACGCCCGCCGCGCTCTACACAGAGACCAGCAACGCAGAGAATGCGAGAAGAAGAATGAATCCCGTCGTGAAAGCACACATTCAATCAGTAATTAAAGGTTGGAAGGACCATGGACTTCAAGAGCTCGGGATCTAACATACAACACCAGTGCAGCTCAGGCAGCTCGTGCAGGCTTGAGCAATCAGTTGCGATGGAGAGGAGCTGGAGCTTACGGAGCGGACGGAACCTTGAGGGTAGAGGAGACTACCCGTCATTCAACTCCTTTTCCTTGGCCATGATGGATTCGTTGGCCTCTTCTTTCTTGTGTTTCTCCTTTTCGAGCAAGTAGAGGCGATCAGCCTCCGGCATGGAGGTCATGATGGCGCGGAGGCGGCTGCTGATGTCGTCTAGCCTCTCGTATATGATGTCGCTGGTGAACATACCCATGACAATGAAGGAGATGGTATCCCAGCTCTCGTATAGCGGCAGGAAGATGATCACGGCCGAGCCCACGGTTCCCCAGATGATGGCGATGGCCGCCCAGAAAGTGAAGTAGCCCTCGGAGAAAACTTTCGCTGGCAATGCGAAGATGGGCCAGATGATGACGATGAGGATGGTGAAGCCCACTCCCCATTTGATGATCCACGACCTGGCGTGCTTCAGCTTAGCCTCGCTGTACTCCTCCTCGGGCACGTCCGACGCGTCGAGCTCCACTATGGTGATGTGCTTGGTGGTGTCCCAACTGTAGTTCTGCGGCGCTAGGAAGCTCATGACGGCGTGAACAGCGCCTCCGGTGAGAATGGACACCAAGTTTCCGGCGAGCATGGGGGCGTTTCGACCCGTGGTGTCCAGGTTGACGCGCTTGTACATGACCGCGGTCACCACGAGCCATGTGATCACCCCCGCGAGCATTCCAATGATGGAGCCACAAATGGCGCCCTTGGCGTTCGCTTTTCTCCACAGGAGCAAGAAGGCCACGGGGATGACAGCGGACCCGATGAAGACACCCATGGCCAAGTACATCCAGCCCAAGGACACACCCGCCTTGTTCAGCACCACGGCCAACACGCCCATGAAACACCCGAACAACAACACGATCAATCTTGACACCCAGAGAATCTGATTGCCGGTGGCCTTGGGATTGACGTACGTGCGGTAGATATCATACGTGCAGAGCGACGAAAATGCGATCAGCTCCGACGATCCTGCGGACGTCACCGCCCTGCATTTACGGAAAAAATTGAAATCACATTCAGAATATTTCTTACGTAAATTAACACAAAGATGCGCCATGACGAGTAACATATGCTGCACTTACATGAAAAGCATAGTAAGAAGAAGGATGGCGCCGCTCTTCCCCAAGAGAGCAGTGGCTGTTGCAGGGGGTACGAGGCCATGGTTGGCCTCATCGGCGGTTAGGGGAAGACCTAGCGCTAGTGATCCAAGACCCAACGATGTAGCCAGAGAGAACGGCACCGCAAACCATACGAGTCCTCCCAGCAAGTAACCCTTGTGCGTGGAGGAAGGTCTTGCAGCGATAGCGCTCATCCAGTAGCCCTGCATCACACCATCCAAAACTCGTTTAACCTCAAGTTAGATGTGGAGTCACTCGCCGTTGTAGGAAATCTGAATGAGAAATTACGCTTTTCTGTGAGAGATCGTTTACATTGTCCACAAACACGGTGCCGAAGTTGCCAACTATGTTGATGATACCAAAGACCAGGCCTCCAGTGCTGAGCATAGTAAGGTATGAGCCTCCGTTGTTGCCTTTCACCGGCCCGCATGCCTGGGTATTGTGGTTGAGGGGTGCGGTGCAGTCTTGAATTGCCACTACATTGTGAAGCTTTGCGTACACATCCTGGGGGCTTCCAAGCTTCTCGCTCGTAACGTAGACCAAGAAGACGAACACCACGAGCACGACGTGCACTGCAATCGACCACAATCCACAAAAAAACCTGTTACAATCCGATGTCGACGATCACGTGGGCGACGATGAAAGACAATTTTGCTAGAAAACGGCGGATTAGTGACGAACGGGATGAGCTTACCAATAACTGAGTGCAGGTAACTAGCCAGAAAGGTGGCCTTGAGACCTCCGTGCAAGGTATACACGACCACTCCCAAGGGGATGAGGAAACTTGCGGCGTACAAGTTCATGCCTGTCAAAGCGTTAACCACAGCAGACCCTCCGAGAAGAAGCATGGCTGTCACGATGATGTTGGTGGCGAAGCAGAAGCAGAGGAAAACAATATGCGTGGCCGTACCCCATCTGGCCCGAATAATTTCGCAGATGGTGTGAGCTCCGGGCGCTTTTCGCTTGATTTCAATGGCCAAGACCCCGAACAGCAACACCTGCACGGTGGCGCCACTTGCGTACCAGAAGGGACCGCTTACTCCATACTGCCAGGCCACATTGGAACTCTGCAGAATCGTTGCAGCCCATGTCCACTGCGAAACAACCACAACCAGGGTCATGTCTGTCAGTGAACGGTTCTAAAATTTCTGAATCCTCATCAACGACTTTGAAGTTAATACCGACTAATGATCAGCGTTGCGAATCTTTGACCTACCTGAGAAACAATGACACTGGCGATCAGCCCAGTTTTGATGTTTCGTCCCGCGGTGTTGAACCACTCGGAATTATGCCGAGAGAAGATGAAGCGCTGCTCCAGCCACACCTGCACTTAAGGCAATCCACGGGACTGAGATTACATGCAAAAACACCGCTCTAGCAATATGATCGAGAAAGAAAACTGCAACTTTTTCTTCTTCCTCTCATTCTTCATCATCATAGTCGAAGTTGACGTGGAAATTGAAGACTCACCAGGAAAGACGTGACCAATGCGAAGAGAGCACCAAATCCCAAGACAACGGCATAGCCGATCCCCTGGGAGAGAAAGGGCTTCCCACCGAAGTAACTGTCTTGTCTGGAACACACACCGTTGGCAAAGGTGTAGTACTCCACGCCTGGTAAGTTAGCTGGACATCCAGTCGACGCCATCTCCACAAACCCCCCTCCGCCCTTCCTCCTGCATAGAGAGGTGCTTTCCGGCAGCTTGGTGCAACGCTGCAGGAATGGAGAAGACTCACTGCCTTAAACACTGTTTGCGTCGCTGATTTATACATAAGTGCAGCTGAATCTTCTCGGGACGAACGCTTAATTGGAAAGCTAGCAGCGGAGGGATATTTTTAGCAATCTCGACACACGTGCCAACAAAACGACGGAATGCCAGAGGATCAGGTCTTTTCTCAGCACTCCCTGGGCAACGAACTGATTCTTAGAATTGCAGCACAAAATGGGTGTTGCTGGCCTGCATGCCATGCTACAACTTGTTGGCCGCAGCAAAAAAGAATAATGACAATATTTCGGAGTTGGAATCTATGCGCGCACAACGAGCAAAATCCCTGGACGAAAAGTCGGCGGGAACCTTGCAACCCCTCAACTAGAGTTATCTTGCCAATTGCATTCATTGTGTGCAAATTAACAATTGCGCAGGCATCTCACTTTCCCCTTTCTTTCTGCACCGATTCGTGCCGCATCCCAGACTGTGAGGCTCTCTCTCGTCCTCTCCCTCTCCCTCTCTCGCTCTCCCCCACTGCCCCGGTTTCCACAAAAATTGATCTCCTCACGAGTATCACCCGAGCTGTGCAAGTCAATCAGGTGGGGCATAGCAAGAGAGTTATGCTCCCCTCCCACTTACACCAATTTCAGTTCTAAACGCAAGCTCCGAAGCGGCAGTCAACAAATCCTCCTCACTTTACTACAACCCCCTCCATCATTGCCCACATCGAAGATTATTCCGTGTTCAATTCCGCAACATACCCGTTCGATATTCGTCTCTAGGATGAGATACTCCCCGTTCACCTCTCAGATGGTGAACTATCTCGACAATGTAACCCGGATGGCTCAGTGTATCGAAACGGAGCATGACTTTTTCCCTCATTCGGCAAAGCATAGGAAATTCAGGATCGTGAGTTCCAAATTAAAAAAAAATGGAATCAAGATTCCTCCTGCGTTGCATCACCCGCGCATTTTCCTGGGATCAGTTAACCATTCCTCTACCAGAGATTTTTTATCCTTCGATACTGGAATGCAAGTGGATACGAGCAAGTTGGTCGTTACTTGCAGGTTTATTATAACTGCACCCAAGTTAAGGAAGTAAGTAACCGTACCCACCGCACCTGCATCGATGATCCTTGTTCCGGAACTTGGATTCGGGAATGAATATGTCACACCATGACGGTCGCACACATTTGACGTCAGTCGCTGAGCTTGGTGCTCATTCTAAATCGGAGCTCTAAATTGCCCGCAATGCATCAGTCACCTGACAGCGGATCCAGGAACCAGCCAAAACTCTCGTTCAAATCTCGCAGGTTTTTTGACCATGTGCACTTTCCCTCTCTCAAATCGTGAAGATTCTGAATAATGTAGCAGATAATTGAGCCTGATTTGTGCGTCAACCATAGAAAGTCATCTCCTTTTACCAAATGTTACACCACCATCAGGCGTATCCATTTCCTAATCTTACTCGTTCCTATCTTTAGTTACACCGGAATATGAAGCAAAAATTATTTTTTTAACAGTCTTGGTATTGAAAAACAGGAATTCTGAATTAGATTCGGCATGATAATCTAAAATATATCCGTCGTATTTGGAACCAAAATTCGATGTGAGAAGGGATCTGCACCAAGGTAACAAGGTCAATACAAAGATGCAGTTTATTGGTGGCTTTCACACGACAAAGTAAAGACTCTTTTAAAAATTCAAAAAAGAAAACCAACTTCCTGCAGTGAAGATTACATGGAGGACAACAGTAATTCTAACAAGATAGAAACGGTTCAAATCATGGCAATATGGCTCGGCACTACGACACTGGAATTGAATGGTGATGTCATGTCAAATGGAGCCGTTTGACCGGAGTTATAGAGATGTAAGTCCAGATTCTACGTCGCCAAGTCGGGGAATTTCTTCCGAGAATTAACGACACATGTCCTGAGTTCCTTCTTAGACCAGGATCTATACAGCTGTCGTAAATTAGATGCACTCTTCTCCGAAGTATGAACGACGAAGGGAAAACTAAAGATCCTGCTGTAGAACAGGTTGGAGACTAGCAGGTGTGCCGAAGATCGTCTTCTAAAAACTCCACTTTTTCCACATTCCTTCTCGTCTCCACTTCGGCGATTCCTGTGTCGAAGATCGAGCTTCTCATCTTCCTGAACTGTAGGGAACAAAGCCGAAACCCAACCGACATGTGGCGCAGTTCGCTATGTTGAAATGAAGTGAGAATCTGCTTCATGTCTTCAGGTGCATCGCCGACCGTTGCTACTTGAATTGAGATCGTCTATGATAAGAACCCACTTGTGTATCTTGCACAATATTATGAATCTGTGGACCAAAAATGTGGAGACAGATGCATTGTGGTGGAAAGATTGGAGAAAGCAAATCGTCCTGTGTTTGTCTTTGTCAGCCTATCTGTGAGTTGGTGTCCTTTCAACAACAATCTGGTGGGCTAGTAACCAAGTTTACTAATACGAATGGACTTTTATTTGTTTCATTCTGGAACTGCAATAAACCAATTCATAACCTCCTATTTTTTTTTCATTTTTGTTGATTGTAGTTTTTGCAGCAATACATTTTGTTCTGTTGTGAATCGCAAGAAATGAGGTAGGATTTTGTTATTTTTCAAACAGTTTTTGGTGCTACCTGGGATTTGATACCTTCTGAGTGGAAGCCATGATGCTTCTGATCTATCCGAGGATTATTTTATTGTTGCTGTTACCAAAATTTACCGTGGAATAACTGCAGTTATTTCCGAGTTTTATTCTTGAATTTTGGCATGAGTTAAATTTTTAAAAATAGGGGACCTCTGTTGAATGTTTACAACCTTTCCCATTCTTTTTCCACAATAAATCAACAATGTTTTTACTTTGCTTCCGTCTTTCCTACAATGCATGAGACTTTTTCCTATGGCTTATGCCACCTTGCAAAATAATTGTCTATTTTTATATTTTCATGGACATCCTTTTAACTGCACCTTTTGTTTTGTTCCCAAGATAATGTTTTTAAATCTATTGTACGACCCTTAGATCAATGCCGAAATTCCAACTGAATAACATGTATGGCGTTAAAGTTTTCAAATCTGACTGAAATGGAAATATCTAGAAATGGAGTTGCAAACCTTTTCAATCGCACTGCTAGATTCATTTATCCTACGCTCCCTCCAGTAATTTGCCTTCATCCATGGATCTTCAATGCAAGAGATTGTTGTGGGTTAAGAAACCAGATGCTAAATAAGTGATCTTACCCATCACAGCGATTTAAATCATACATTTCAACATGTGAAGAAAGATCCTTCCAGAACTCATGTTTGTGAACATAATTCATTGCACTACGACGTGTGCACTAGGACCAGTTGGATTAGGTCCATTCATGTTCATCGGGCACTGTGGATTGGGGAACTTCGCACATCAATAAGTCTGAATGTTGCACATTGTTCAATTGTGGTTAGAGAGAAGAGTTAATTCTCCATACCACATTCAGTCAGATATTCTCCACAGATATCATGTGGTTTAGGTACATGAAAATGTTGGATTGGTTACAGAATTAGTGCCATTTCACAACATCATGGTGACATACAACCTCAAGACAGAAGGCAATAGCGCTAGGACTTGGCTTTACAAGCGCCAAGTGCCGGGTGCGACTACGCTTACTCACTGTGAAGAAAAAACGTCAGATTGGTTACACACAAAAGTCGAGTGGTAAATGATATTTCTGACCACTGCAAGTTTTCTATTTAGATACGTCGGGATGCACATCCTGAACGAAAGTGTCGGTGGATGTCCGACCATGATATATACTGCTGGGAAGGTGGCGACTGCATCAATAGTGATTGAACAAATCTATCACTACCAAGATCAGACTGAAATGCGAATAGTGACAGTGGAAACACCATCCCATTCAATCTTTTTTCAACTCGACAATTTTTAACCTGTGAAAATATGTAACTCTGCCCAGCACATGATAAACCGTCTGTGAAAAGTTCTTGCACAGCAATCAAAACACAGAATAGCAACCTCACAAAAAGTGACGCTATTCCAATCAACGTAGAAGATAGTAGTGAGAAACATACATCATCACATTCACCATTAATCCCAGGACAAGGGAGAGAATAAATCCAATGCTACTGTTAGAAGTTTATCTCAATTCACAAGCACTGTGAGAGGAAGGATGCTATATTATAATGCTCATAGCACCAGAAGTAGTACAATATGATACTGGATTAAACATCAGAGATGGTAACCTCAACCTCAACACCAGGCTCAATAGTGATAGAAGTGATCTGCTTAACCACTTCAGAAGGGCTGTGCAGATCGATCACACGCTTGTGCACACGCAATTCAAACCTGTCCCATGTGTTGGTACCTGAATAACAAACGGATCTTTCAGTACGACACGCATCAAAATTTGAATTACAGCTTCAAAAATATGAACATTTCTGTGTAGACCAGACGTAGGCATTCCTTTTCATGATTTATCCTACTTCTGGCGGTCTTCCATGCAACTATTATCTTGCTCCCACATCAATGACGCATCTGGAAATATTACGTCGGTGGTAATAGAATGACATACGAGTGCGATATCACTCACATGTTAACATCCTAGTGAGACTGGTGGTTTAGGGACTGACAAAATCTTTTACACCCCGACCATAATATCTCATATGATGATAGTAGCCAGCGAGTCAATTGAAAAATAATTATTAATTGATGTTTTTAAATAGACAGCGACAATAGACAATTACTGAATTAATCAACATACCTTCTCCACAAGGAGACTTCCTAGTGGTAATGTGCAGCACCTTCGTAGGCATACGCACTGGTCCCTTCACTTTGAGCCTCTTGTCCTTAGCACCCTTGATCAAGTCGGCGCACACTATATCCAAACACGACGTCAGAAACACAGTCTGGAAGGAAAAAAATATAAAATAAAAAATAACCCCAAAACCTTCTGAAGGCAATCGTCGCCCATACGCCTTAGAGTACCCTTCCATAAACCCTAAACATCGACTTAAGTTAACAAATTGCACCAGTGCATAGCATAACACCGACAACAGCGAGCGTTAGCGTAGGATTACATCAGCACAAGATGACTTACCCTTCTCGAGGTTCTTAACGTTCTTGGAGGAAAGAGTGATCCGGATGCGGTGGACGGTCTCAATAGCCTCTTCCACTCCGGCCTTTCCAGGTTTCATTGGCGTCGCCATTCTATACAATACAAAACTCAATCAAGAAGTAAGCGAAACCGCGACGACGAGACATATTCGGCCACTATACAAGCACCGTACAGACGATTCAGTGCTCACTAGGAATTTTCTTCCTAACATCCGCTCCTTAAGCCATAAAAAGGTGTAAGGAGAGAAAGGAAAAAAAAGCAAGTAAGTAATACATTACTGCAAGAAGCTACAGATACAGGAGGCAAGGAGGCACCTGAGAGATTGATCGCAAAACCGCCCGAGACAGACACCAGCAGAGAGCCGGCCGCTTGCTGAGGGGTTTAGAGACGACTGAAGATGGCGAGAGGATCCTTGGTGCCGAGCAGCCTCGGTTTTGTTGGCTTTGGCCCTATTAGGTCTGGAATTCCCGAACCTCCGGAAAATTAGGATTGGAGCTCTCCAAGCCACATTCGCGCAGGGTTGGAGGAGCCTGAGGCACACTGCATCAAATCCGCGAGTGTTGAAACGAAAAGTGTGTGTAAAGGAATATGAATCTTTAAAGAAAAAGAAAACTGGACTCACGCTAAGAGTTATTTTGAAGATACTTAGAGCTGTTGTCCCACCGTGTCTTATATTCTTTAATTATTTTGAGTTTTTTTAATGTATTCTTCAAAATTTTAAAACTCATATAAAAAGAAAATCATGTAAGAGATTTTGTTTTAAAAATATGTACATGTTGATATTTTTTCTTTAGAAAAATGAGTTTAAAAAAAATATAAACTCAAAGATTTTTAAAATTATAGATGTATGTATGGTATGTATGTATAGTCTTGGAATACATGAGGAATTGTGTATCAAAAAACCTTATGTAAGATGAGCTACCATGTCTTAAATTGACATGTAAATGCTGGTATTAGTTTTATTAATGATCTTAAAACATAAAATAAATGTATTACAATTCTAAAATAATATTATCAACATAAAACTGGTCATTTAAAATATTTTTAAAGTAAAATAAATTGAATCTATAAAAGATATTATCAGGTATATAGATATGGATACACACACATATCCATACATCAACATCTTTTAATTTACTGTATTTTCAATTAAAAGGATACATGTTTAAGGGTAAATTTGAAAAAATAAAACTATTAAAATTGAAACAAAAAATTAACTGATTCTTAGAACAAGTATTAACATTTCCCAAGAAAATTGAAGTATATATTAGATTGATTCAGAATGCACTGAATTTAAATATATTCAAATACAAGACATTACTATTACTGTGCTTTTAAAGCTTATAACAAAAATAACTATATGTACACATGTAACTTGTTGACAAACCAAATGAATATCGATTGTTTCATTAAATGACTTTTATCCAATTCTCGTTAGTGATTTATATGTAAAAAATCTATACTTGATTTTTTGTATGGATCTATTTTCTTAAAAAATCAGTAATTTTTTATATTCACGACTCTTTCTTTTTTCTTTGTCAAATTTTATTTGCAGTTAGTTTATGTATTTTTTTTAACAATACTTAAAACAAATACGAATACTATTGTAGCAACTTTTATTGATGTTATTAAACTTTTACAAATGAATATAAATTATTTTTTCCAATACACTAGAAATGAAAAAAAGAATAATAATAGAGTATGTTGATCTTTTGTGAACTACACATGAAATTCGTAAACATATTGTTTACACCACAGATCTATAAATCAAGGCCTGATACAACACAATCAATTCTATTAGTTTTCATATAATTTGCTCAAAAACAAACTTTTTATTGTGTTTTCACTCCAACTCAAGATACTGTAAGAGGACTTTCAAAAATAAGTAAAAAACAATACAATTATTGTTTAAGATAGCATAAATATGTAAAATTTATCCATTTTTTTCTCTCTCTATATATAATTGTATTTGTATTTTATTTTTACTCTTTTTAAATTTTACTCAACTAAATATAATTTTCTTATTTAAATTTAAATTTTTTTATATATAAGTATTGGAGAAAGTATGTTCTTTTAGACATATATGTATTCTGAAAAAAAAATTGTTGAAAATTTAAAAGAAATAATACATGAAAATTCAACATTAGTTTGTAAAAAAATATGTAATTTTATTTATAAGTTTGTCTTGTTGCTTGTGATTTTTTCAGTTATATCAAATCCTATAAAACAATGAACATGTTATTCATTCTAAGACCTCTCAAATCTCTTCAACAAACTTTCTTTTTAATCTTTACTTTTGTTTGAAGGTTTGTGGTTGTGTGTGTATGTATGTATGTATATGTATATATATATATATATAGGCATATAATCAACATGAAAATTTCTTCACACTTAGATTTAATTATAAATTTAGAAATCACATGTAAAAACTCAAATTTTATTTTTCTTGAAATTTACAATCCCTTTAGTTATTTATTCATTTTTAACCACTTAAAATTTTAATTATTCAAATTATCACTTTTTTATTATATATATATATATATATATATATATATCATTAAAATGATATATTAAAAAATAATATATTAATAAAAAAAACCTATTAAACTATATTATATATATATATATATATATATATTGTTTCTCTCAATAATTAATCTCCTAAAAACTAATAATCTCCAATAATTAATCTCCTAAAAACTAATAATCTCCAATAATTAATCCCCTAAAAACTAATAAATTCCAATAATTAATCAAAGTTTTGGAAATCAATTTTGGTCTATAGTGCATAATTAATAACTTCTCATTTCTAATACTTAATTGATTTTGCATTGAATTTTATTAATTAACAAAGATAATTAACAGAGACCATATGACCAACAAGGCCATGTGGTTATACATTGTCATAGTAGAAAGAATTTGACTCAAAAAAGCACTGAGCTTTTGGCTACCATTAATTATTCAACTAAAATCCAAATATAACAAAACCCCCAAATTTATATAAAAGATTTCTTTATAGGGCTATTACACCCAATATATAAGTCTTATTTCCTCAAAACACTCAAAATATAACAAATACTCTAAACCCTCATTCCTCCATATAGAGGGAATTTTTTCCAAACTTCAATAATCCATAAATTTTAATCTAACAATCCAAATCCATTCAAAATTTATAAGAAGTATTGATTTATTCTTAATAACTACCACCACAAATTTCAACCATTGATTTGTTACCAATCTTTAGATATTACAAAAATCCTAACAATAGCTTTAAACCCTTGTTTACAAACACCTATGTACTAAAATTCTTCATATCTCACAAACTAAAAGTCCAAATGCTATGAAACTTTAATAGATAGCTTTTTAACATAATAATACATCTTTTTAGAAGTTTTTAGACAAAAATTCATTTGAAAGCTCAAGATATGGCAAAAACCATCACTATCAATAAAACGGCCTATTTATTGCTTTGGAATTTGATCTGCTATCTTTGACTCTCAATATCTCCTTCTTTAGGGCTCCAAATGTAGTAATTCTTCCACATCAGGTGTAGATCTTGAAATCATCTCTCTAATTGCACTTCCCAATTTCCAAAAGCTCTCATACAACTCCTTGTATCCTCAAAAGAGTGATAGTAGGTACAATTTGTACACCTTAATTTCAAGCGCCTACTCCTCCCTCATAAAAACTCCAAATCTCTTAATTCTTATACCAAAATTATAGTACAAAAAACAAGCTTTCTAACCCTAGTCTCTGATTTTTGAATGCTCTTCTTGAAGTTGCCAAAATTCTTGTTCTTGTTACAAGTAGCCTCCTCAAAACCTAATGGAAATGACTATTGACCAATAGGAATGAAGAGCTTCACCCCTTGCCTTCATTCATCCATTCTTTACTTTCATCCTTCCAAATAAGCCTCTTAGTAGTTTAGTTCTTCATCTTTGGTCCCCAATCTCCTCTCAAGGCTTCATACTAAATATTTAGGTTCTATATAATTTAAATGCCATATCTAAACTAAGTTTAAAAAAATAAAAATAAAAATAAAACCAAAACCAAAACTAAAACCAAAACCAAAATAAAGTTTCTTATTTCAACTCCTTTAAATACTTTACTGACCATTCTAATACATATTAGAATTTATAAATATATTTTATATTTTGACTAATTTTTATATATTATAAACAATTACAGTATGACAACATGATTGGACAAGGTAAGGTCATGTGGCTGCTAGGCAAGATAAGGTCATGGAAGCAAGCAGCCTAGATTGTAGGGCCTTGGTAAGAGCGATTTCTATTTTGCCTCCATCGTGCCATATTTGATGATTAATAACCTCTAATAATCAATATTTTTTTTTTATAATGGATGATATTATTTAATGGGAGAATACTATATATATATATATATATATATGTATCATATTTATTTTTTTAATTGCTTTTTTAGATCTAGAAATCTATACAAAAGATTTTACAACCATAAAAGTTTTTTAATTATTGAACATAACAATAACAATTCAAACATTTATACTATTATAACTAGTGGTAATATTAATAAAAATATTTATAAAAGCATATCATAATTAAAAAGCAAGTTGTTTTAAAAATTGTTTTAGATTTATTTTTAAAACACAGTTTATAATAGTATATAAATCATTAATCTGTAAATCATTGACCACAAGAATTAACAAAGGTTAATTTAACTTGATCATCAAGCTATCTATTAACAATAGTTCAAAATTATTGTTTGTTGGTTATAAAAACATATTTTGGACCTATCCATTCACATATGACCCCTTCCACTCATCATCTCTTTATCTTGTGCAAAAGCTTGTGCCATCTTCAGAGAAAATAACCATAGACACATTACATAAACAGACACATATTGTATATATCCATGCCATTGAGCTCCAAAGCAAAACCTCAAAAGTAAAAGGAAACCAAGCAAAAGAGAAAGTGAAGAAGCTTGTGCTCTCTCATCACCGACACTTGTGCTTACTGTCGCTGGTTCCTACTCATCGCCATCTTACAAATCAACGATAAAGCGAACTTCATCCAGAAGACGTTCATCATCACCCTTCCTCGTTCATCCTCCAAGGTGATCAACGAGACGCAAATAGCAGACTCTGACGAACGAACACATCCATTTATTTTCATCCCAACGCAGTTATTTATTCATCCACATGGGTTTTAGCTCCTCGGCGATGGAAGCTTGGAGCAGAGCAAAAGAGCTTGTGGATGCAGAGCAGGCTTCTGTCGCGATTGCCGCAGCAGCAATTTGCGAGAGCCGGTGAGCTGGAGTCTGACCAGGAAAGAGAGACAGAGAGAAGAGCTTCTCTTCGAGGGTCGACATGAGACGAGCGGTGTTGCAGCGCCTCTCGCGCTATGCGATTCGACCTAGGCCTGTCAATGCATTGTCGAGTTTTGCCGCTTCGGAGAAGGTTTGTCCTGGCATTCGTAGGGATTCTGGATAGCAGATGCACTTGGTGGGGGTGGTTGTTTTTTAATTTAGCACCTGGAGGTGGAGATGCGTCCGATTTCGATACCGGTTGGGTGGTTCGCTTCCTTGGTCGGAAGTTGTGTGGGTTTCCAAGAGTGAGGAATTGAGAGATGGGTTGGTTCATGAGGCTGTTTTTGGGATTTTGTTTTAGGGCGAATCGGTTTTTTAGATGCTTGAAGGGCCGGAATGCTGTAGAGTTCTCATAATGATGTTCCAGGTTTGGGGTTTTGTAAATTTGGGGTTTAGGGTTTTTCGCGGTTTGTTCTGAAGATCCGATTCCGAAACTATGATGAATTGTGGCTCTGTCTATCATTCCCCATTTCCTATTAAAATGAGGGTTTTCGGTCTTGTTTTGCAGTTAATATGTAGAATTTCAATTCAATTATCTGCGTATTTTAGTTTTAATCGTAAGTTTTCAACCGTCGATGTTTGGGCATGCTGTCCTCTGTATGCATTGATTCGCATGATTTCATTTTTTGGCAGTTAACCAACTCAAGTTCATCAGCTTGGGATTCAGTGAACGTCGCATTCTCGAGGTTTGACCAGCCTGCTCCTAGTTGCAACTCATTTTCTGCATTGTAGCCGTGCTTGTGGCAGATTTTTTTTTGTGTGTCTGTGAATACGCTTTAGTCTCTAATTACGATCACCTTTTTGTGAGATATTTTGGGAGTTAAGGAAACTTCTATCACATCTGGGTTGCGGATTTATGTTATTTCTTTTCAACTCATTCAAGCAGGAACGATTTCACAACGTTCGGTGCCCAGCAGAACTACTCTTCCAGTCAGAATGCAGCAGTCTATGACTCGCGTAATTATGCTAATACCATTCATGAGTACAACAAGGTACTAGAAGAGCTCAATTACAACAAGCGGTAAGTGTTGTTTTTAATACCTTCTTCAAAATATCGCCTTTGTGCAGCATCTTAGCTACTTATTCGACCACGGTAGCTCAAGGAAATTCATTAGAGTGCTGTGACTTGGTGAATGTCTGCAGGTCATATTTGATGCGGGATGTGTACGAAGACATGCAGTTGGATGGTGTTCGGCCTATTCGAAACACCTTCCATATTCTTATCACTGGTTGTATGAAAGGTCAAAGGCTGCAGGATGCGATGTACTTTTTTGGTGAAATGAAAGCTATGGGGCTTGCACCTGATGTAAGTGCAGGTTTCTTCTGCATAGTGTACTGTTTGTCTTTAAAAGATCTCAATTGCATTATGCGTTTTTTCCGGGGCCCGTTAAGTTCTATTAGAATTCAATCCAAGTGCATAACCAGATATAGCGGGTGAACCCGTGCATATTTATTACTGCCGCTACAAGTAAAAACTTGTGGTTTTGTTCAGATTGTGCTTTATAACTGTATCATCTCAACATGTGGACAAGCAAATCAAATCGAACGTGCTTTCCAGGTACATCAATCACTATGAAGTGGTTTTAGAGAATTTTCAACATGAATCCTACTGAGAGTCGCATTTTGCATTCAGTTTTGGAATATCACTCTTGAAATGCTTACATAGGGCTGTCCACAAGTTCGCTTTTCGAAGTTTGGATGTTACTCCTGGCAGTGCACTTATCCTTTGAAACCTGCCTTTTTTTAATGATTGGTTATAAAAGGTGGCAGCAGAGATGGAGTCAAACGGGATGAAGCCAACTCACCGCACATTCCTCGCACTTCTCAATGCATGTGGCACAGCTGGCCGTGTAGAAGAAGCGTATGTTTCTTCACTGTACACACTCGTTTAGACATATCTTGCTAGCGCGTCGAGATTACTATTTTTTTTTTTTTTTTTTTTTTTTTTTTTTTCTCTCCTTTTAGAGGGTCTTTTAAATACTACACAAGGAAGTTCCTATCCTCCATCTGTTTTTGGTGCATCTCCACCGTAAAGATCATTTTCCTGTAGCTCTAGTGAATTTAGCAAAGATAGGTGTCCTTTGATCTAGTGGTGCCGCAGTTGATTTTCTGTGTAGAACCTTTTTGTACTGGCTTCATATGGTATTGTGGCTTTGTTCTGCAGCAACGGTATTGTGCAAAGGATGGCAGCTTTTGGTTTGACCTTGAACAGTTCATGCTATTCTGCACTTATTCAAGCTCATAAGAACCACCGCCCTATCAATCATTTGACATTCCAAAAGGTTAGCATGATATACTTCACCTTTTTAATTTACTTATTTATTTAACTAATTAAATAATTTTCTTTCTTTCAATCAATCAACTCATATCAGGTCATGTTTCCCCTTCTATATGTTTGCGTGTTTTCATCTATCTGGTTCAAGAGGTTCAATTTGCCTATGTTGCAAGAACATTTATTGATCCTCGTGTATGCATTAGATCTGCTAATAGTAAATCATGCTATGTTTGCAGATATTTGAACTCCTGGAGCAGTCGAAAGGTTCTGACACACTTCCAGGTGAAGGTGAAAGTCGGGATGATTTTGAAGAGGAGCTGGCAAATCTTGTAACAGGAGGAGGTCTTCAGCCTACTCGCAGCTTTGTGAATCGTGGACTTAATGTTTACCAGTCTGCATTGCGGGCTTGCGGCGATCTGGGAAATATTGAGGTTGGTGATTGCGAAATTATGAGCTGAGTGAGATCAGTTGTTTTTAATTTGAATTTTTGAAAAAAATTGATTTGTATGAAAGAGCCTCAATTTTGTCAAATTACAGCTTTGAGATTTCTTATTCATTTCGTGTTACCTGAAGTTTAACTTTATTCAGACGCTGAAAGTGCCATACTCATCAGCCTACTTGAATATGGTGGCGGCTGGTTGCAGGCAGTGGAGAAGATTATTGGAATGATGAAACAGGATAATCTCCAACTCGATGCCATTACCATTACTGAACTTGTCAAGTTAGTGAATTCATGAAGTTATATGTCAGTTTTTGATATTAGAGTGACTATTTTATCCTTTTCCTTTTTTGATTGCTTTTGCCTGCACAACTGAAACTAACACCAAGAGGTGGTTTTCCTTTTAAGGGCTTATATTGGACGTGGTCAAATGGAAAAAGCTATGCAAGTTGTGGAGGATTACATTGAGAGTGGCAAGAATCCATCGTTAAGTCTTTACATTGTAAGAGGACTCCTCTTGCATCTAATCCTTGTATTTTACTATTTTAGACTTTGTAAGCCTAGATATGTTTTAGAAAACGTAAAAAGTTCCTCGTTGTGGCCTCGTTTACTTTTGGTTGTCATATCTTAGGGCAACATCGAAGATTGTTTTTTTAAAGTTACAAACAACCTTGTGCGCTTACTCTACTTGTCTGGTCGTGGCAGACACTCATTGAAAGCTGCCTTCAACGGCGCAATGTAGCAAATATGGCAGCTGCTAAAAAGCTTCTGGTGCGTGTGTACAACTGCAACTTCTAGGTTGCGTCCGCATTGTTGTCGGTGCATTTTCATTCTGATTGGAAGGATGGACTTGATTATTTATGTTTCTGTTTTGTCTTACTCAGGATCAAATGGATGAAAGGGGCTTTTTCTTGAACACGAGCATTGGATCCAGCTTCCTTTACCTTGCTTCATTGGATACAGTACGCACAATTTTTCTCTACCACTTTTTCATACCTTTTCTGATGGAAGTTAGGTGAGTGCCAGTTAGGTTACAAAATGGATGTCTGATTCTTTGTTCCATTGTTTCAGGCAGGAGACTATTCCACTGCAAATACCATATGGGACATGATGCAGAAGCGGAATATACGACCCTCTGTCAAATCCCTCACATCCTACAGCAGTGGCTTGCAGGTTAGTCTGAACACCTCATTTTATTTTATGTTTATTTGATGCATTCTAAATATTTTCTTTCTATTCTTGTGTTCACCGCTTACACTACTTGGACTTCTACATCAAAAGTATATTTTTTTGTCCATACCAATAAATTATATTTCATTTCATATTACCATGATATACTGTAATGTGCAGGTAAAAAAAGTCCCTGAAGATGATCCCCGGTTAGCATCTACTAAAGGTATCATTGCAAGAGTACAAAAGAGGAACAATTGGATTCGTGGAGTCCAAACCGAGTCAGCAAAAGAAGCTGATCAAGAGCAAGAACATGGAGAAGACGTTCTCCATGAACATATTATGCAAGATGATGTTGCTTCAGATGATCAACACATGGAGTCTGTTACTACAGACAGCGATACTGAAGAGCCACGTAAGGAGCCTGTTACAGCTTGATAGTCTTCTCTTGCGGGCAACAAGATATTTGATTGTCTGACCAGAACAGGATTGCATCCTTGTTTCGCTCAACATTTGAAACAATGAAGAGGATGTGGATGTATCAGCAGTTCAACTTTGGTTTTCACGCCTTCTATGCAAGTAGGTGACTTTTCCAGGTTTACTCCCTCACCTATTCTTCGATTTTTCAGCCAATCCTCGTAGTGTTCACAAGTGCATATGAAATCACCGTAACGTGGGTTTCAGACCAGCCAGCAGGCAAGCAATTTACGACTTAGTACTGATGTTGAATGTGATGGAACACAGTATGTAGGGCTCGGCTACGCCTCTAAAATTAGTGTAGGGACTGTCAGTCTTGCATAATTGATTCACATGTAACACCAGGTTTGAACTACTCGGTGAAATTCAAGGATATCTTGTTACATAATACTTTTACCATGTGCGATGCTTTGCATCATATCCCCCTTTTACTGGTACTGCTTTAGCCATCAGAGACAAAGTTTTGAAACCCAATGCGGTCTATCCCTTCCTACTGAAGTATGAACTTTTGCATCAGAAGTCTCGACTTGATATACGTTACTAGCTAGAGTTCTCTGACAGTATCCAAGCGCGGATCATGAAGTAAGCATGTCTACAGTAACTGAGATAGTTTTTGTTGTTTTATTATTTATTTATATATATTAAAATATTGAAATAGAAATTCCAAAACTACACAAGAACTAAAAATGTGTGGTAGAACCATGCCTTGTGTACATTTTTTTCCCCTTGAGATAAGAGATAAATATAAGACACCCTTGGTTTTATACATATCTTGTTTTAGTAGGATTATTTGTTGAGAGAGGCCTTAGACCTTGCTTCAAGAAACACAAATGTATATTATTCAACAAAAGTCATTATTCTATAATAGCAAAAGATTGTGGAATAGGAAAGATGTTAAGAATATTAACTTGTTAACTAATAACTACAATTGTACACATTCTTGTAATTTTAGTACAAAATAATTTATAAAGTACATCATAGCTGTACCAGATATGACAAATTGTAAGAATTTTTTTGAAAAAAGTAAAATTGTAAAAATCTTTAAAATATTATTATACAACAAAAACTAGAATTATTAAGCAAATTTTTTGGACAACTAATTTTATGGTGATTAAAAAAAAGTTTCAAAAAGTACTACTATTTTTCACTTAAAGAACACAAAGATGGAATAAGAACATATACAATAAGAAGGGTATTAAAAATAATCAAGTGTCAAAATCCATGTTGAATCATTTTCTAATGTGTACTAGTAATTTACTAAATCATAAATATCCACAAAAGATTTTGATGACTTTCTAAAAATATTAGCCAATTTAAAAATTCAACTTTATATTATATTTCTATCTTAGAATTATTTTATTCATTTTGGTTTTTATTTATTCTTAGTAAAACCTACAAAAAAAAAAATTCAATTAAAAAAAAAGATAATATGGTAGCCAAAAATAAAGATCTTTACCACAAGGCTATTCAAATGGGAAGTAGTTCACTAATAAAAGTAATAAACAACAACATAACAATCCAATGTATCTCATCAAAAAGACTTCAAAGGCTATCAATACAATTTAAAGAAAAAAAATTACTAAAATAAATATCTAAATTGTTTAAAGTCTAATATTAGAAAAAATCTTACTTTGACTAATCTTTTGCACAATTATTACTAAATTAATTAGTTCAATTGAATAGATTTCTTTTATAAAATCCTTTGTTCTTTTACTTTTCGCAAAAATTAATTCTCATTGTAAATGGAAAGAGGAAATGAAATCTAAAAAACTCATAATATTAATAAAATAGATAATTTGTGCAAAGTATCTTATGGCATAAATTTAATGAGAATACAATGGACCCATAAAATTATGTGAAGTAGAAACAAAAAAAAATTAAACTTAAATTTAAAATTTAAAAAAAAATTGAAATAAGATTGGCAACACATGGTTTCTAATTAATTATTAATAAGATATCTTATTAGAAACCATGTGTTGCCAATCTTATTTCAATTTTTTTTAATATTTTAATATATAATTTAATTATATTCTAATTAATTATATTCTAATTAATTATTATAATTTTTTTTAAAATAAATATCTTATTAATTATTTTTTCTCAAAAAAAAATAAAAAAACAAAAAAATAAAAACAATCATAATATTTATTGCTAGCAAAAATTGATCTTTAATGTATGTAGATACAAAATCAATTCTTAAAAAATAAATACTTAAAAAATAATAGTTTATAGAAGTTTTTACATATTTTAAAGACCAAAACACTGTATATATATATATATATATATATATATATATATAATTAAAAAAATCTATGTACACATTAAAGTAATATTTAAAATACAATTTAATTAAACCAATAAAATTTTCAATTACAAATAACTCTTATTGATCAAAATATATTATAATCTTTTATGTATAAAAGTATTTCATAGATTTATACATTAATTTAAAAAAATTTATATACATTAAAGCATTTAATGTATATAAATTTAATAGATTATTTTTAATACTTAAAATCAATTATTTAATTAAATTAAGGATATACTTGACTTTCAATACTTTCAATAAAGGTATATCCTTAATTTAATTAAATAATTACAAATAAGACATCATTAAATAAGACATAAAGAAATAAGACATCATTAAATAAAATTCAAAGGCAAGATAATAATTACATCATCTGTAAATGCCAAAAAAGAAAATCTTGTAAACAATAATTAAGATACTACTTGGCCATATATCCTATTAATGGTGATACATAAAATAACATAATAAAATGTCATCATAATATTTTGTAACCAAATTATATTTAAGATTATAAAAAGTTAAATATAAAATATTTAAATAACATATTGATGATTTATAATAACTATATCTTTTCATACCTTTATTTTATTAAAATTATACTAAAAATAGTCATATATATATATATATATATATATATATATGATATTCTTAAAATATAGATTAACTAATTTTAAATTAAATCTACACTTATATATTTTATCAAACTAATAAATTTTATAATTTGATAATTATTTAAAAAAAAAAAAAAAAAAAAAAAAAATTATGTTATGATTATCATTCAAACTATTCTGAAAAAGTCTTTAAGTTATTGTCTAATTTCTTGAGTTAGTTTTATGTGACTAATTTTTGCCAACCATAGGAATCTTTTCAAATCATATTGAAATTAAATTTTCTAAACTAAGCTTGGAATATAAGATTACCAACTTGAAGTATTGTGCCACCATTATATTTTATTAAAATAGATTAGGTCACTTTTTTATACTTTAGCTTTTATTTTTAATAAGGCCTTTGAATAAGTAACAATCTTTAACAATAACCATTACAAGTTCATTCACTTTAAAAGGTCAACATCCTTATTGATCTTGGTGTTCTAATTTTTTTTAAGAAACCATTATAGAAGCAACTTGCAACTTGGATAGTTGGTCCACAATCCTCTTGGTTTTTATGAATCTTCTACATGGCTTTTTTATAAGCTAGTATACATCAAGGCAAAATTGAGAATATTCTTATTTTTATCAACTCCATTTTTATATTTTAGACTTAGTTTAAGACTATTTAGATTTCTTTATTGGCCAATAGCTATTCCAATTCCTTTCTATCTTATAATTATTCTTCTTCTTTTTTAGCTGTATATGAATATATACTTTTATAAAAAGCTTTGTTAGATTTATATTTATAATATTTGATTTTATGATCTTTTTGCTATTAATGTATATTAAAATTTTAAGTTTTTATATTTAAAAAAAAAAGAAAAAAAGAAAAAAAGATAATTTTTTAAATTAGCAAACAACTTCTTTTTTCTTAGCTCAAAAATCACTATATGTAGATTCCATTTGAATTAGTCTTTACTTTTTAAAAAAGACAAATATATTTTTAATATAAATTATTAAAAATTTAATATTTTTTTGATAGAAAATTAAAATTTCTAAATATTAAATATAATTAAAGTATTACGTAGTCTAAAAATTATCACAAAAAACTATAATAACTATATCTAATTTAAAATATATTTTTTCTTATTCTCATTGGTAATCTTTATCTAATAATATTCCAATAAAAAATCGATTTTAATAAAATGATTATTTTTGTTTAACCAATGAAAGAAGTCATTGATTCTTATACTATATTTTTTATTTTATTGAATAATAATCTTATCGAAGATTTAATAATCAATGTATATCTTTGATTTTTCTATCTTTTTCTTTTACAAATAACATTTGAATATAAAACATAGATTGGTGGCTTAATGTATTCTTTTTAGCAACTAATTAAATTTTTGTTAAGTTTGGTTTGTTCTATTTGATTCAAAATATATAAAATGTGTATTGCTTGCTTAGCTTTGGATATTAAGTCAATTTTATGACTAAATTTTTTATTCAATATAAATTATTTTGTGAGTTTATTTATTAAAATGTATCTAAATTCCTCAAACAACTTAGATTCTTGAAACAACAAGAAATAAAATAAAAAATTTAGACTATAATCTCTGTTTCTTTTTTTATTAGCTAAGAAATTAAAATAAAAAGTACAAATGGTGAAGTGAAATTACTTCCTTTTTATTTCACTTAACTTTATTAATTAGATTATAGCTTTTTTTAACATAAGATAGTGATAAAAGAAAAGTGTATTTGGCTTTTCTACAATTTCTAACATGATTATTTTTATTTTAAGTTTTTATGTCAATTCTATAGTAGTTTAGAAAAATATTTTTTTAAAACTACTTTTATTCTATCAAGACCACATATAATGAAGTCTTCTTGAAAGTCCATATTTCAATACTTGAAGTTTTCTTCTTGTACAATCTTAATTAATTGCTTGTTTTTTTGTGCAAAATTGACAATTTTCTTTTCATCTTGTTTTGCAAACAAAATTTCATATATTTTTATCTCAATACAAATCCATAAGCAAGTTGGCAGTTCTTATATCAATTGAAATTAAAACTTTAGCACCTTAAAAATGAATTTTTAATAAATTGTCTATGTGCAAACAAATATAAAGGAAAATTTTGCTTCAAATCCTACTTCTCTTACAAATTGCATGTGTTTTGTTCTATATCAAATAAGCCAAAGACAATTCCTTCTAAAAGAAATGATAATCTCCTCACTTTTTCTTCATCTATGTTGACTTAAGTAACTTCATACCAAGCTTCAATTTGTTTTGAAAGAAACACACTACCATGTGTTTTAGATTGGTTCTTTTTTAATTTTTCAAATTGGGACACATCATAGAACTCTACTTCTAATTAACCATTCTTCTTTAAACCTTTCACTCATTGCTTAATTCTCTCGATTAGTTCAAACTGACTTAACTTATGTCACCTACAGGAACTCCCTTGGATCAGCTAGGAATCACCTCCATCAAATTAACCTTCAGAGATATGAGGGGTCTTGGCTTCTTAAATTGTTGGTACTGCCACCCAATCACTCCTTCCAGCACTCACTATGATGAACTAGGTCCCATTTACGCATTGCAGCAAACTCTATTCTCAAGCAAACATATATAATCTGGTCCCTTGGAAAAAATCTTTCTACTAATCAGCAATGGGTTCACCCCATTTGTTACAATGAACTCATCAATTTCGATCAGCAACGCTTTTTGTGGAATTGATACACACTTCATCTGCACATTATTGTTTTGCTCCTTCGATCAAAGAGTAAAACACAAACTTTGTGGATTGATTGATACTTTGTTGGGTGTAGTGGGTGACACAAAACAACCATAGCTACTCGAAGCTGCACTGTGAGTACAAGTTGTGTCATGTCTATCAAGTGTTCAATTGCCGCCAGATATGCGGTAGCCATGTCACGACGTTGTGTTCGTGTGCATGTCGACCTCGAGGGTTTTTCTTACGGAAAAAGGCAAGGCATTTGGCACGCAGCATGAAGCTCTGAGAAGTAAAACCAACGATTGTAACCTGTAGAAAGCCCATATGATTCTTCTTTCAGAGTATTACATAGATCTTCTTAGAGGTGCGCGTGATGTTACGAGCTGTGAAACAATAGGGAAGGAATAGTTCGAAAGAAAATCAGATTTTTAGTTCTTCCATAAAGCTTAAGGTAGTACCTAAAACGCAACAAAAGGAAATTGGTAAGTAGAAATGCAAGGTAGATTGATACAACCTGCAATGTGGATGAGCAGGCTGAGAATTCTATTCAATAGATGTTGCCCTGGAGAGCCCACAGATGCTCGATCAAGTCATTCCTCAAGCTAAAATGCCGACCCAAATCATCTATGTCTTCAGTGCCTTGCGGTTCCAGGGCAAATGATTCCCCGCGTTTCAACTCAACGATCTGCTCATCAAGACAGGGCTCCAGATTCAGGTCCTGCTCATCTTCTATTATCATGTTGTGTAAAATCACGCAGGCGTACATAATGTCCCTCACCACCTCCTTATCCCAAAGCCTAGACGGGTTCTGAATTACTGCAAAGCGAGATTGCAACACTCCAAAGCAGCGCTCAACGTCCCTTCTGCAAGCTTCATGCACCTCTGCAAACAGACAGTTCTTCTCTACTTGAGGCTCATGAATCGTTTGCACAAATACACTCCACCTGGGATAAGTATCGTCCGCGAGCAAATAATACCGCGGATACTCAACCCCGTTCACCGAGAATTTGAACTCATTCGCAGCAACGGACAGGATGTTGGCAACCACTGGGCTCCTATCTACAAGACTCACGTTATTCTTCCCACCGGGCAGTCCGAAATGGCAGTGCCAAATCCACAAGCGCTTATCAACAATGGCTTCGAGGATTATGGCTTTGTTCTTATCTTTCTTCCAATTTCTCCACTCGTAATGCATACAATCTAAAGAAGCAAACATGCCAGGAAAGCCTCTGGCAGCATTGATCTCCATTTGGCGCCGCACGTCCGCAGCAGTTGGCTGTCTAAGGTATCTCCCCTCGAAGACCTCGCGCACAGCCCTCACAAACTTCTTCAAACACAACATGGCTGTGCTTTCTCCAAGGCGGCAATACTCGTCGCACGCATCAGCGAGGCCGTGGCGACCCACAAGCACGCGGATTGCCGCAGTGCACTTCTGCAGGGGCGACAAGCCCGGTTGGCCACAAGCATCGCGCCGTTGCACAAAGAAATCGTCGTGGGCTGTCACGGAATTCATGATGCGGAGGAACAGACTACGCCGCATCCGATACCGACGCCGAAACATTTTGTCGTCATGCACAGGCGATTGCGCGAAGTAGTCGCGCCATATCCTCTCCTGCCCGACCTGTCTTCCCCTCTCCACATTAGCTCGCCGGCCTGGTCTAGACCCACCATGGGGCCCTCGCAGGCGCTTCGATACCACCGCAGCGCTTGGCCCTTGGAGCAACAAAATGTTCGTCATCGCATCCTCATCGTCGTCGTTACTCAATTCTTGCTGCATCATATCTATCAGTCTCTTCCGCCATCGCTCCAGTTCCATCTTCTTGCCTGCACAGCCAGCTAGCGGTGGCAGCAATCACGGAGCGAGTTTACAGCGACGAAATCTTTCGGTATGCAGCGAGTACCGGACATGGGTGGAGTGCCTTAGGGTTTCTCCTCCACGGGCAACCACCCGGAGTGACACACCCACGCTCCAAATGAGCCTCTAACCCAGAATCTGGATGCAGCATAAGATGACAAGCCAGGGTGAAGATACTCTGCGAGGCTCAACAAACGCGAGCATTGATTGAGAGGATTCACTCGAAATGGCTAGAATACCGTGATCACTGCACCCTCATTCGCATAGAAAGACAAAATGAGGAATATTCTAACCAGCGATTGCTGCACATAAGTTCATTGATCGTTTTTTCTATCAGAGTTGGAAGTTGGGTTAGGTTTGGGATGAGTCGTCAAGATTGGGTGTTAGTAGATAACTTCAACTCTGCACTCAGGGCTCTTCGAAATCGACAAGAATAAGTAGTTGGTGACACTGATAATACGTCTATCATGTGCATATTACAAGGACTCCTGTGGCAACCGTTACTGCGGAGTATTCTCAGGGCAACGCCTGCCTCTCTGAATGCGTATGGGTTGCGATGCGTACACGCGCGGCTTGAGCTTTATGTCTCTGGTTGGGTTTCTGTTTGCCTTGCTGGATTGCTCTCTTGACGCAGGCCCAGTGGAAATGCGTGGCGGATTAGTGTGCGCAATGCGAAATGTCAGTAACTGCCCGATTTTCTCGTCTTGTTTCGAGTCGATCTCGATAGGTTCCACGTTTGTGCCGAGCTTTAGGGTTTTGGACAACCTGATTCAAAGACCCTTTTCTCCATTCTCCATTTGCTCATTTGAGGCTTTCTATTACCTATTGTTGGTCTGTAGTAGATCATGATCATGTCTTCAAGGACCGACAAGCCCATGTTGCTGTTCTTTTTTCTCTTTTCTATCGCTCCTTCCAACCTCACCGTTTCTTGCATACCCTGTTACGAAGCTGTTAAAATCAAGGTGTGGAGAAGTTAGACAGTAGAAAGGTATGCAAAGGATTTCTCATGTCGCATCTGATGATGCTGAATGATTTAGTTCACAAACCAGAGACATATCGACACGTCGTCTTCGATTACCCATTTCTTCACTAGCCGAACATGCTGGTACTCCCAGTGGTTCACTTTTTGCTCTATTGTTGTCGCTGTTTTTTTAGTAACGGTAGCGTTGATTAATTTTTTGTTGTTCGGAATGATCTTGATGTTGCTGATTTTTTTAAAAGTATTTCATTGTTATTGGCAACAGCTCGTGTGGAGATGAGTTTCTTTGTATTACTTCTGGATTCATGTAAATTGGTACTACCATCTAGACATCGCCTTGTTCTGAAATGCTTAACCTGGCAAAGCCAGAATACACGATTGGGATATCTTACGTGCTCTCAAATTCAAGTTTGGCAGCCATAAAAGACTACCCTGGGCCCTGGTCTCTTCCTGTTAATCCAACAACATCAAACTCCCTGACACAAAAAAAAAAAAAAAAAAAAAAAAAAGGTGTTTTCATAACCCAAGTTGGTTAAAATACACTTAAATGCATCAAAATCTGGAAAATCCAAGACTGGTTCTAAGTACATTGACTCCGTACGGAGCATAGCCACCAATAGATTATGAGAATCCTTTCTACACCTCACTCTCATCGCACTAATCCTTGTGGTTACTGACTTTGATTTTCATAGAGGCATTCCGAATTCCTTCAAACCAGCAACATTAATTAGGAACTACTCAGCATCAAAAACCAAACACAAAAAAAAATCACGTAGAGCTATGAACATATCAAGGTAGATTAAATGCAGCAAAAAGTAAAAAAGAATGAGCCTTGGTTTATCATAAATCCCTACTCCAAACAAAGTACATTTTCAATCCCTTGTGGGTGATTGGAACACATTCCATGCAGTCACAATACCGGCCAGAGATATGAGACCTAACACAACGGGAGGTACTGGAACTGGGAGTCCGGCGCTCTGCATTCAGAGCAGAACAACCAAACATTAGCATTAACTTGGAAAAAAATCATCTACGATGCTCAATCAACAGAAACAAGATGATATTGAAGATGGTGGAATTGTTGAATCTAGTCATTATAGCTTAACAGCCCTCCTGACAGCGCTGACGTCTGGTATATCCCTGAGGTGAAGAGGATTATCCCATATGAATGGGTAAGTGGGTTTGACACAGAATTGTACCTCAAGCACTCCCTTTCCAGAGGAAATTTCGACTCCAATCGCAGCTACGAACCCAAGCATGGCAAAGCGTCCAATCCAGGTGTCCAAGCTCCTTCTATTCCCGCCTTCAGTGGATTGATCACACCGAATATTCATGCTGTGTGCTCTCCGTGATTGTCTACGCGAAGCTAATGAACATCTCCATGCTGCTGCCACCAATTTAATCAATTGACAACAGACAAGTTCAAATCATCCTTCCAAAAACACAACTCCACATTCCTTCAAATGGGCATTTAGCCAGGCAGGCACATAATAAACCTACATCGCTCCCTCAATGTCTCCTTGCTGCTGTACCATCCAAGTCAAGCAATTCAGACTTGAACAACCGAAACGCTAATCTCAAAAATCTTCCAAGAAAATCCGCAACAAGCGGCAACCCTCTCAACTCAGTCTCACGCCGCTCACCGCCTACTCACACACCTCAGATGCAAATTCTTAACAAAAAAGTAAGGAGAGGCATAATCACCCAATTCGCTGCTCCCGAACATTTGACACGAAGCGCTGGAAGACAGCCTTCCGCTTGAGCCAGCCATCGAGCCCACTCCATACTCAATAGAGCTCACATTCACTTGTGCTACAAATCCTGCCCACACCCATACGGGAAATTAACCAAAAATCCACAACAATTCGGTTCCTTTCGAGGCAAAAACCAGCCACCGACCCAGTGTACGACGAAGTAAGCAACACAAGCTACCCTAAACTCAGCGAGTAGCAGGAAGCAATGCCCGCCTCATCTCTTCGAATTAGAAAAACGCTCCTAATCCAATTCACCTCACAGCGTCAGGTTTCCTTCAATTTCTGGCGGGGATAAGGTGAAAACGGCAACAAGAGAGGGTAGAGAACTGACCCAGCGAAGCGCGCCCGAGGCAGGGAGAAGCAGCGGGGGCGGAGATGAGCAGCGCCATGGCAATGGCGATGATGCGATGCAGGGTGAACCTGCTCACTGCTCCTCCCAGTGTTAGTCTTCTCTTGTGGGCCGCAGCCCTCTGAAGCATCTGTTCGGATTCCGTTCATCCACTTGGTAACAATTTCTGCACTTCATTCATCGCGACTGGCTTCTGTAGTAGAAAAGTTTGCTTCGCTCCTTTAATGTGTCACGATTGCTTACTTTTGCTTTTTACGTTTTAACCATCTCCACTACTGAGGAAGCAGGCTGGGTTTCCTGTCAGATTCAACTGCTCACAACATGCAGAAAGTTGAAATATGGGAGGGCGTTATATCTTCAGTAGATTGCTAGAATGATATTTTCACATTGCCTTCGTTTTCGTTCTGATAGAAACAGATTTGAAATATTCTAGACTGAATTCAAATTCAAATTCGATTGGAGTATATTGTTTGTTTGCGAATTTGCAGCAAAATTTACTGATATTCTAGAAAGATATGATAAGAACTCACACTTTAAATGAACCACTCATGACATGAAAACAATGTTGTCTGTTTTCAGCAAATAAAACATTCAAAAAGATCTTAGAGCATTAACTCTTCAAAGGAAAATTTCTTGGGAAACTGTGTTAAAATAATTACCAATTATCTCATGTTTTGAAAGTATTTTTGTTTCTAAAAATTTGCTGATGTGCGCAAAGTGGGTTGTCACTATTCATGATATGAAGTTGATTTGTGAACATTTCTCTGGATTAAAATCACTAGATTTGCAGTGCGACGAAGTGTTTCACAATCCACCTCGCCGAGCTATGATGGCCATGTTGCGAGGAGACGTTGAGGGTTCGAAGAGAGGAACAAGCTGTGAAGTTATCCGGCAACCCATCTCGTCCTTAGAAGCAAGTATTTCAGCTTGCTCCTTGACATATAACAGTCGATCTAACAAGATGTATGACTCAATCACTGGAGCCAAAACGGTCCTCAAAGAATAGAATGGACCCACCAGATCCTGTCACACAAAAAGCTTCAGATTCAACCGACCTCCCAAGAATCCAAGGTGCCAAGGTCATAAGGCAGAACGGAATCTAAAATAAGAGAGCTATTTGATTACCCAAAAGTATTATTGAACTAATGGAGCTAATTGACGGAAACAAATGTTTGATGTATACCTGATGCGCTGCCACTTCTGACCAAATGGACTTGAACACAGAAGATGAAAGAGGGGGCAGGTCAAGAAGCTCCAGCACAGGTTTGGCATACTCCTCAAATCTTGCGGCCTGCTGTTCCACAGCGCACTCAGCATTAATGGTCGAACTCGGATTAATACCCCCAACATTCTCCACCAGCTCGCAAGGGTCGGCCCCAAAATTAATCGAACAAGGAGTTTCTACATGCTCAAATCTGACGGTGATCTCATCTTGAGCAGATCCAGGGAGATCGTCTAGCTTGGGGATGATTGATAACGTAGATGTCCCAAGAGGATGATCTGAAGTCTCTGTGCGACTTTCACATTCCAACATATTCTCCCTAATATTGCTCTGTATAGTTCCATTGCCCGAGTTGTCAGGTAAGGGTTCCATTGCTGCTTGTCGTGCTTTACGCCTACGTCGCGACTTGCCTACACGACCCACTGATGGCCTATTGTCTGCTGTCTCTGGATAATATCGGTTCAGAATCTGCTAGAAAACAAATTCAACGTGCCTTAAATATCGATCTTAATTATTCTAAGTCCCTGAAGAGCAACTTTCAGCAGTTTAGTTAATGTACAAGTGTAGATAGCAATGAGGTAAAAGTACTGAAGGAATGTATACATGTTTTCCAACTCCCCTCAAAAAGAATCAACTAAATGATGGAAACAGGCCGTGCCCAACTTGTATTTGTAATCTCACCAACTGAAAAGCTGCACGAAAGGCATGCAGCTCAAAATTCTGGATAGCCCTTGTTGGATGGTGCTCTTTCCACCTGTCTGGACTCTGCGCAAATCAAACCATTTGTAAAGTTTACTTGTACACACTGAACAGCATTACGCACAGTGGCTTGAAGCAAATCTGCAGAGCTAAGATCTTACTTCACACGCAAGCTCACGAGCACTTCTTCCCAACTCCAATCCTAAGTTGCTCACTCCTTCACTCATTGGAAATCCATAAAACTCTTTCTTGCCGTTACTGGATTCCTCGGTTAACAAGTGGTAGCAGCATGCCACGTTTATGACTGCAGTAACTTCCTTGCACTCAATAAAAGTCCTGTTACACGCACGGAAAGTTAGAACACATTCTGCTTCAGCAGCGAAATCTACAGCTATCTCAACTGTACACGTATTAACCTAGGTGCCATTTCAAAAATAGAAAGTTCAAAAATAAATAATCAATAACCGTTTTTTAAGTGTGAGCGTATTGAAAAAACCCGCTCTCCTCCGCACTTCAGTCCAACCTGCTTTTAATAGTCTACCGAAGAGTCTACTTGAACTATGCAGGATTTGATTGAGCATTAAAATTAATCTTAAACACTGATCAACGATGTCATTCAGCAGCATCAACTCTGTATTTATTACGTATCGGCCTCAAAATGACCAGACTCAAAATGATCCGAAACACCAACCTCAGCATTGTTGCAGAGAGGTCCCCACAAGCATGCAAACCAGCTAACACAACACCGCAGTTCTTCGAGTCTGCAAAAGGATTTTCATCGTGGTCCGCAGGCCTCTCATTGGCGAAGACTTCTGACAAATTACATTCCTCGAATGCTGGCAACAGAGAAGATAATGCTGCTGAAAATTCCCCTGTACCCACTCGGCAAGTAACTGTTTGAGGAGCACGCACAGCTGAACAACCCAGACAGTCTACTAGTTAGACAGTAGCACCATTACATCAAAATCCTGCATTTCTTCGAGAACAATGTGCTAATGATGTTCACAAGCTGCAGACTTGTAACAGACTGTTGCGCATCCTTTCCATGATTTAATGCATAATTTTGAACGAAGGTCAACCTGACATATCTCTCGTATACGAGTAGATCATAAACTTTGACGGGAACACGTAGAGAATCTAAAGTATTCTTGACATCAACTGTTCTGCCAAAACTTCACGATTATGTTTTCATAAGTACCTTGTTGTGACTTCGGTAAGCGCGTGTTGTAATATTTTTCAATGCGTTGTGCACGCTTATTTGTTACATCGGCATGATGAGCACATGCATCAACAGCGGTCACTGATAACCGATACTCAAATGCCAAGACAAGTGCGAGGTAACCCTGTTGCAATTATTAGTTCCACATTGCCCACAAACATTGAAACAAGTCAATATTCCGAATACACAATAAAATAAAATAAAATAAAATAAAGTGAAAAAAAAGTTACTTAAACGAAGACCATCAAGACCGTCAGACAAGGTGAAGAAATAAATGTAGCCTGAATTCTTGGTGTACACACCTGGCCAGCTCCAACATCGATCACATCTTTAATTCCACTCAGCTTTGCAGTTCCTGCGATAACCGCTGCCAGTATACCAATCTGCACACTGGTCGCTACTGTTTTACGCCCCAACTCTTCTCCATAAAATAGAACATGGAATCTATGAAAGATCCCATAGATGTGCTTCTCTTATAAAAATTGCAGAAACGAAAATCGAAACAGGACAGGTACAATCGATTTGAATACAAAAAATCGACAAGGACAGCTACCACCAAAGCTAGGAAAAGTGCATGGTTCATTTTCAGAGTCCCCGGGTATGTCAAAACGCTAACAGAGAAAAAATTGATAACCATATTTCACAAAATTCCGTAAAGACTTCCTGGTGAACATTTGCATCTACCTCGTGGCGTTTCTTGACACTCATCCCCTGAGCAAGCACATTGCCAATGGGAGCCTGCGGAGTCCCTGGAAAAGACTACATGAAAAATCCTTTAGCCAACCCTGAGGTTGCACATAAGGGCAACTCCAGCAAACAATTCTTTTCTACGCAGTGTATAACAAGAGCCAAAGTAATAGTGCTAGACTGCTGGAGAGACTCACATCCTTGTAGTATTGAGATATCAAAGGGTTCTATTAGCATGATGGTTAAGAAGTAGGGTACCATATTCGATGCAATATCGACTTGTCCGCGAGAAAGAGATAGTTGACATGCTGTTCGCACGAATTCTTTCAAAGACTCAGGCCATCCTTCCTGCCATCCAAGGAACGCCAAACATGTTAAAGAGCTGGAGCAATCGTTCATTTGAATATAAGAAAAGTTTAATCAACAGCATTGACGGATAGTAATGTGACCTCTGACCTGTACGATACCAGATGGCATCAGCAACCAACTCTCCGCAGACGCAAGCCTTAGGCAAGCAATCCATTCCTTGTCCACCTTTCCCCACAATTCTGCCTGCACGACCATAAAATTCATGCACGCTAATGCATCAAAAACATGACGAAATCATGACGATGAATTGAACGTGACCAGGCTATAAAACAAACAATTAAAAACACACACTCACTCACTCCCTCGCGATTATTTTTCAAAATAGCTGATGAACGTCCAGACACAACAATTGGTCTATCCGCAGATTCTTAACATCAATTAAATTTCGATGACATCTTCCATTCTAGGCTTCTTAATTGAAGACCAGATAAGTGAGAGAAACGGCACTCACTTTGAAGAAATCCACAACGTGCGACCGCCATAGCCATTCAAACCGTCTCAAGAACGTGGCGATCGCTGTCACGTGCAACTTCACGTCAGAAACATCTTGCGCAGCAGAGTAGATTGAGACAACCATATTAAGGTCGGCAGATACGAGCCTACGAACACCACGGTTTCCTCCGATGCATTGCAACTTCGTGCTTCAAATCCTTCGCTCCACTCAATACAACAACTTTGCAACACAATTCTGCGATGCGTCGTCGATCTAATTAAGCTCACTCATTGCTAGAACGCTTGTCTCGGTTCGCTAACATCAGTCATCATCCGACCAGGAATTAGGGCTTAAACTCAGAATCACAAGCGCAGATGGAGCTCGTCATCGCAGCCATGAAAACCGCAAACGCCATCGCCGAATTTGTCCAACAACGAGTAGGAGGGGGATTTAACGCACGGGGACCGGGTCCGGGTGTGGTCTTAGGTGCGTTTCAAGCGGAGGGCTTTACCGCGACTGCTGAGCCTGATTATGAGTACATACTAAATTATTGTTTTTACATCTTTATTTATAAGAGTTTTCGTATTCATGTATGTTATTTTTTAAAATTCTTGTTAATCTCATTTACATTTGGTTTTTTATTTCTGAATTTATATTAACCATAGTTTTGAACAAGTAGAATTCAAATTAAAAATGAGCCTTTTTTATGCATCCATCAAAGGTACTTGATAAGTGTAAAAACCTTGACTTCATTTTTTGTTGCTATTATTATTGCAAGATGTACCCTTCATTAGCCACAAAATCCTTGAATACTTTATAAAACCAATTGATGGAAATGAGGATTTAAAAATTGTGGTGAAGTGAGTTATAACACCATAATACACAGAAATTTATTTATGAATATTAAAACATATCTTGAAATATTTAAAAATATACATATATATATATATATATATATATATCTTCAAGAGCACCATGAGCACTTCTACAAAAAATTTAGTAACCCAATTTATTTTATATATTTTTTAAGCATATGATATAGAATTGACTTTAATTTCCAACTAACCGAATTTTTCAAGTAAAGTTTAAATATTCTTTCAAGAAATTTATTAGTTTACATCAAGCACAGAAAACACACATACATGAACATGTACATAAACTGAAAATTTTAAGAATTCCATAAATTAAGATAAATATTCATATTTAGATTTCAATATATATCAAAGTATTTATTTGTAATTTTTCAAAAAATTACACATAGGATATAATTTTTTTTAAAAAAATTAACCAAAACTTATAAGAAATAATCCTTGAACAGAATATTTTTTCTTTCTCATCTTAATTTCAGTGAAATTACTAGTTTTATATACTACTATCATACATGATAACAAAGAAAATATTTTGCTTCAAATGCTACACTTCAATTTATGTGTCAAATTTGGACCTCATGTTTGGAAGTGGCATTTTTAAAAATAGAGAAAGTCAAAAGAAGAAGATGTACCAATGAATTTTGTTTTCAAAAAAACAAATGTATTCCATTTTTCCTATTTGATTGGACCTGAATTGACATTACCACTTGACATTTTTTAGTTTAAAAAAACCAAAATACTTAAAAGCATCATATAGAGAAGGTATAGAATAGTGGTATTTTGCAACAAAACTCCAATATTTCTTCTTTTTAAATAAAAACAAACATATATAATATATAATAGAAAGTTTAAGATTCATTGCAAATATTTTCTTTTTTCTCTTCTTCAAGAAATACATCAATCATAACATGAAAGAATGTTAATAGAGGGGAATGGGTCAAAAAATAAACTTTGAAGCATCTCATGTCTAATGAAAATTGATAATATTTTAGCTGAATGAATTTTTTTTAAATGTTAAAATATCGAAAATCATTTAATATTTAACAAACTGTGACATCATCATGACTAATACCGAAATTGCAGAAACTAATATGTGTGTCTTAAAAATCCTATTGCAATTTTTTTAATATAACTTAAAAATCTTGCACAGCTTTTAAGATTCATAGTTACTGTATTTACTTGTTTTATCAAAGAAAAAATATTTCATAAATTGTGAATAAATACCAATAGAAATACTAAGCCATTAAACAATTAATTTTAAAATTAATAATTGTTTCATATTTTAAATATTAGGTTTAAAAATAAATCCATAAAAAAATAAAAATAAAAATAATTAGATTATTTAAACATAATAAACTATAAACTTTTCAAACTAATCTTAACATTATGTTATAATATTTGAATATTATATAAATACATATGCATTAAAGAATGAAAAGAAGATCCAATATTATGTTATAAAATTAATATATAGAAGACTAAAGTAGTATTTATAAAAATAATAATCAATAAATTAAAGAAAAAATAAGAAGATTTTTAAAGACTATTCATTGAATTTTTTTTATTATACTTTATTATATATATATATATATATATATATGTATAGAAATAGGATGTTGCTATTGCCACCTCAATTTTTACTAATACCACCTCAACTTGCCATCTATTATATGCCACCATGGTTTTTGTTGATACCATTATAAGTTGCCTTAAACTTAATTTGCACATCGTGGGCTCTTTTTTTCAACTACCGGTGTCATATTACATGTTGTCTTATTTGGAAATGCACTAGGGACTTGGTTGTGGAAGGTGAAATTATAATTTACAAGTATACAAGAAACCCTAATAGGTTTCACCCATATAAGAAGAGTGTAATTTGAATTTCAATTCAAAAGTACATAAAGTCAATACAAAGTGCTCAAAAACACTCTTCTTGATAACCTCAACCATACATAATCTCCAATTGCCTTGCTACTTTCACAATTAGACAACTTTGATTTTTCTTTATAAGCTCTAATCCTAGTCAATGAGCTTCAACAAGCTATAACTCTTAATTTGACCATCCACTTGATATGAAATTTTGTACACAAATTTTACTATAAGTCTTCTACATGCTTAAAAAATTTCAGCCCAACCTAAGTTACAAATTGTAAAAAAACATCCAACAACCGCATTGATGTCACTTGGCTACCAACTTGAAAGTTGATGCAAAAATTTTAGTAGCAATTTCTCTTTTTCTAACTATTAACGTCAATTCAAAATTGGTATATAGCTTGATCTCTAAGTCTTCTAATACCATGCCAAATTTCACCTTGATTCAACTAATAGATCTCTAGATATTGTAAAAACCCTAAACAACCTCAAATTGTCAATTTTTAGTACTTCCTTGTACTAAGGATCAAATATCTTCCAACTGCACTATTAGATTATTACAAAGTTTTATGCACTCTTAGCACATTCAATCAACCACATATTATCAAATTTTCAACTATATATGTTATACCAACTGCACACATTAGTCAAGAGTACTAGCCCTAATTTTATTGCGTAAAGTCCAAATCACCAATACAAATCTTGATTTTGAACAGCAATTGCAAAGTCATTCAAAAATCTACAAAAATGAACATTATGCTTGTAAAACAAGCTTAAAGCTAGCTCTCAAATTCTAGTCGTCAATCTCCAAATGATCTCTTATTTTACCTTTGATAGAAAAAATACATATTTCTATTGATATGTTGTCCATTTGCCCAAAGCAATACAGAGAGCAATACCAAGAAATAAAACATCAATAAATTATAAAAATTAGTACCTATTTTAGTGGCTAGGGATTTTATTTTGACCTTGTTCTACAAATAATCAACCCCTAGGTATCAATCCAATTTATTTTAAGGATTTTTAAGCCTGATCCTACCCTTAATTTAATCTTAATATCAATCATATCAATTATTTATTGCTTTTATCCTATTTTTATCAATTTATATCTTTTAAAAAGTAGTAATAGAATTTTTACAATCTAAAAAGATAAATTAGTAATTAATTTTTACTACTAACTATTAAGACAAGAAAATAATCTAAAAGGCTTTCATAAAATCTTTCTTAAATTTTTGTCACGGACATAAGATTTATTCCAATAATTATCTAATTAATATAGATTAATAGAAGTAGATAAAATAAATTAATTTGATAATATCTTAAAAAGAAGCTTCCTAAAAGCTTCATAGATGTGGAATCACCTTTACATATGTCTATAGGTAATTGATAGGTTAGAAACTTGGTCAACAAGCTAGCCACGTGTTGCACATATTGGTAGCTTGTGGAATAAGCTAGCCATGTATTGCACATGTTGGTAGTTTGCAGAATAAGCCAAATACGTGGCGTATATGTGGAAAACTTGTCTTACAAGTTTGACATGTGTCTTGCAAATTAGACACGTGTAAGAGGTCCTATAGAATATTGTCATGTAGCTCTTAGATAGATAATATAAATAGAGATAAGAATAAATCATTCTTCACTCTTTTCAATTCCTTTTTTGCTTCTAGTTTAGTTCAAGAGTCTTATATATTTTTTAATCTTTGGCAATAGCCATTCCAGTTTCTTCTTAAATATACATACTTCTTTATTTCTATCTTGTTATTTTCTTTTGACATAGTTTTTACTAACTTATGCATCTATTTTAGTTTGTGTCCTTGATAGTTTCTTAAGTTCCTATTAAATTAAGATAATTGAATATTAATTAAAAAAATCATTCTTATTTATATTTTTATCACATAAATGTATTATAATAGGACATCCATTTCTTTTGAATGTGCCTATCCTCTGATATGGGCCAAATGAACCATATGTCATAGTTGACATTACACTATTTCTTTATTTTTTGCATCAAGTTCTTCATCATCATTTTCACCATCTATTTCAATACAATTATTTTCTTTAGAGGCATTGATATCTTCAATATGATCTTTTACATTGATTTTTCCATCTCGTCTTTTAAAAATCTTAACTCGCTTCCCAATAATAGGTATTTTTAATCTTGTATTATCCAACTTCTTCAATGAATATGTGGCATTTTCATCGACTATTACCACCATATATGGTCCAAACCGATTTTTTAAAAACTTTTGTAAAGTACCATGTTGGTTATTTAAACTGCTATTATAAACAAATATTCAATCACCTTTTTGAATTGCTTTAGGCCTCGTTTGATATTATTAATAAAATTGAGCCTTGTTTCTTAGCCTTACCTTTTGTAATCTTTTTAATACTAATTCCACATCTTTTGATCTTTCTTCAAGTTGGTGAATTCTAATAGCCAATAATTCTTTTTTTACTAACCCATCTTTCTAAGGTAGCATACTCCAAGTTGGCATATATTTTTTTATTGGCATGATAGATTTTTGACCTATCATGAATTCCACTAGCATATATCCTATCACTGAACTATATATTTTTTGTTCAATTCAAATATATAAAATAGAAACCAAAGCTATTCCTTCATTCTTCCATTATAAGCTTTAATTAAGGCTTTTACAATTGATAGATATCCATGTTTATTCTTTGTATTCCCTTTTGGATTATAAGTAATAGTTAATAATAATTTAATTCCGCATCTCTTAAAGAATTCATAAGCTTCATGTGCATCAAATTCTCCACAATCTGTAATAATCTTTCTTATATATTTATAGCAATAAATAACATCCTCAAACAAAAATCTACAAATTTTCTTTGTAGATTTTATCTTTAATGTCTTACTTTTGATTTGGTTTGATAAATCTTCATGAGCCAAAACTAATACCTCATTTGCCATAGTCCCATCGGCATAATAAGTAAATCTATAATTCACTTAAAATAAATAGCCAAAAGATATGTTGGATGTAAATCATCTTGATGTTGTATATTTGAATATATTTGATAAGTTACACAAGATTCTACAAATAAAGTTATATCTCAATACATATTCTTCCACCAATACTATTCCTTTAATTTAGCAAACGTAGCCCAAATTCCTCTATGCTCCATCCATAGACTATCATGAAACTCCTTGAATAATTTTTTTAAATCTTCCCTAGTACTTATTACTTATTGTGACATTCTAATGTTTGATTTTGGCCTCTTCTATAGAACTTTTTTGTAATATGAACTTATACACCTTTTTCTTGATCTGTTTAAATTTTTAACCCAACCAATTAGCATGCTTAGTTAATATGCTCAAATAATGTCTAATATCCAATAATTCTCCTTCATAAATTTTTTATAAAATGACTCATTTTCTTGTTTAATTGTGAAAATGAATAAAACTTTGTATCCACATTATCAATATCCTCAAAAATCTCATTTTTTCTATCATACTTTGCTCAAAATAATATTTTTGCTACCAAATTATTTTTTTCTACAACATGCCTAAATTTCGAATATAATGACTTGATATAAGCAATCCATCTCAATATTGCAATATCCAATATTATATAATTAATAATCATTTTAAGTAGAGGCAAACAATCTGTTTTAATCACCACTATTGTTTCAATTAAATAATCTTTTTTAGCTTTTATAACTGAAAAAACTTCCCATAATTTCCTTTTCACTTGTGAATATATATGTTGGTGAGTATTTAAAGGCCTAATTCTAAATTAAATTATAAATTTGTATCCATTTGAATCATCTTGACTTTGGAACTTATATCAAGAGATTTTTGGTGGCCTCAAATGTAGAAGGCAATCAAAGACTTTATACAATCATGTAATATCTGCTCAAGATCAAAGATTCCTCATCATCGATCTTTTGGGCTTCTTCAGCCATTACCTATTTCAGAACAATCATAGTCTTCTGTTTCTATGGATTTCATCACAGATCTTCCAAGCTCAAGATCTTATGACTCTATATTTGTGATAGTAGATTGGTTCACCAAGATGGGAGATTTTGTGCCATGCACAAAATCTATCACAGGTGAAGAAAGAGCTAAGCTTTTCATTGATAATATCTATCACTATCATGGGTTACCTAAGGATATTATATCGGATAGGGAAACTCAATTTGTATCAAGATTTTGGAGAATCCTTTTCAAGATCTTAAAAATGGATATAAAGTTATCTTCAGCTTTTTATCCTCAAACTGATGGACAAACAAAACGCGTGAACCAAGTCTTGGAATAATATTTAAGGTGTACCATCAACTACCAACAAGATGATTGGATAGATCTTCTGCCATTGGCACAATTTGTTAAAGTTCAAGAAAGAGTTTGTTGGAATATTACAATATAGAGTTTATCCATAGTAAGTTTCTAATAGTCAAAAGTCAACTAGGGATTAAGTGGCGGCTAGGGTCTCGACAGGCGGTTAGATTTAAGGTCTTGAGAGGCGACTGGATTTAGGGTCTCATTAGGCGGCTAGGTTTAGGGTCTCGAGTGGCAGCTCGCTTTAGATGAATGTAGATGAAGCCTATGCATATTGGATGTAAACTCCACTTATAAATAAAGGGTGTTGGAAGTGAGAGCTATCTCATTCCGCACTTCTCTTTGTGTGCAACCTTGCTGATGCAAAGTGTTGTGGCTTCTAACTTCGAGTTCTTTAATAGGTTATGGGCCCACTCACATTTGCTTGTGAGTTTTAGAAGTTTTATGAAGTCTTTGTTGTTGTGCGGAATAGGTCTTATGGTGTTTGCTAATGTTAGAGTTTGTATGATCTTAGCTTATGTTATGACAAGAGGAGGTTCTGATTTGTAAGCTTAGAGATCTCTAACATTGCTTTGTGGGTTCTTATCTCCTTGGATAGTGAGTTTAAGACCATTGTGAAAGACCTTGATAGTGTCTTTATGTGTTATTGAAACTGTTTCATTAACCTTCTGCATTTCATTAAATAGTGAGTTGAAAGAGTGAAAGAACTTGATTGAGAGGTTCATAAGAGTGCATATACTGATTAGAAGCTTTAGAAGATCACTTAAGAGTGCTTTGAGTGAGAAATCACTCTTTTGTTCACAAGAGGATATTCTGAGTTTCTGCTAGTGCAAATTTGTGATTTTAGATCACATAGGAACTTCTTTTCTCAATATTCTTTGATACACTACTTTTTAGAAATGGCTTCTAGTGAGGGTGAAGGTTTGAGAGTGATTGAGAAGTTTAGAGGTGACAATTTCTATCACTGGAAGGTAAAAATGGAGCTTTTGTTGGCATCTTTGGACCTTTGGGACATTGTAGATGAAAGTGAAGACCCTCCATGCATGCAAGTATTAAGGAGAAGAAGGACTTTAAAAGACGTGAAAAGAAGGCTTTTGGCGTGATTGCCACAAGAAGAAGAGGACTTTAAAAGCGTGAAAGAAGCCATGATTTACAAATGTTGCACACATTATCCATTGCAAAGGACCAGCGGAAGCATGGAAGACTCTTTGCAATATTTATGAGAGTCCAACATCCTTTTTAGAAGGAGGAAATTCTTCACTTGCAAGATGGAAGAAGGTGAAGGCCTTATGGCTCACGTCAACAAGGTAAAGGCTCTTGCAAATCAACTAGCTATTGTTGACAAACCTTTAGAAGATGGTGATATTGTCATGACCTTGCTCATGAGCCTTCCGGAGTCTTATAACTATCTTATAGTAGCATTGGAGTCCATCAAGTTGAAGGAGCTTACAATGGACTATGTGACGGCAAGACTTGCACATGAAGTGACCAAAAGGAAAGAAAAGGAGTATCAAAGTGAAGACTCGGCTCTCTTCTCAAGACAAGGTAAAGGTACCTATTCAAACCAACGTGACAATAGAAGGAGTAACGTGAAAACTTGCTTCATTTGCGGAAAATCAGGTCATTTTGCAAGAAATTGCTACAAGGCCAAAAAAGAAATTAGAGAGAATGCTAACAATGCACGTGATGAATTTGGAGGAGATGACTTTGCATTCATGGCAAGTGAAGGCACTTCTATGGCTGCCATGTCTAAGTAGATTATTGATTCAAATGCTACCAAGCACATGACTCCATACAAGTGTTCTTTTAACACTTATGAAGAAATTCCAGTAACAAATGTTTGGTTAGGAGACAATGGCATGGTACAAGCTGTTGGAATTGGCTCCATTGTGGTGGAGATTGTTGTGAAGAATGAAACCAAGAGGATCAGATTGAAAGAAGTCCTACATGTGCCAAAGATGAAGAAGAATCTTCTTTCGGTGAGCAAACTTGTGTCAAGTGGTTGTAAGGTTCAATTTGATATGAATGGATGTTTTGTAAAGACATTGGATGGAGATAATGTTTTAAAGGGCTTTAGAGATGGCAACCTTTACATTCTCAATTGTAAAAAGGTGAATGGAGTTGAAGTAGCAGCATTTGTTGAATTTCTAAAAGATGAAGACAAGTTTGGAATTTGGCATCGACGCCTTGGTCATTTGAATGCCAAAAGCATGAAAGGGCTCAAATCTATGGTAGTTGGCTTAGATCTTGGTCAATCATACAACAATGCCACGACTCTAGCTTGTGAAGGTTGTATTCAAGGCAAACAACAAAGGGCCTCATTTCGAAGTGGAGTAG